>CM040191.1:38620640-39100640 GCA_022606455.1 Callitettix versicolor | reverse complement strand
ACAAATGATTAATTTAATCTCGACAAAACTACGTTTTATTTTGTCTGTTAGAAAAGTTCTAGTATCGATTAAATTGTAATTAACAAAAAATTGTATGCAAAATGAGCTGACGCAGTTGCTTCAAGTTAAGACGCAGATAGAAGAAAATAATAAATATAATAAATTTACAGTTTAGACGTAAATCGGGAAAAAGCAAACCCTGAACGCTTCTAATATTTTTAAATGTATTTACTTTAGAATCGTAAAGATATTTTTTATTTATATTTAATCAGGAATTGCAGAAATATTTACATTTGTATTTACTCTGTAGTTATACAAATATTTACTCTGGAATCGTAAAAATATTTATATTTATATTTACTCTGGAATCGTATAAAGTTATATTTGTATTTGTTCTGGAATTATACAAATATTTATATTTACTCTGGAATCGTACAAATATTTATATTTCTATTTACTCTGGAATCGTATAAATATTTAAATTTGCATTTATTATAGTCATATAAATATTTATATTTACTCTGGAATCGTAAAAATATTTATATTTACTCTGAAATCGTATAAATATTTACATTTGTATTTATTCTAGAGTCATATAAATATTTATAATTACTCTGGAATCATAAAAATATTTATATTTATATTTACTCTGGAATCGTATAAATATTTACATTTGCATTTATTCTAGAGTCATACAAATATTTATATTTACTCTGGAATCGTATAAATATTTTTATTTGTATTTACTTTGTATTACTTGTATTATTTTTATTTCTATCTAACTACTCTTTCAAATTCGTAACACAGTGTGATTATTAATCTTCATATATCATCAATATGAACTTCTTGGCCTATCAAGTTTTGAGCAGTTTGATCATTATCATGAACCAATTTTGTGGAATTCGGGCGATTTTTTTGTTTTTCGAAAGGAAATTTGTGAGACACAACTGAATGTTTCTGTAAAGTTTTACAAACATTTATTTATATTTTGTATTAGGTCGGACGCCTTATTATACTCCATGTAAGTCTGGCAGTCCTAAATCGAAATGAATAATTGAACGTGAGAAGCGAGTTTCAACTCGACCGTATGGCATTTGTTGTGTGTTTGTTTCTTTGTTTGTTGTGCAGTTTTGGCCAAATGCAATGACCGATTGTTTTCAAATTTGGTACGAAGGTACCTTGTATAAAGCCCGAACGATATGAGTAAGATTTTTTCCCATACACTTCCGTTTCAAGATGGCGGGTTCTGATTTAATGATAACGAGTGTAGGCAGTTTTAGCCAAACTCATTGACCAATTGTTTTGAAATTTTATACGAAGTACGCTGTTATTTCAATTTTATATTTAATAATTACGAGTGTACGTTTAGCCAAACGTTTGTACCAATTGTTTTGAAATTTGATACAGACATATCTTGTACCAACGTATAAATGACTTACAATGGCCGATTGTTTTAAAATTTAGTACGAAAGTACCTTGTACCAAACCCGAAACACATATGTGTAAGATTTTTATTTACTTCCGTTTCAAGATGGCGGATTAGATTAAACGTTGAGTGTGTATTTGCTGGTTATGTCCTGTTATACTGGCTGAATGGCAAAACCTACCGTAATTTAGAACGTTTAATGGAGAAAGAACATACATTTTCCAAAGTTTGTAACATTTTTCGTAAATTTTACGATTACTATTTTAATTGGCGGAAAAAATTACGAGTGCTGTCGTGGAGCGCTCTGCATATTAATTAAGGATATACTGCGAGGTCTGATGTTCTTTGAACTACTACTTATGTATGTTAAGTTCTGGAAACTACGTAAGAAATTAACAGACTATTATATCTCCCCTACATTCTAAGGCACGTTATTTCACTTTTGATATTTATAGAAGAGAAGACAATTTGATTATCTGTCGCAACGTTGGGAAAGGGGTTGCAGACACGCACACCCCGTGCCCAAAGCAATCGTTTCATTGAATGCATGACCTTTCGGCTTGCGGCTTTAGGATCGTTATCGATTCCATTTGTTCGGTAAGCTATTACATAGATCTTTTATATGTTTCAGAATATCAGCAACCGCATTGCTTTTGGGATATTCTAAAACAATTGCTTTTGGGATACTCTAAAACTATCGCTTTTGGGATACTCTAACACCATTGTTTTTGGAATACTCTAAAACCATTGCTTTTGGGATACTCTAAAAACATTGCTTCTGGGATACTCTAAAACCATCGCTTTTGGGATACTTTAACACCATTTATTTTGGAATACTCTAAAACCATTGCTTTTGGGATACTCTAAAAACATTGCTTCTGGGATACTCTAAAACCATCGCTTTTGGGATACTTTAACACCATTTATTTTGGAATACTCTAAAACCATAGTTTTGGGATACTCTAAAAACATTGCTTTTGGGATACTCTAAAACCATTGCTTTTGGGATACTTTAATACCATTGTTTTTTGAATACTCTAAAACCATTGCTTTTGGGATACTCTAAAACCATCGCTTTTGGGATACTTTAATACCATTGTTTTTTGAATACTCTAAAACCATTGCTTTTGGGATATTCTAAAACCATTGCTTTTGGGATACTCTAACACCATTGTTTTTTTGGTATCAGTTATAACTTAACATTACCAGAGGCACTGTGTATCTTTTATCTCTCTTAAATACACAAAAGTATGGTGCTCATGAAAAAAAAATTACCGTATTGAAGGTAACAACTTATAGATTAGGCTTTAGTATTTTGAAATTTATTATTATTATTTTTAATCCATGTAATTGCGTCAGAGTGCACGAGTTTTTTGTCAAATTGTTTGGATTCCATTTACTGTAAAAACATCGCATATGAATTATAAACATAGAAAAAATATTTTAATCGTACATTACTCACTAGTAGTTCAAATAACAACTATTATACTCGCGGTATGTTCTAAGTTAATATTAAGCACTCCACGACAGCGCTCGTAACTTTTCCGCCAATTTTAAATGATAACCCTAATAATTACGAAACATTTTACTGGATCAACTTTATTTTATACTCTTTCTCAATGAAATGTTCAAAATTGTCATAGGTTTTGCCGTTCAGCCATTATAACAGGAAATAACCGGCAAGTACACACTCACCGTTGACTCGGAGCCCTTCGTCTTGAAACGGAAGTAAATGGGAAAAAAATCTTACACATATGACTTTTGGGCTTTGTACAAGGTACCAAATTTCAAAACAATCTGCCAATTCGTTTGATTAAAATTGCTTATACTTGTTATTGTTAAATCAGTGTTCACCATCTTGAGACGGAAGTAAATAGGAAAAAATACTACACATACGTCATTTGTGCTTTATATAAAATTTGAAAACAATTAATTCACTTGGCTAAAACTGTATACATTCGTTATTGTAAATAAAAAGTAGGCATCTTGAAACGGAAGTGCATGGGAAAAGTCTTACACATACACCTTATGGGCTTTATATAAGATACTGTTGTAACAAATTTCATAACAATCGGTTAATGCGTTTTGTTAAAACTGCGAACACTTGTTATTGTACGTAAATCAGCGGCCGCCATATTGAAATGGAAATAAATAGGAAAACGTCTTACAAATACACCATTTGGGCTTCATACAAAGTATCAAATTTGCGTAACAAGCATACAAACCAATTCCGAACCAAACAGACCTCTCTTCTCTCGATTAATAAATTCTTTTTGTTATAAATAAATAACTAAAATATATTACACAAATAGCGAACTCACTTTGAATTATTTCCCAAAAAAATCCGCTATCGATAAAACACTGAACTTAAAAGGTAATTTCTGAAAATCGGTTCATCAGAATCTGTAAAAAGTTTGACTCGAGTCAGTGCACGAAATTTGAAATAATGTAATTTTCGTTTTGAAAAGAAAATCGAAAAATGCAGAACAAATCGTCGAGAGTAAAGTTTCTTCTATAAACTGCAAATTTTTGCACCTGTTCCACAAAAGTTACAAATTACATATTCACAATTACTGCTGCTTTTAGTAACATTTTCACAAATACGTGTGTTTCACAAACATATTTATCACTTAAAGAAAAGTTATAATTGTGTCTAAATAAAGATAAAAGTCGACAGAAACAATTATTTGTTCCATTGTTGCACTTGTCTGCAGACCAATTGTTAATTGTTATTTAATTACATAAACGTATCACGTAAAGAAAGAAAATTAAGTCTAATGTTTCGAATATTTTAGAGTAAATAGTTTTTTTGTAATATTAACTTTTGTCAAAATATGTTTTATAATGGAAATTACGCCAGCTATATAGTCTATTTAATAACATATTAATATAATGATTATGACCTAAAATATTACGTCTAATATTACGTTCCCATAATAAAAATTTGGCAAATCTTTAATTGTTTGCTAGCTACAGAGGAGAACGGGTGTGGGCCGTAACTGATTTTGTATCTTATTTCAATGAACCATTTGTTTATATACACTTTGTCTTTAATTTTAAGCTAATTTATACCCCATTGTTTAGGCCAAAACAACGAAATGCCTGTGCGAGGTTGCAATGCTCAGGGTGACCAAAGGAATCAAAGTTGTTGTTTTTCAAAAATTTATAATTGTCTTGTTTTTTTTTAATATGCTACATTAAAAGTTTAAAACAAACAAAAGACAAATAGTGACAGGAAAAAATATTTAAATTAATTACTTCTGTTTTCATACAATATTGAAAAGGAAAAAAGTAATTAAAGGAAAGAACATTTATAATGACAACTTAGTTCAACTTTCAGCAAGGCAAACAATAATATAAATCAAAACTAAACTTAAACTTTAACTTAAACTCAAAAACTAAACTTAAATCTTTACCAACCTTTTGGAATATAACTATAATCTTACGGATGTTAGTTATCCACCAAAACAAACTTTAAAAAAACAAAACTAACTCTTGAACTAAACTATGTTCTTCTGGAAGATATAAGGTTCACTAAAAGTAACAAATAATATTGTTAGTGACGTCACTCTGACTAACTAAAATAATACGTTAGGGCTCTTTACAAAAATATCTTGGTGAAAATAACGTGAATTACAGATACAGACTTTAATGTTCGATTGACGTATTAAACAGTCGTTTTTTCCGCTAATCAGAGTTTAGTGGTTTCCCCCATAGGTTAGCCGATATTACTTTTCTTAAAACCTGAGCTACAAAATCGGTGAAAACACCAAAGTTCGCACTGTCAAAAAAAATGTTTGTAAATTTCCATTCTTATTGACACTCCACCAAAAAAACATAGAACTTTTCCACATGAAATTTGTGACGATTTGCGTGTTCACGACAATGTTCTATATCCAAAAATTAAGATGCACAATTTCACTTATCTAAGTGCAGTAGCTTTGCGCGAACAAGCCTTATCCTCACTCCAGAACAGACTGGTCGGTCGTCCCAATCGTTCCTTCCGAACAGCTGTTTATTTAGCGTATCATACTTATTGACATTGCATAATTCAACTTTATATTTATATTAGGTATCTATTTGAGGATCTGAGATGTCTCATTATTATTATGAAATCAATATTTTAGCAACTCTATTTTAACTTTGAGGCTTGTATTACAAAGAAACTTGATCGTAAAACTACAATTTTATAGCAATGACTATTTTTATATTACTTTATTACAACTGTATAAAATATTTTTATTGATTGCATAAGCTTTCTTTGTTTTACAGTATGTTTCATTGCCTATAAAATATTTTGTAATAAAATTTTAGGCCTATTTCGAAACTTTTGGTTGTTAGTCAAATGATTATTTCCTTATAGAAACAATATATATAAGTAATAAATGACATAAATGTTTACCCATGTACAGTCATTAAATATAAACTAATAATTATTGAAATAAACTTTTCTTCCGCGTATAAAAAACTTTTAACAAACGTGTAAGAAAACAATTTTTATAAAAAAACAACAGTAAACCTATTCTTAAATAGGAATAAATACTATATTTATATATTTATGTATTTACTTTTATTTATTTATTTATATTTAATTTTACTATATTTATTTATTTATTTATACTATATTTATTTATACTATATTTATTTATAGAAGAATAAATACTATATTCTCAAACATATACACTTTTACATAAACACACTGTAAAGTTGTTGCTTAACTTGTACATAAAACTAATGACAAAAAAGTAACCTAATTAATCTTGAAAGAACAAAATACTGAACTATAAAATACAACTATGAACTATGAACTACTATGAACTATGAACTATGAAATACTGAACTCAATACATAACTCAATAACAAAGTGACAACAATCAAGTAAATCTAAAATAATGTTAATTTTATCAAACTTTTTTACATTATTACAACACTGCAACTACCTTTATTGGTTGACCAGCAGTTAATTATGAAATTAATAATTATAACAGTTTAAAAATTATTGCCCAATGTCAATACCTCTGATCACAACACCAGATGTGAACCCTAAACCAACTCAAAAAGCTCTCTCACTAGCTCTGCGTTGTCAAAGCAGCTGAAACACTTCAACATTTTGATGTTGATGAAATCGAAACTCATGTTTTTTTTTTTTGCTTGTTTTTGTATTTCGACTTCAACTGGTTGAATCTTGAAATTTCTGTGAATGGTATCATTACTAACTACCAAAAAGCCATTTATAGCACTTTATAAAGCCCTTTATGTTTTATTTTGAAAATTCTGAATAATATTAACATTAGACTTCTTCTTGCAGCCCCAAAGCTGTATACTATATAACCATATTGCTCTTAACACTTGATTATACAGCAGAAGTTATGTATTGACAGTTCTGACCTTCTTCCAATCAGCCAATGCATTTTCTTAAGTTGAATGTCTAGTTCGCGTTTTTTCTTAAAGTGTTCCTTCCAGAGTATCTTAGCGTCAAGGGTCATACCAAGATATTTTGCACTATTAGCCAGCAGTACTAAATGTTGATTAATATAGACTGGTTTTTAATCATATTTCTTGTTTGTACAATTTGCATGTAAAGATTTGGTCTCATTAAGTTTGGTGCGCCATTTTTTAATGGTCAGCTGTTTTTGTTATTTATTTTTAGCACCACATCTTACCAAAGAACCAAGATAGCCAAAACAAATAATAATTAGTTAAAGAACCGTATTATTTTGGATGAAGAAAAAAACAACACTTGTTTCCACCAAAAGCATCGCCTGTTTGGAAGGATACCCACCAGTAAATTTAAAACAAACTACAGCATTAACACAAAAATTTACCTACAAAAAATACAGCTCCATTATCAAAATTAAGTGCAACCTCTCACTTTTTAAATCAGTGAAACTGTACATTTGATGTTTTCAGGCAGAACATTAAACATTTTTGCCCCCGGGAGGAAACAAAAGATTTTCGTAAATATGTTCTAAAGGGCTTTGGCAAAACAATATTTCTTGCGCTTTTTTAACCGCCCAACAAACCCGTTTAGAAAGCTGCTTATTTTCACTTATAACAAAAAAGATTAGTACTTTGTAAATGTAAAAGTATCTTAAGGATAAAATGTGTAAAGAATAATGGTCTCGAATATTCTGACCCTCTCTTTTTTTCAAAATCATTAGGACAAGCTGTTTTTGAATAGTAATCACAGGAATTACTACTAATGAAGCCCCCAACAACACTAGTCGTGCGCTATCTTACTTTGAACCAATTAAAAAATATATCACGCTCTAAACACCCGGAAGACATATATTTCTCAGAAAATAGAACACTTAAAATGTTACCTAGCTGAGATTTAAACTGAGACGAATGGGCTATACATTTAACGCATTGTCAAGGAACACGTTAAAATATTTTATGTAGATACTGTACTTCTTTTAACAACGGAACACGTAATTTTGCACAAAAACATCTCTTAGCACTATGTCCTCAGCTAAGTCATATCTCCCTTCAATGATAAGTTCATATAATTAGTTTTTCCTCGCTTAGGACTCTATATCTGATGGCTCTATACGTTCAACATAACTTAGTGCAATGCCATCTTGATATTATTAAGTGGTGTATTACATAGACTAATTATAAGAAACAAATCAGAACCCAAAACAAACCTTTATGGTTCACTAAATTTCACCAAAAACAAAATGATACAGTTGGCTAAACATTACACGTAAGGTATATTTTTGTAACATATAAGCCTTATTTTAAACCATGTAGGAGGGCAAGTCAAATAGTAAAGGGAAATTTAAATTTCCCTCTGAATCACATGTATGTCAGCAATGATTGTTCTGCTACTAATGTGTTTTCTAATTACTCAAAACGTCTATCAGCTGTAGAAAACACGAGAAAGTTACCCTTCTCTAGCAGTGGGTTAAATTTTGTCGAAAACTTGTAACTTGTGAGAATTTCAAAAGTCAAGTATGAAATTGTAAAATGTTGACAGCGAATTGGTTGCAAATCTTGTAAGTTTTTGTTTTTGAAACACTCGTGCTTACAGATTTTTACAAATTGGTTAACATTTACTGGTAAACATGTCACATAGCTTCCGTAAAGACAGCCCAAGAAGGTAATTGTTAAGATTACATCAACACAATGGAGAAATAATATAGTGAATTTGATGAGTTATTAATCAATTATTGAGAGTATATTGCTGTATTGAGCGGAATGTTTAATTAACGGAAACATAGATCTAATTTGTTAAATGAAGTATCACGGCGAGATTTAATGTAAGCCCGGCAAAACGCACAATATCCTAGCAGCGGAAACATGAGCGGATAGTAAGCAGTAGGGAATAACCACTTGAGGGAAATTTTAAATAGTGTTCAATCAAAGGAGCCTTCAATAACTGCAAGTCTTAGGAAAAAGGATGTGGTCTTCTCATAGATCATTCTTTGTAAACGCGTAGTTTTCTAATAAGGACTCACTTCAGCTGTTAAACTTCACGATCGAACACAACAGATAGAATATAATACTGGAAAGTAAAAGAGGTTAAGTCATAATTAGTTGACAGGTCGAGCAAAGGTGATTAGGATGGTACGCCACGTCATGTCAGAAGATACTTGTATGCAGAACGTTGTACGAGATTAGGCGATGAACGCTAGGAGAAGAAAAGACGGGACCGTTAACCATCTGGTCCGTCAACGTAATGGACACAATGGGGAGGTATGCACTGGGCGTGGGTGATGCAACGAACATAAGATAGAGAATGACCAGACAAAGAACACATTTTGTTTTATAAACATACGTTTGTTGTTAACTTGGCAGTTTTAGCCAGCCTTGACAACTGCTTCGTTTCAGCTGACGAAGCGCGAATACAAACAACAATGAATAAACATTTCGTTTCGCGAAAATCAAACGACAAAAACTTTGCAGTAACTTCTTTGTTACTCTGCGCAATTTGTACATCCGTTTCAATATGGTGGCCATTAAAAATCTTTAAAAAATCATAACTTTCTCGATAATCTGATTTTACAATTATAATCAGCGTTAATATTTGCATAAATTAGCATTTTAACAGTTTACACTCGCACTTACATTTAGGGAGGCGACAATAGCCTCAATGTGCTTTTCGCCTTAAAATAAAAAAATTAGAAATTTAAACGATTGTTTTCTTTCAAATAAGCACTTTGCATGTGTCTGTTTTATCCTCATTTGCAGTTTTGTTTAAACGGGCCATAAAAAAGTAAACGTGTGGAACTCGAAGATTTTGTTAATATATAACATTCTTTGATGAATTTATAATTAGTCTGAAGATGTGTTTATAAATATCTTGTTTTGTTTAAATAAATAAATACGCGAACCTAGCTTAGATATTATTTATTGTAGTTATAGTAAAATATCAGCTGTTTGATATTAATTCATAACGATCAGCTGATTTCATTCAATAGCAATAATAATAATAATAATTTTCAGGTTATGTTTTTAAGAACTAGAAATATTAACAATAATTATCATCAACGTGTATAATAATTTCGAATCTATTATAAACGGTTACAACGTGCACGTGTTCTTCAACTAAGTAAAAATACCGAAACGAAAGCAACACAACGTTTTCATATAATACGCGTGTACTGTTATTGAAAAGGAGGAAGAAAAAGTAAGAGATAGAAATGGAGATACGAAATTCGTTTGCTCGTTCGTTCCATATTTCCGTTACATTCTTCCGTTCGGCAGACTTGGACAAATATCTTGAACTGAGTGTACAAAAATTAACGCAACCATATTTGGAAAATAAGGAAGTTATCTTATTCTATGGGTTAGTTTAAAAAACTTATTAAAATTAAGCTTAATTATGTGATTCAAAAAACCGAATACGACGGTATGGTTCGCCAAGGAAAACAACAAACATGCGGCTGTATGAATTGTCACATCACCAATAAGGGATCAACCTAAAGGGCTAACACCAGAAAATTTTTTAAGGTACAAGCAGCATATATTTTTAGTCCCAAAATATCTGTACGATCTGTTGAAGCTCATTTTCAACAGTTTTGGTAAAGTAATTTTCTTATTTTACTATAAGACTGTGTCAGTGTTTTTTTATTAAATCATTCACAACATACCTTGAATTCAACACTTTTCTCTTTGTGGTATAGATTTGGCTAACTACGTTCTTAGTGAGGAACAATCATTTTTAATTTGTTTAAACCTCTAGATCGTTCTTAATCTAGAGGTTAGGTTAGATATTTTCTAGTTTAAAACAATTGATCCCCAATTTTACACATTACTTGAGCAGTAGATTTGGAACAGCCTTCATGATTACACAACTAACATTTGTTTAAAAAAAAATTCGTATTGTTATATATTTCAGTTACATCAAGTGTACATTAAAAACTTTGGTAAATGAAAAAAATCAAATTTTACGTAGGGCCTACACAAAATATAACCATTATAAATTGAGTAAATAATTAGTCAGAATTGTTAATTAAGCATGAGCAACATGCTAGGTCGGGCAATATGATACGAGGTTCTGGATTTGAAGTAAACAAAATTTATCACAAAACTTACCATGTGACCAACCATCGGTTATAGGTATAATAAAATATGTTTCTAAAATTGGACGGTTCAGTTTTGTATTTTTTTAAATACAGTTGTTTTTTTTCTAAGTGGAGCGAGTTCTTCATCTCGCATAATTCAACACAAAGCGGTCTCTAGTTTAAAAATGTTCTCTCATTTCCTGTAAGAAATATTTTAACTTCCTGTGGTAAAAGAAAATATATTTTATTACTTACTTCCGTTTCAATGTGCATTAGGTATCGAAGGATATTTTTATAAATAATTCTCACATTTAATTAATTTAATAAATTTTTACTATATTGTACGTGATTGTACTTTGAATGAGACAAGGAGTTGTCAAAGCAAGACGGGTTTTGGTACTGGCTGTACTAGTGTGAGGTGTAGCAACTGATCAGGAATTCAGTGGCAGAGGTTAAGGTTCTGTTTAATCAATCACGACCACGACTGGAATTTGATCAGTGCCCACGGCGTGTAACGGTAACATTGTAATAACACTGAAGATATAATTAATCTGCCAAATAGCATCTGTGACTTGGTTGTAACAATGTCGTTTTGTTGAATCTGTGGGACGGTTGTGAAGTCGGAAAAAGCCATCTTCCTGTTATCATGTCGCTTTCAGTAGTCTACTTGACAAAACTCCAAAAAAGCAATATGGAAAGACACAGTGTTTTTCAAAAATCTATAACCATGTGGACACATTTTAGTCGCTATGTGCATAAAATTAAAATTCTGATCAAAAAAACAATGGGCAATGAATAATCGCAGAACGCAGTTGTTTCGTTGACGTGATGGAAGCAAATTTTCAAAAGTAATTTTCTTATCTTACCCTCTTAATGAAACTCTGACGTTACCAATCTGCTATAACCAATCTGACGTTGCCAATCTGAATTTACCAAAAAAATCTGCTCCATAAATTAAACTGCAATATAAACTTTAAAATTACATCGAAAACAAAAAAACGAACCTTGACCGCCGTCAAATTATATTTCTAAATTTTAACGGGTTTTTTAAAATCCGACAAAATAATTTTCAACGCTGATTGCGGCGGTGAAACCGCGCATTCGAAGACAAAAAAAATATGCATTTTTACAGATTTGAAATGGCCTCAATTTTGAAACATTGAACACTGCCGATTCGTTTTTTTCTGCCAAGTTTGAATCAAATCGGACTAAAATGTATGTTTCCTCAATTTACAAAGGCAATTAAACGTGTTTATTATTGAGCAGATGAGACCTTCGGTAAAAATACAATTTGCAGATATTAGTGTTGTTCATGAAAGTGAAATCAAAGTTCCAAAAAGAGGATAAAATAAAAAAATTACTTTTGAAAATTCGCTTACATCACCTCAGAAAGACAGTGCGTGTCGTCATTAATACGCTACAATTGTTGATTTGTCATAGCTTAAAAGGATAAGCCTATCTTTTAATACTAAGTCAGCGGGTATTACTAAGTCAGCAGTCAAAATGTAAAGTTTAGTAGTTATGGCGTAACGTGGAAGTTAAGGCAGTTTGTCAGAATATTTACAAATTGTCAAAAATATTTCAAATATTTGTTTCCCAAAGTTCTCAGAGAGGAGTACATAATTTTCTGGCAGGCCTGCATATTCGTAAGGAATTTTGTACTCCTTTCTCTCTCTCTCTCTCTCTCTCTCTCTCTATATATATATATATATATATATATATATGTGTGTGTGTGTGTGTGTGTGTGTGTGTGTGTGTGTGTGTGTGTGTGTGTGTGTGTGTGTGTGTGTGTGTGTGTGTGTGTGTGTGTGTGTGTGTGTGTGTGTGTGTGTGTGTGTGTGTGTGTGTGTGTGTGTGTGTGTGTGTGGAGAGAGAGAGAGGGGGGGACGGACTGACATCTGTCTATCTAGACAGACAGACAGATAGATAGATAGACAGACAGATACATAAATAGACTGGTAGAAACGAATAACGATAACCTAACACCACGTAACACACACACACACACACACACACACACACACACACACACACACACACACACACACAAACTAAAATTAAATCGATGGTCAGGCCTATCAAGATTCATTTTTCTAATTCAAGTCAATTAGAAATTTATACAGGTTTTAAGTTTTACAAGATGGTAGAATCGTATTTTCAAAAACGTGTAATTAAATAGATATATTTTTTCATATTTTAATTGGCCGCCATTTTGGCCGGATAGAAGAATTTTACTGTGTTTAAGCTACATATTACGAAAACCAATTTTGTAAACCAAGTTTGAAGTGTTTACTTACGATCATTTATTATTCAAAAGAAAGTAGTACGATATTTTTGTACGTTAGTGGTCGGGAGTTTTGCAAAACTGCCTAGTTTCAACCTACCTCATAGTGTACGTCTACAGATTAAAAACAGCATAGTTCGTTGCACAAAGTGTTTCACTGCACTCTGGAAGTCAGTGTCTACACACAAGCTGCGTGCAAGAACCCAACTTAACCTCGTGCCGACAGAACCATTAGATCTAATTCGCCGCCATAAACAATCCATCAAACACCGTAAAGACAATATCGTCCTCACGTCTACGGGATAGGTTTATCGTCGTAGTGTGGGAATACCCCAAGTGTCGGGCTTTGTTCCCACGTTGTAACCAAAGATTATACGCTTTGATGGCAGCGACAATGCACAGATTAGCAGTTACCGTGTATTAGTTTGATTTGTGATCAGATTACCTTTCAGTAATTTATCAAACTAGTGTACATGATAAACGGTGCAAGAACTCACATTCATTTTTTTTTTTTAAATTGTTTGCAAGGTTGTTTTTCTGCGTTCAATGTGGGCGTAATTTCTCTTCAAAGATAATGTGAAATAATCATGTTATGTTAATACATGAGATTAAAAGAAAACATTTGTTTTTTTCGAACTCACACGTGAACTGCTACTTTATTCAAACTAGAAAACACCCTTGCTTATTTCGCGGAGCAACTTTACTCGCTGCGTTCGTAGCTGTATATTCGCACCATCATGCGACCTTGAGATGATAATAGTAAACATAACCTTAAAGCTAATGTATGTTTAGTGTAAAATGTATTTGACCAACCTTTTCTTTGTTAAAATAATGCTTAAAATTATAAACATTTTCTTTCTTTTCTTAAATAAAAATTAGGACAATATATATTTTGATTTACTTATTCTAGGCCTACCTTAATACATTTTGTTGTTTTCTATATTTCACTTGAGACAAATTAATAAAATGTACTATTTTTTTAATTTATTTTTTGTGAGTTTGTTAACAAGTTTCCAATTGAAAATGAGCTATTGGAGCGTCCATCATGGAAGACCACAGATGTGATGACTTTGAAATGAATACTGACTCAACCTCTCGATCAGTTTTTTAGAGGTCGTTAGAATTTTCATAAACACGTGTGTGTACGCTTGCGTGTGCTCGTGTTAGAATTTTCGTCCGATTTTATTCAAACTCAGTCAAAAAGTCGGATTTTAGTAATAGCTTGGCTTTAAACAGAAAAATTAGTTCTACAGTTTCAAAATGGCGGCCATTAAAAAGTCTTAATTCTTTGCCTTTATAATGTTTTTTTAAAATATGTTTTCACCGTCGTAATCAGTGTTAAAAACTGCATAAATTAACATTTCGAATTTTCAAAATTCGTTGAAATTAAGAAATTTAATTTGATGGCGGTCAGGGTTCGTTTTTGAATTTTCAATGCAAAAATGTTAATATATGTAGATTTTAAAGCTGTATATGATGGTGGCTTAAGAAGAGTAAAATAAAAAAATATACCATTGAAAATTAGCTTCCATCATGTCAGCGAAACGGCTGTTGCTGTGATTATTTTATTTTATCAATAAATAAAACATACCTTTATCGACGACATAGTCTTTAACATAAATAACAGTGTTTATTATTCTGTATAATGATTTATTACGCTGTATAAACCGTCAATTACCTACGCATTTTAAAAACGACAAGGAAAGAAAAATTAATTTTAGTGAAAAATACCAACAACAAATATATCAAATAGCTTATACGTAAATTAAATTCCAAATTCGTATAACCATTTTTTCAATTTTGGGTCGTCCTGTAACTTACTGAATGTCAAAACGTACAACGTAACATTCTCATTGTAAGTGTATATACTTCAAAGAATATTTACGTGCCACTTAATTAGAACTAAAAACAGAATGATTGTCAGAGAATCGCTCTGATTCCATTGACTCAGGTAATCGATTACCTACAAGACGTAGGTTAGTAGCAATTATTTGTAACAAATCGGATGAGGCGAGGCGTTCTGGTGCCCTCTATTCGGTAAAAACCTGTGTGAAACCAGCTGGTCATTCAGTGGTTTGAGTTTGTAACAGCTGTATCACTTAATCAGCTGTTGCAAATAGATGACCTTGTAAGATTGAAATTACTATTTCTTACAGACTGTGATTTTAAGATCTAACGTTATTGAATCAGCTGTTTGTTATTGCATTAATATGGTAACTAAATAACGATGATTTCTGACGGTAAATCCCAATTATATTTTAGTGGTAAGGCGTTCTAAATAATTTTCGATCAATTAGATAAATTTCATTAGCAAATCATATCGTTCTACAATTTTGATTGTTTATGGTATGAAAAGGAAAGTGTACTGAATGGACGATTCAAAAATGTAAAATTAGTTAAATCTTTTTTTCAACTCGACCATTTATTATTTGATTTGTGTGCACTTTTTGGCAATATTGGCCAAACGCATTGGCCGATTGTTTTGAAATTTGTTACTGTTTTATAAAAAATACACAAATTGTTTTGAAATTCACCTTGTACAAAGTTCGAACGGAGTGTAAACCATTTTAGCTAAACACATTAACTAAAATTGGTCAGTTGTTTTTAAAATTGACAAAAAATTAACTCATTGTTTTTAAATTTGGTACGAAGGTATCTTTTATAATGCCCGAATATTTAATATATATATATATATATATATATATATATATATATATATATATATATATATATATATATATATACATATTAAGATTTCCCCCCATTTAATTCTTTTTTAAAATGACGGCCTTATTTAACGACGATGAGTGTACGCAATTTTAATCAAATTCATTAGCCTATTGTTTTGAAATTTGGTACAAAAGTACCTTGTATAAAACCCGAAAGACAAATGTGTAAGACTTTTCCGATTCACTTCAATTTCAAGATGGCGGCCTCTGATCTAATGATGAGGCGTATACGCAATTTTAATCAAACGCATTGGCCGATTTTTTTGTAATTTGGTAGTAAGATACCTTTTATAAAGCCCGAAAGGCATATGTGCAAGATCTTTTTCTCATTTACTTTCGTTTCAAAATGACGGGTTCTGACTTAACCTTTACAGTGTAGTTGCTGGTTATTTCCTGTAATACTGGCTTAACGGCAAACTCTATCATCATTTTGAACGCTTCATGGAGAAAGAGCATAAAATTTCCAGTAGAGCTGGTCAAGTATCATTTTGGCAATATTACCGGTTACCGATTAAATTGGCGGAAAAAATTACGTGCCCTGTGTATATTAATTAATTAGGAATGCACTACGAGGTCTACTGTTCTTTGAACTTCTAGTGTTATATATATATATATATCAAAAATTACCTTGAATAAAAATTATCAAAACATAATTAAATGCGTTGATCCATTTATATTTGACGAATTCACGTTTGTTATAGTAATATGTTTTTATTATAGTTCTTGTTATGCTTGTTATAGTACTATGTTTTTATTATAGTTCTTGTTATGCTTGTTATAGTACTATATTTTATTATAGTTCTTGTTATGCTTGTTATAGTACTATGTTTTATTATAGTTCTTGTTATGCTTGTTATAGTACTATGTTTTATTATAGTTCTTGTTATGCTTGTTATAGTAATATGTTTTTATTATAGTTCTTGTTATGCTTGTTATAGTACTATGTTTTATTATAGTTCTTGTTATGCTTGTTATAGTAATATGTTTTTATTATAGTTCTTGTTATGCTTGTTATAGTAATATGTTTTTATTATAGTTCTTGTTATGCTTGTTATAGTAATATGTTTTTATTATAGTTCTTGTTATGCTTGTTATAGTACTATGTTTTTATTATAGTTCTTGTTATGCTTGTTATAGTAATATGTTTTATTATAGTTCTTGCTGTGCTTGTTATAGTACTATGTTTTATTATAGTTCTTGTTGTGCTTGTTATAGTACTATGTTTTATTATAGTTCTTGTTATGCTTGTTATAGTAATATGTTTTTATTATAGTTCTTGTTATGCTTGTTATAGTAATATGTTTTATTTTATTATAGTATTTGTTACGCTTGTTATGGTAATATGTTTTTAATTATAGTATACTACTTGTTATGCTTGTTATAGTAATATGTTTTTATTATAGTACTTATTACGCTTGTTATAGTAATATGTTTTTATTATACTATACTACTTGTTATGTTTGTTACAGTAATATGTTTTTATTATAGTACTTGTTACGCTTGTTATAGTAATATGTTTTTATTATAGTTCTTGTTATGCTTGTTATAGTAATATGTTTTTATTATAGTTCTTGTTATGCATGTTATAGTAATATGTTTTTATTATAGTACTTCTTACGCTTGTTATAGTAATATGTTTTTATTATAGTTCTTGTTATGCTTGTTATAGTAATATGTTTTTATTATAGTACTTGTTACGCTTGTTATAGTAATATGTTTTTATTATAGTACTTGTTATGCTTGTTATAGTAATATGTTTTTATTATAGTATACTATTTGTTATGTTTGTTATAGTAATATGTTTTTATTATAGTAGTCCTACTGGTTACGCTTGTTATAATAATATGTTTTTATTATACTATACCTACTGATTATGCTTGTTATAGTAATATGTTTTTATTATAGTATTTGTTTCGCTTGTTATACGCGTAATAATATGTTTTTATAGTTCTTGTTATGCTATTATAGTACTTGTTACGTTATGCTACGTAATATGTTATTACGTTGCCAATACGTATCAGTATATCAGTAATATTATCAGTTGCCAATACTTGATTTTGTTACGTTATGCTAATATAGAAACTTGTTACGTTTGTTATAGTACTTGATACGCTTGTTATAGTACCATGTTTTGGTTTTCCAGTGTTTCATTTACAGCAACGACTATCTGGCTGATGTATATGCTTCTGAGATTAATCAATCACATCTTTTTTACAGCTCCAGGATAGCAACTTCGCAACCCCTATAGCTTGCAGTGTGAGCGCTCGTATAATTTACGCATTTTTGAACTGATCGTCTGCTTGGCTGCAATTCACTGTCAAGTGTTTTTCATTTCACATTTCACACAACACGGTTACTTCTGACAATCAAAAACAGTTGAAATTTTAAAACTACTTACGGGAGCGTAACTTCAAATGGATAAAAATTATGATACGCAGTTGCCTTGTTGACGTTGAGGGAAGCGAATTCTCCCAACTATAAACTGTTTAACTTTCACTTTTTCAATACTTGGTTTAACCATTGTAATCATATAAAACACACACACACACACACACACACACACACACACACACACACACACACACACATCATAGTGAAATTACTCAACTGCTCATTTTACAGTCGAAATTATCTCATAATTGTTAACATCATATTGGATTGGGATAGAAAACACTTTTCTTCGAACAATTTGAGATGGGCGCGTAAAATAATTGCGTTATTGAACCACAAATAAAAATCATGTATCACGTTTTCTTTTCCTGTTTATTTTAATTGCGATATTTGTTTTCGAAAACAAAACAAATTAACACAACTAGTTTTTAACAACGTAACTTGAAATTTATTGTAGCTTATCAGCTGTTTCATGGAAATCATCTGATCGTTACGAATTAATATAAAACAATTGATCTTTATAATATAGCTACCAATAAAAATTTCTTCATAGTTTCCGTAGTGTAGTGGTTATCACGTGCGCTCTACACGCGCAATTTCGCCGGTTCGATTCCGGGGGAGGGGAACAGGAAATTTTAATTAAAATTAATTTTAAACGGAACTTGCGACGCGCAAAATATACTTTTATATATGAACATAAATTTGTGGACTAATATACAATCAGCCCTAAAACGTGATAAACGTTAAAGCAATATGTGAAATACACACTCTTTACGCAAGTCTTCATTTCACTTAACTTTCCATTACAAAACATAGAGAAAATATGCTATAGCGATCGTAAAACAATCTGAGATTATTAACTCAAGTTAACCTGAGTCCAAAAAAGTAGGACTTAGTTTTGTTGAACCACGAAATCATTTTTAAATTAAAGAAAAAGTAATAATAAGGTTTTTGCCAAAAATGTATTTAAGAAACTAAATTTCTCAGAATCGGGCGTGACAGTTCGGAAGTATGTTAAAGTAAACCCTGAACTCCGTGAGGTTTGTTTTGTTTTTACAATTTACTCACGAACCGTAATTGTATTTTATTAAAAATTTGTTGCACTGATTTGAGTATGATTCTGACTCAAAATTTGAGCAAAAACTGGTGTTTACCACTTTTAAAAAATTATACCATATTTACGTGTTTTTATCTGTATAACGTCCAAAACAGATTTATGTGGAAATAATTAAACGTGAAAAGTTTGGGTAAAGTTTTTTATATAAAATAACTCACTGGTAGTATAAAAAAACTCATCAAGAATGGACTGAAATTACATATTAAGATTCTGTATCCACTGGTGACTTAAGAAGACCTGTAAACTAGTAACTAACAACAGAGCTGGTGTACGTGGGCAGTGCTGAATGCTTTTTTTTCAAAAAAACATCCGTTCAACCTACCAGACATGTTTTGGCCACAGCGGTAGATTAATGGCAGTTGATGTTTTCAGTTCGGATAATAGAGCCTGTTGTGAATTTACAAATGTAGATACACAGTACTCTGTATTGTGACGATGTTAACCTGCAGACAGATGATAGTACAGTATTTAATCATAATATAGAAGAATAATAGCGTATATTTTGGAAAATTACCTTTCTTTTGTCTAACGTTAAAATTAAACGATCAAAATTTCTAAAATTATAAAAATAAAGTTTATATTTAGTGAAAAAATGGTGTAACAATATTAGACAAAATTTCTTTATAGAATTGAACTAATTTCTCAAAAAGAATGTTTGTCTTGCATTTCTAAAATATTGGTCGCGTATAAAACATAACTTTAGTACAAACATTTTTTAATAAAATAAATTTAAGGTTTGCAAAATAAAACGGGGAAAACCCTACGTCGTACAGGGTTTATTTTGAGTTTTTTGTCAGTAACTCAAAAGTTGTTATTCCAACTTGAGTCACGAATGTTCATACAGTACCAAAATTTGATGAAACGATAGTTTAAAAAAATCATCCGGATATTTAGCGATATTTTTTGAAAAATTGTGACTACATTTGACAGAATTTAATCAAACACATTTAAGTCTTTTAATTTGTTTTTAAACCAAAAAGGGGCTTTAAATTTTTTTTTTTTTTTTTTAAATTATGCTAAGATTTGGGTCGATTTTGGGAAAATTCGATTTAAATGCATTTCTAACGAAAGAAAAAGAACGCAGAAAACATTTTCTTGACAATTTAAGAACAAGAGACAATGGACAAAAGAGAATGGACTTGTATGCCAAATTTATAGAAATCGGCCAATTTGGTTTTTAACTCTGTGTGTGTGTGTGTGTGTGTGTGTGTGTGTGTGTGTGTGTGAGTGTGTGTGAGAGAGAGAGAGAGAGAGAGAGAGAGAGAGAGAGAAAGAGAGAGAATTAGCTTAACACTGTTTGCAATTTTGATTCGATTAAAATTTTAAATCGGTAGTTTAAAATCAATTTTGGTTAAAGCTTTGACAAATTTGTTACCCAGCAAAATCCGCTAATCCATCACAAAATATCGGTCACCATAAATCATAAACACATAACTACTATTTAACTTTTTCAAAATCTCTCTTCATTATTGTAATCACAATAAAAATCGTCATAAAGTCCCGCGCGCGCACACACACCCACACACACACACACACACACACACATCTTATGAGGCATCATAATAATGATTCGTATTTAAAAGCACTGTTAATTTTTCATGTATTTCAATTTCGAATTAAAATGTAAGGGAGATTTCAAATATGTTTTGCGTTGCTGATTCAGTGGTTTTAAACTTTCTAACTAGGTTTTTTCTTAATATGTAATTAAAATGTGCTCATGTATGTAGGCCTATACTGTGTTGCCTATACTTATTTTCTCCCCCCCCCCCATAACGTGTAAACACGGAATGAAGTGACAAGAAAGTGTGTGATTAATATGGATTAAGTTATCAGAAGAGACGCGAGCAAGAGAGAGTTGAGAGCTGTGTCCCCGCGGTTTGACGTGAAACAGTGGCTGTTGATTTAATTAAAGGCTCAAGTGACAGCGCAGGACACGTTAACTCCAACTGAAAAGGAAACTGAACTTTCACACCGTGCACGCTGTCTGTGAAGTCGCTGTCGCCTCCTCTTAGTGTTTAGCATAATTAGAACACAGCTGAGCAAAGTGACTGGTGCACTGTTTTCGTTGGTTTCAGTTCTGTTGATGTATGAATGGAAATGTTCACCGCGAATTTTCCAAGAAAGGTCCAGCGGAGCGGTGTCCAGTGGAGTTTACTTTGGTGTTCAAAACCAATTCCGAAACGTAATGCCTATGCTGTCGCTTTTTATCCATATTTCAGTGGAGAAACGTTAATTTTTTCCTTCCTTTCTCCACTGTTTATTGTTATTTATTTATGTTGTGGTTTTTTCTCATATTCAACTGACCGTGCGAAGCGAGGTCTCTGTTACAATTCGACCGTTCAGAATTTGGTTTGTGTGTTTGTATGTTTGTTACGCTGTTTTGTCCAAACGCATGGACCGTTTATTTTGAAATTTGTTACGAAGGTAGTTTGCCCAAACGACGTATGTGTAAGATTTTTCCCATTCACTTCCGCTTCAAGATGACGGTTTTTGATTTGTAATGAGTGTACGCAGTTTTAGTTAAAAGCGTTAACAAATTTTTTGATACGAAGATATCTTGTACAAAGACCAAATGACGTAGGAGTCTATGTATAACATTCTTTCCTATTTATTTACGTTTCAAGACGGTTGCCTCTGATTTAACGATGACGGTACACATTTAATCAAACGTGTCGACCGATTATTTTGAAATTTGGTACGGAGGTAGCTTGCCCAAACGACGTATGTGTAAGACTTTTCCCATTCACTTCCGCTTCAAGATTGCGGTTTCTGATTTACAATATCGAGTGTACGCAGTTTTGTAAGAAGTAACCGAAAAAGTAACCAATTATTTGATTCGAAGATATCTTGTAGCTCAAATGAAGTATGTGTAACATTCTTTTCTATATATTTCCGTTTCAAAATGGCTGCCTCTGATTTAACGATGACGAGTGCACGCAGTATTAATCAAATTTATTGACCAATTGTTTTGAATTTTGGTGCGAAGGTAACTTGTATAAAGTTTATTTTTCATTCATTTTCTTTTCAAGATTTCGGGCTTTGATTTAACGTTGAGAGAGTTGGAAAGAGTATAAAATTTCCAAAAAATGTTGGTCCAGTAGCATGTCTCGTAAACATTAAGGTTACCGTTTGAATTGGTGGAAAATTTTACAAGCGCTGTCGTGGAGAGCACTGTATTTTAATTAGCAGTATACTGCGAAGTACACTGTTTTTTTGAACTACTAGTTACTTTCGTCAGAAAAAAGTGGGGTTTTCAAAAGTTACTGACAAAACTGGAAAACTGGCATCATTTTACAAAACATATAATTTGGGCTATACATGAAGATAACATTTTAAGACAGTGCACCATAATTGAAAAAAAAGAAAATTAAAGTTTTTTAGAAAATCGAAAAAACCGAATAGTAGGTGGGGGCATGCGTCCATTAGGAAATGACATATTGGAGCAACTGGAGCGGCCATTATTGGTAATATACATTCCTCAGCGAGAGAGACAGCTGTGTGCAACGGTTTTCTTATAATTATAAAATCGGACCAAAGTAGCAAATGCTAGTGTCATCAACATACAAACTCAGATATACACTGCGTAGAATTACATAAATTTTTGGCCGACTTTTCAAAAAGGGATCGGCGCTCATTTATAGGTTTCAGGTTTCGGTTTTACTGTGATTGCCGCTGAAAAAATAATCTGTGCATACCAGAATTTTGAAGTTTCAAATAACAGTGCGTTCAAAATTTTAAATGCAACGTCATACAGATTTTAACGTTCATTTCGACGGATAAATTTGGTTTTCATGGAAAAAAATTGAAAAAAAAGTTAGAAGTTTTTAAGTGGCGTCTATTTTGAAACGGTTGAATGAATTTTGGTGTACAAGCTACTATGAAATCTGATTTTCGTACAAAATTCGAAGCACTAGATTCTCTCTCTCTCTCTCTCTCTCACACACACACACACACACACACACACACACACACACACACACACATGGTGAAATTACTGTAATGCACACACATTAACAGCTCATGTTCCGACGGAAATTATCTCATAATTGTTAACATCGCATTAGATTGTGAGATATAGTACACTTCTTAGAACTGATTAAGAGAATCGCATTAGATTGTGAGATATAGTACACTTCTTAGAACTGATTAAGAGAATCGCATTAGATTGTGAGATATAGTACACTTCTTAGAACTGATTAAGAGAATCGCATTAGATTGTGAGATATAGTACACTTCTTAGAACTGATTAAGAGAATCGCATTAGATTGTGAGATATAGTACACTTCTTAGAACTGATTAAGAGAATCGCATTAGATTATGAAATATAGTACACTTCTTAGAACAGATTAAGAGAATCGCATTAGATTGTGAGATGTAGTACACTTCTTAGAACTGATTAAGAGAATCGCATTAGATTGTGAGATATAGTACACTTCTTAGAACTGATTAAGAGAATCGCATTAGATTGTGAGATATAGTACACTTCTTAGAACTGATTAAGAGAATCGCATTAGATTGTGAGATATAGTACACTTCTTAGAACTGATTAAGAGAATCGCATTAGATTGTGCGATATAGTACACTTCTTAGAACTGATTAAGAGAATCGCATTAGATTGTGAGATATAGTACACTTCTTAGAACTGATTAAGAGAATCGCATTAGATTGTGAGATATAGTACACTTCTTAGAACTGATTAAGAGAATCGCATTAGATTGTGAGATATAGTACACTTCTTAGAACTGATTAAGAGAATCGCATTAGATTGTGAGATATAGTACACTTCTTAGAACTGATTAAGAGAATCGCATTAGATTGTGCGATATAGTACACTTCTTAGAACTGATTAAGAGAATCGCATTAGATTGTGAGATATAGTACACTTCTTAGAACTGATTAAGAGAATCGCATTAGATTGTGCGATATAGTACACTTCTTAGAACTGATTAAGAGAATCGCATTAGATTGTGCGATATAGTACACTTCTTAGAACTGATTAAGAGAATCGCATTAGATTGTGAGATATAGTACACTTCTTAGAACTGATTAAGAGAATCGCATTAGATTGTGAGATATAGTACACTTCTTAGAACTGATTAAGAGAATCGCATTAGATTGTGAGATATAGTACACTTCTTAGAACTGATTAAGAGAATCGCATTAGATTGTGCGATATAGTACACTTCTTAGAACAGATTAAGAGAATCGCATTAGATTGTGAGATATAGTACACTTCTTAGAACTGATTAAGAGAATCGCATTAGATTGTGAGATATAGTACACTTCTTAGAACTGATTAAGAGAATCGCATTAGATTGTGAGATATAGTACACTTCTTAGAACAGATTAAGAGAATGTATTGTAAAGAACAATGAATACAGACTTTTTGTAGATTTTGTATTCATTTGTTTCGAACTGAGCTTTTGCAAATGTAGGTCTCTATTCCATTTAACTTTTCACTACAAAGTATACGAAACATTCCGTGATCGTACAGACATTTAATTAGCTCATGTTACCTGAGTTCAAAAAGTAGTTACATGTAGTACCTCGAAACCATTTGTAATTAAAAAAAATACATATACACAAACAAACTCATATATACACTGTTTAGGCCTCTCAAGAAGTGAACAAGGCATTGACGCACACTTTTAGATTTCTGGTCTGTGTTTTACCAAGATGGCAGCTCGAATAGCTCGTTTTCCAATTTAAAAAAATCAACAATCAGTTCGGTATACATATGGTGTATCTGAAATTTTAGTATCGGCTTATTTTTATAAGTGAATTTATGGAAACGCCTTTCGGAATTCACTATTCTGAAACGTTTGGTGCATATTTGCCTTGAGTCATACACAATGTTAAAATCAAAATGCCAGAATGAAAGGTAACCAAAACTTGAAATTAGACAGCTCTGAACTCATTTTTCTACTGCCTGCTCATTCTTGAGTCTATAAATTACTGTAGTGACGTGAATTTATCTTACACTCGATTAAGAGTTTAAGTAATATCATTAGTAATATCATACATAACAAATTACCTAATTTAGTCTTAAAAGCTAACCTAAAAGTGCATGGTTCATTTCCCTTCTGATAGATAGCGTTTTATATTTTCAGTCACACAATTTCCTATGCAGTGAGATCTCTAAGTATTATAGACTCAAGAAGAATGTGTTGACCTACTACTTGTCAACAAATTTTTAGATAATACAAAAACGTATGAAAGATTGTGCAATGTTTGTAGCCACATTTAATTCGCTTTTAATTTACTAATAATTATTTTCTCTACGTAACCACTGACCGTAGACCACGTTCTAATTACAAATTGCATATTATGCAGAGCTTTTATAAAATTAGAAGATGCAATTTGTTGAACATTCTCTGGAACGAGAGCTTTGGACAGTGATATTAAAACACTGAAACAATTTAAATATTAATAAGGATTATAAAAAAATAACGGTGCAAAACATTGCTCCAACTATCCAGTAAATGACGTCATCAAAATTGTAGAGGGCGCAAAAAAGTGGCGTTGACTTTTTCGAATTTTGATAAAATACATTTAAAAAGCCTTAGTTATAATACCTACCTATGTTAAAGTATTATCACTGTAACTAGCTATCTTTGGCTTGATAGAAGCAAATTTCAAAACACTAACAACATTGAATAGTAACATTTCAATACATGAAAATCAAATTTGTTACAAAATTTATTTTATTAACGTAATAAATATCATTTAGAATTTTTTTTTAATTTTACATTGAAATCAGAGTTGAAACTTTAAGAAATTAGCATTTTAAAGTTTCCAATTTTATGTAAAACACTAAAATGAACCCTGGACGCAGTCATATTTAAATAAAACTTGTTCTTTAAGTTTAATATAAATTTTGAACGCTGATCACATTGGCGATATCAGATTTTCAGAACAGTTTAAAGTAAAAATTTCTTGAAAATTTTGAAAATTTGAACGAATTTCGCCAGGCTTTAAGCTGTTGAAATTAATTTTCTTGCTAAGTTTTAATTTAATCGGACCTAAAACTTCAAAAGAAACACATCCACAAAAATAATTTGTTGTTCTGGAAATGATTTGTTTTCGAGCTACAGATAACGAAAAATTTCTTCAGTTTTAATTCTTCCAATAAAAAGAAACACTACTTCAAAAGGCTTGGTTTGATATGTAATTTGAGCTACAAGCGTTTAAGATACCTGAAGTAAAGCAAAATTCTGCGTCAAAAAACAAGTTTTATAGTTTCGTAAAAACTTTATTAAAAATTTAAAACGAAAGATTAACTAGTAAATAAAATTTTTCAACAAAGCTTACAGAGAGCTTCATAATAAAAAATATAAAATTTTAAAAGTTTTTAATTTTAAATTTTAAAAATTATAATTAAAATATAAATACGAACTTTATAAAATAATTTTATTGAAAGAAAACGGATGAAAAATATTTTTCTAATTACCCTTGAACCATGAATTTATTTTGTCGAAATTGATATACTGAGTTGACGTACTAGTGTTCGTGTATTAGCAAAATCTAATAAACCAATTTAAATAAGACCTTTTTTCTCAATTTCTTTTAACTCTTTTTGCCTCAATCTCTATAACCTACTTTTTCCTTAATTTCTGTTAACCCTTTTGCGTCAATTCCTACCAGCTATTTTTCCCTTAATTCCTGTTAGCCCTTTTGCGTCAATTCCTATTAGTTATTTTCCCCTTAATAGGAATTAAGGAAAAAATAGCTTATAGGAATTGACGCAAAAGGGCTAACAGGAATTAAGGGAAAATAGCCAATAGGAATCGGCGCAAAAGGGTTAACAGGAATTAAGGAAATTCCCCCCTTTTGCGTCAATTCCTATTAGCTATTTTCCCATAATTCCTGTTAACTCTTTTTACCTCAATCCCTATTAGCTATTTTCCTTCGACACCTATTAATTATTTTATTACTATGGAAACCACGATTTTTTTAACGAGTGCATTAAAAAACGTAATGAAAGATAACTTTGTTTGCAGAATTAAAAATACTTTGTACACAAAATAATAGGTGTTAGCTTATAATGTATGAGTCCACTTTAGAATATGTTTACAAAATTTGAGCCACGCTTTACCCACAGTGTACAGAAACTGATGGGTCACTCGATATTAATGGATTACTGCAATTTATCTTTCTAACATATTTGTCGTTGTTTTACCCTGAATGGAGAGAAAATATTTAATGCATTGTTTATTCAGAACCTTGTTGGTAGAAATAAGCAATCAAATAATTCATAATAACGTTAACTACACTATTAAAATATAGTGTATATTCAATATAGTGTATATTTAGGTTAAAATATAGTGAAAATTCAATATTACACTAACTTACTAAACAAGTAGTCCTCTTAAAAAAATTGTTAATGTTAAATTAATGACAGAATATTAAAATATTACCCTTTATTATATTTTAATATAACATCACCAGGGTAAATATGGAATAATGGTTATTCCAACATTAACCATTATTTGTGTAAGACACGATGTTTTGGGAGCATTGACTAAATATTGTTCTCAAGTGTTTAATTTTAAACATAAACTTAGCCATTAGAACATAAGTTAGATGCTTAAGTACTAAAAACTAAGAACACGCAATATTGATATTCTGAGCAGTCGAAATAAAAATGAAATATTACATGTGATCTGAGAAAACACAAGTCGCCAAGAAAACGAAAAAGCTACACAACAGCTGGCAAATACCTTATCAAAACAAGAACGTATGCTGGTCAAAAGCAAACAATTGACACTGACACTCAGTCTACCAACACCAAGTGAAAGAAGGACTAAACTGTTACGTTAATGATATTTTATGTTCCTCTCAAATTTCTAGCCTGCGATCTAATAATTAATCGTTAGTTTAAATTTCAAACTGTTAAATTTAAAATTGTTTATTTTTCACTGTTAAGTTCTTTTTAATTAGGAGTAACTTAAATGTCTTATTTTTACAGTGGTTTGCCTGACATGGTAAGCTTATGAACCGGTTGTTAAGTTTATGCTTCAAGTTAAACACTTGAAAACGGGAGTTACATCGTGCATTGTTTCTCATACACGATCGTGTATTGTTTCATTGTTGCCACAAATGATGGCAAATAACTGAATAAACAACAATAACAAGTAGTGCTCGCTATATTCTTTAAATGTTCACTTCTGAAGCTCTAGGTAATAAAGGGCGCATAAACATCACACAGGCTACGTTTTCTCGTGTTCAATTGTTCTCCAAAGTACGAATTGAGTGTTGTAGTCGGAATGAAGCTTTTATGCACGTGAGATGCGCCGACAGTATTGCCTGGGCAGTATGAACCCGAATGAATAAGGTTTTCTCAGGCTACGGCCCTTTTCAGGCCCGGCAGAGAAGTACAAGGGATTTTTAGTGTGGTTGTTCTGGTGTTAGTAAGCGGAATTAGGTTAGAAAATCATTTCCTATGTTGTTTAGGCGATGACATGGGAACTACGTAAAAGAATACAGTGGTTTGTGTTTAATTACACTTTAACCTTATCTAACAAAAACAAAACTCACGTTAAATGGCAGAGTTACATTATAAGTGTTCAATGTGTGCTCACACTGCGTGTAGGCTGATTCCTCCATACCTTTACCAGCACGTCTTAGTGACGGCAGCAATAGCTTCTGTAATCCTGTGTTCGTACACTAAGTGCTTAACAAAACCCTAAAGAAAGAAATCGCATGGGATGAGATCATGGAAGCCAAAGGAGGTAAGTCATCGGGTACATGACGTCCAATCCAACGGCCAGTGACCATCATTCAATCAATCTCGTACAAAGTGATGCCAACAAAGTGGTTGGCTATCATTTTGCCAAATGAAGTTATCTGTTTCATCTTGCAGTTGGGGAAGAATCATGGAGCATTTCCAGACGGCCAGTCCTGTTAGAGTAGCTGCAGCGAAAAACGAATGGTCCAACTTATGTGTCAAGCAAAAGTACAGGATACATCAACTTTTAGAGAGCCACGTTCGTATTGTAAAAGTTCATAGGGTTATTCAAATGCTCCTGGGTATAAACCACTTAGATGAAATGTCGATTCATAACTGAACACACACACACAGAGTTAAAATCATTTATTCATTTTACTGCTGCAACATTTAAATTACGGAGTTAGCGTGCACAGTGTAGTCAATAGGTTTTAAGTCTAAAACAGTTGTAAGCGTTAGGTACATAGGCCTATATGTAAGTGTTTCCTTAAGGTCTTCCATACTGCCAGTGATGGCATTGCTAGTTCACGACTGGCCTTCCCGACAGACTTTTTAGGGCTTTGCAAGAAAACTTCATTACTCGTTCGACATTCACCTCAGAAACGCTTGTTCGTCCGCACTTTAACCTTACACAACATCCGGTAGTCTCAAACTGTTGGCATTTTGGATGGATCACAATTAAACTTCCTACGAAATTCACCTTAAGTTGTAATAGTAGATTTACAACTAACAACACTGCAAAACATAAAATACCTTCTGCTGAGAAGTCGCCATCTTTGACTGTCGCTGCCAAGCGGAAACTAACAAAATCTAGTTGAGCGCATGCGTACAACTAATTTTCTTGCTGTATAATTCTAACCTATAAAACAGCTTTGTAAACTTCATCTAAGTAATAACGAAATAAAACTGCTTTTATTCTTTTATATAAACACCCGGTATTAGATAAACAATTTGATGAATCGCCTAATTTAATCAGATTTTGCTTAAAATGTAGTATCATAGATTCACATCTAAAATGAGTGTACCAAGTTTGTAATGGAAAAAACTTCGTGTTCTAAAGAAAATTTAAAAAAACCTGCGGTGGTCAGGGTTTGTTTTTTTTTCGTCTATTTACTTCCACAGCTTGCATGAAGTAAGTCGCTGGACTAAAAAGTAGAGGGTCAAGCTAAACGAAACCAAGTCATACAAAATATCAACATCTTCCAGTGGATATAAATGAAAAACCTCTTCCCTATAGTAATACTGCTAAATACTTGGGACTAACGCTGGATACTCTAAGTTGCGCTGGAAGCAGCACGTCAAAGTAAAGAAGAGGAGCTAAATATTAAATATGAAAACATGCACTGGCTAATTGGAAGACGTGCAGGGCTAAGTACTTACAATAAATGTCTCCTGTATAAACAGATACTGAAACCAATATGGGAATATGGCATTCAGCTGTGGGGTTGTGGCAAGCCGACGAACAGAAATATCCAGGTGTTTCAAAACAAGGTACTCAGGGGCATAGTGGATGCACCGTGGTACATCAGAAACTCAGATCTACATACAGACTTAAATATCAACACGGTGAAAGTAGAAATGAAAAAGCATGCAAGAAGACACCAACAGCGTGTCCAGAAACACCCGAATACAGAGAACTTGAGGATTTTGTATGAGACAAGTGGGTTCAAGAAGATCAAGCCAGCAGACTTGATATAAGTAGTATTAGTAATCTTTATATGGGAACAGCCATTGGGCTGTTACCCATCACACCGTGAACAATTGATTGGAAGTTGCTAAATGAGCTAAACTTAGTTTAACATTATGTGTAATAAATAAAAAAAAATTACTTTCAAGTCACAATTCATAATCAAAAACTACTTTTTTTTCAAATTTGCTACAGTTACTTGAGTTATGAAGCAAATGTTCATATACGAACAAAAGTTGAAACCTCATTAACATTTTTTTCAATTACATTTCAGTAATCCCCTAACCGGATTTTTCCGGAGATACAGTAACCTAACCCGTAAGGTTACTTGGTTATTATGAAGTACATTTGAGCAAATTGTTAAGCCGATTTTTTTAAAAATCATATTTTTAACAGTTTTTTTATTTTTAAAAAAAGCTTGAAATCCTTTATTTTATTTAAGAAAACCGTCTTGGTAATCAAACTACCCCGAGTGCGTTTAGAAAGTCACAAAAAATACATTTTGTACACACATTTTATTTGTTTCCCAGCAAAGTCACCACCAATTTCAAATTGGAGGCTTTTCAAAATCACAAAATTTCATAACTTCTACTTTTTGTAAATGCAATTTCATAATCGTACTCCTTCTTAAAATTACATAAATTAACAATTTAAGTTTCCATTAAAATATGAACTTTGACCACCGTCACGTTATATGTATATTATTCAAAACATATTCTAGAGCCTTAGGGACAAAAATTTGTTTCTCCTTCATTGGTGCGTCTGCAAGCGATACGAATATTTACATCGAAGCTGACAGAGAGCGCAGCAAGCAGGGTTCGCCCACAAAGCAGGCAGGGTTATTACAATCAACAAATAACTTACAACTGAGTGTGAACAATGGAAATTTCCCCTTCAGTATAACAATGATTTATAATTTGCACTAGCCTATACTTTCTCTTTTACGCAAGAAAATAAATGCTGAAGTAAACAAATTAATAAGCCTTGCTTTTAATAGTACCGGTCATAAAATCATAATTTTACGACACTATTGACATCACCATGAATAAGTTTATACGTTTACATTTTTATCTTCCAGTCAAGACCGGTCATTCATCCGACAAGATCGTCTTAGTACCGAGCGGTGAAGTTGATCTACAGACTTACATCGACCGACCAGAAAGGACAGAATCTATACAAGGATAGTGCATTTGCTTCTTTTATACGTTTTCATTTTTATCTTCCAGTCAAGACCGGTCATTCGTCCGACAAAATCATCTTAGTATCGAGCGATGAAGTTGATCAACAGACTAACAGCGGCCGACCAGAAAGAACAGAATCTATACAAGAAGGGAGGTTAATAGTGCATTTGCTTCTTTTATACGTTTTAATTTTTATATTCCAGTCAAGACCGGTCATTCATCCGACAAGATCGTCTTAGTATCGAGCGATGGAGTTGATCAACAGACTAACAGCGGCCGACCAGAAAGAACAGAATCTATACAAGAAGGGAGGTTAATAGTGCATTTGCTTCTTTTATACGTTTTAATTTTTATATTCCAGTCAAGACCGGTCATTCATCCGACAAGATCGTCTTAGTATCGAGCGATGAAGTTGATCAACAGACTAACAGTGGCCGACCAGAAAGAACAGAATCTATACAAGAAGGGAGGTTAATAGTGCATTTGCTTCTTTTATACGTTTTAATTTTTATATTCCAGTCAAGACCGGTCATTCATCCGACAAGATCGTCTTAGTATCGAGCGATGGAGTTGATCAACAGACTAACAGCGGCCGACCAGAAAGAACAGAATCTATACAAGAAGGGAGGTTAATAGTGCATTTGCTTCTTTAGAAAGCTCTCAAACCAACAGTTGCTTCCAGTATGTGTTTTTCCTTTTCCGTTTTACGAGGTTTGAAGAAAGTTTTCTGGATTTCTTGGTTCAAAAGTGGGTTTTCCTTGAGAATCTTACTTTGTTAACAAAACAAAGGATTTTCTAAAATCTACGTAAGCTTTCAAGTACGTAACTTTCAACTTTAATGAGGTAAAGTCGAGTTGTAAAGACTTAGAAATAATTGGACGTTTTCGCCAGCGATATTTTGTATATTCTAAGCACTTTTAGTATCGTGGACGAAAATGGAATATTTTTTAGTTTTGGACATATTTTAAGCATAACAACACTCTCACATTTATTTAACTCACTATACTCTCGACTGTCTTACCAATCGGTTGATTTGGCATTTTAACAAAACTCATTCGCAGTTGGCTATTGTATTATTTGGTTTTGTTTAACCACTTGTTATTGTATATCGCATAATATGTTTTTAGATTTGCTTTTTTAACAAATTTTAGAATTAAAGTTTTATGTGTTTGTCGATTTAAGCTGACGTCCGATCAGTCTGGCATTGGGATTAAAAGGTTTTAAAAATACAGAACCCCTTATACTTACATTTCTGTGAAACTTGTCGCTGATTACTATAAAAATCAAATTTTCCCTTAATTCCATCCGGAACAGGGATGGACGATATAAAGGGCTACGCAGGGCTGCTCCATATAACCCATTCTATTTAAAATTTATATAAAATACGCTTTCTTGCAGTGGAAACGAAAGTGCTCCGGGATGGGAGCACCTTTCCCATTCCCGATTCGATGATTTACACTTTACAGTTTGCAGATGACCAAGCTATAATTGCAGGAGAAAAAGAAGATCTACAATACATGACGCGTAAGTTAAAAGAAATATATGAAGAGTGGGGATTATGTATGAACACAAGAAAAACAAAATATTTATGTATAGATGACAAGATAAGTAGTCTAGACATTGACTCTAAGGAGTACATACGAATAAGCCGCCTCGGTGGCCTAGTGGATAGCGTACTAGGCTTTCACCCCGCGGACCCGGGTTCGATTCCCGGCGAGGGCATGGCATTTTCATACGCTATACATCATCCCATCGTCTGCATTAGCCCAAGTGTACACAATAGTCGGACGTTAAACACCAAAAAAAAAAAAAAAAAAAAGAAAGAATATAACAAGATTACAAAAACTCAAATATATAATGCGATTATTAAGAGTTTTTTGAGTTTTTTAATATACGGAGCTGAGACGTGAAGAATTAAAAAAAAAAACCAAGAAAAGGATAGAGGCTGTAGAAATGGATGCGTTGAGAAGATCAGCTAGGATATCGAGAGTCCAAAGAATAAGAAATGAGGTCAACAGATAGGAATAGAGGAAACGATTATAAAGGATATTGAGAGGAGTCAGTTAATTTGTTACGGTCATGTCCAACGAATGAGCCAAGCGCGACTGCCGAAACAAGCAATGGAGTGGGTGGCGATCTTAAAAAGGGTAATAGGAAAACCAAGAAAGAGCTGGATGGAAGGAATCCGTAAAGCTATGAGTGATCGAAATTTAGAATTCGGACAATGGGAGAAGATCGGAAAGAGTGGAATCTATGCATCGAACAACGTCGCTGCACGTTTTAACCGATATTACTATTAGATTGTTTTTTCGATGCCACTATTTTTAACAGAATCCAGATAGAGACCTCTTGTTGTCCTGTTCTTTTTCTTTTCTTTTAACAATACTTTTAAAACGAGGCGTCACTCGGTAAGCGTTCACCTTTAAAATCTTCGATCGGAAGGTGGAAGCAATGTTGCTTTTGTACAGTAAAAAGTACATCTTTCAGATTTTTGTTCTTGTAAATATTTCACGTGTTTGGTTTTTCATCACTAATACACTGAAACGTTATTAGGATGTCCTGACATATTTCGCTAACCTTGTATTTACAGTGTGTCGATTAAACCGGTGTACGTCCGTTCGACACAATTGTTTCTGGAAGAAACGTTGTTCCGGCATTTCGCCAAACTCTGCGAGATTATTTCTCGACTTCAGACGTGAAGCGAGAACATTGAAGACGCCAGGTACGAGTTTGACGAAATGATATAACTTTCTCTCTCTCTCTCTCTCTCTCTCTCTATATATATATATATATATATATATATATATATATATATATATATATATATATATATTAGCATATTTACTTTACGCCATTCAGACTAATGAAGGAAAGCGACCAACATGGGGCAATTTAAGGCTAAAGCTAAAGCCTCGAACTATGCAGTGGGACATTAACTGCAATCATACCGACATAACCTTTTTAACGTTTTAAAACGTATCCTAAAGGTTAATGTCGGCACTTATTCTCGGTCTCGGATCTGAATATTACCATGATTTCAGTTCTGAAATTCGTATTTAAACCTTTATAACAACCAACTTTACTTCATAATATTAGTAAAGATAGTGTAATAAAATGTTACAGACGTACTGGTTACGCCAGTTTATGGTTAGAGGAAAAAATTGTATGTAACCTCAGGAATAGGTTAAATGTTATCGAACCGAAAGAAAGAAACAGGAGAGTGAACCGTGAGGCCAAATAACATGCTTCCAATTCAATAACTTGTTATTTTTGTATTAATAAAAAATCTTTATCGGAAGCGATCGGCAGTAAACAAAATAATCACGTACAAAGGAAGGGAATTTCTAAATACTTCTTCCATTCTGCTTTTTTTTAAAAAATAACGATTTCACTTTCATAATCAGCATTAAAATCTCCGTATATTAGCTTTTTGTACTTTCAAAATAGATTGAAAATAAGAAATTAAACTTTCTACGAAAGCCGTCGAAATAAATTTATTAGTTTCAATGGATTTTGAAATTTCAAAATGCTAATTTATGCAGTTTTTAACGCTAGTTACGATGGTGAAATCGTATTTTCAAACGCATTTAAGACGAAAACGTTATGAACTTTTAAATAATTGAAATTGTTACCAAAATGAATCTTTGTGCCATGGATTAAAATTGTAAACATATGTGTACTAATATATACACGTGTACTTGTTTGTGTGTGAGGATATATATATATATATATATATATATATATATATATATATATATATATTCAGATTTTTACCCATTCAAGTCTCCGGTCTGGGCTGCTATAAATAACTGATATTTTCAATTAGAAATTCGTCAGTAAATATTTCGAAATTTACACAAATTTTTTCACATTAAATTATTTTCTCAATAAGGCAATCAAAAATCTGCATAATTTTTCAGAATCGGTCCCACGGATTGTTTTAAACATCCGATTGACGAAGGTGAGAGTTTATTTAATTACCTTTTCCGAATTACTCGCAAACTTTTATTGCTTTTATTTCAAATTTGCTGCAATGAAATGGAAATTGATACGTACACGTTTGACCAAATTTTTATCAAAATCTGACCAACCGATTTTGAGTAATTATGCTGATTTTTCATTACTTTTTCAATAGCTCTCGACCCGATTTTTCTGTTCAATAGAGACCCATCTATTTTGTTACAGTACGTATGGACTACATTCGGTCAAAATTGTTTGAAGCGATTTTGATAAAATCTAATTTTTAGCAGTCTTCTGATCACAAAACAGCTTAATTTTTAACATGTTTTTAGGACTAGTTGTGATACATTTTTGCGCGTCGCGTGATGCGAGTCATTTATATTGACAGTAAAAGATCAGTTGTTTTATATTAATTCGTAACGATCAGCTGATTTCACTGAACAGCTGGTAGGCTACAATAAGTTTTTTGTTATGTTGTTTTAGGTTATGTTGTTTAGGATATGTTAATTTGCCGTGTTTTCGAATAAATTATCGTAATCAAAATATTAAAAAAATGAAAACAAGATACATGGTTTTTATTTTTGTTCCAATAACAGAAATTACTTTTTTTTAAAGAAACTTGTCGTTAGACATGGGCAAACGAAACCTACATTCAAAAATTTTATCAAAATCGGTCTCTGTTATTTAAAACTCTAATCGTGAATACATATTAAACGACAGAATACTTAAAATCAAACTTTTAAGATCGATTGTTTCACTACTTTCTTCTACTTCGTATAATGGTAAAGTTAAAATCTAAAATGGAGACATTATAAAACACTAGATTTTTCAATAACGTCTCGATAGTTATTGCTCAAATTTTACACATAAAAATCTCTAGTCGGTATCGAAAAGTTTCTCAACGAAACCAAGTTTATGAAGTTTTAATTTATTACTGAAGGAAAGTTATTTTTAACCAACTCCTTTTTAGTCCCCAAATTAAAAAAAAGGATTTTGCAACGAATCACTGATCGTGGTTTAGTTGAATGGCGCTAATGCTATAACATAACATCCTCAGGTACATAAAAGTTTACTGAAATCGTATATTGAAAGAAATTTCGGTAATTGAACAAGATTAATTTAATTTTAATTTAAATTTTAACAATTTTAATTTAAATGAAAAAACCTTCGAGGTCATGGTCATTGACCACTAGTAAGGTCACCTTACGCCATTCTCACGTTATGCAAATTAACTGAAAATATTGATGTTAAAGATAAATTCTAAGAAAGACCATAAAACCAACACCCGAGCGCGCCGTAAATCATACAGGGAAATATGAATGTAAGTGTTGGTACAACTGGTCATTCACCCACCGACACCCCATCTGGTCATCTCATTAGGCTCCGCTATTGTTGGTGCAGGAATCCACCCTAAAGCCGTTCAGCCTCATTGTTCCTCACGTACTTCAATCTCAGACTTCGGACCGGTTCAAAGACCTCGGCTCTATAGTCGTCCTAGACTTTTATATGTAATTAGACACAGTGAGACGCATTTAGTCTGGCCGTATGTCTGTTCGTCGAGAAGCAGTGTATAGAGCTCAAGTATCGGCAGATGGGTACTCGGAAGGGTGGCAGGATATGCAGAAATAAAGCGGCGAAAAATGTTATCACGACTACCGCGGTGGTGAAAGATTACTATAATGTCGATCCTGGAATGGTCAGTTCGTATTTTTAGAGACAATTCTTTGAAATACGTAAATGGTTGGAATATTAATATTATGATGATGAAAAGAGATTATCCAAATTAAATGCAAGTTTAAAAAAATGTTAAGGAGGTCAGGATTTATTTCTTATTTCATTATAAAGTACACAAATATTCGAGAAAATTTATGGAATGTTATTAAACTTTGTTACTTTTTGAAATTCCTTTCCATCACGTCAGTGAAATAGCTCTATACTTTGACTTTATTTATAAGGACATTATTTAGCTTAGATTACATTATACATTAGAGGAAGGGATTATAAAGCCCCAGGCACTGCGATCGACGGACCTATTGTGCAATTAAACCTCTTGAGTAGTAGTTCAGCAATTGCTGTCCTTAGTAAGTTCCAACAATCTACTGACTTGCTATCCATCTTGCTAGAGGTCCTTAGGGACTTGGAAACCAAAAATCCCTAGCTTCCTGCTAGCAAGGGCCTCACAATCATGAACTGTGTGTCCTGCAATTTCCTCCTCCTTCCTGCACAACCTACACACGGTTTCTTCGTTATTCGTATCTATCCTGTTCATGTGCACTCTCAGACAACAGTACCCTATAATGAGCCCAATGATCTTCCTGAGTATTGCTCTGCCCAAGACGCCTGCCACCCTTCTAAGTCCTCCATGAAGAACCTTATCCAAGAGGCGCTTGTTACGGGAATACCCATGAAAGTTATCCCATCTTGCCTGGTGTTGCTTGTTAATTGATAGCAGGCCCGGCCAACAATAAAGACGTCTGCCGTCTAAAGTCGGGTCAGATCTGATAAACTCAGGTGCAGATCCCAATCCAGCCAGTCGGTCTGACTCCTCATTACCGTCAACCCAACCCGGTTTCGCTGACACAGATCACTGCTGTTCTTCTGACACTCCCTGACCAGCTTGGGCCGAGTTACAAGACCCGCAAGTGCTCTGATTACTGCCCGACTACCACTGTAGACATAGATGTACGCGAGCTTTCTTGAAGGCGCGTTTGAAATTCTCACGAACACAGTCATTAATGGCCATTACTTTAGCCTGAAATATTGTTGCAAACTGTTCCACGGCAACAGCTCTCTTTGCCCTTGGTCCCAGGCATCAGTGCCTGTCTTTGTTTTGGAGCTACCTATATACAATACTGGTTCTCCAGATTTTTCCAACACATGATTTTCCTCTCCTAAATGTCATCTTGACATCAAAGGACCTAGAAACTTTTTGTTGTTTGGCCATCTGATTAGTCCAATCATTGAAATTTGGTCTCTAACTTTTGTGATTATAACAAGCCCCATAGCTGAGGATAGCTAAACTTCATTATCATGCAGCTGTATATGCTGCATTGTGTGCTCTCCCCATGACGTATAGGTCAATGGGTGGGGGAGGGTGTATTTAGCCTAATATTAAAATACAGTACGTTACAATATTTTTTTGGTTACTGTAATAAGAAACCGTAAATCCATTCGGTTTTTTAATATAATAATAAAAAATTATTTTTGACTACTAATCAGGAAGTTACAGAATTTTCTAAAGATTATGATAAAATAAAGTATGTTTAGTTGATGGATTTAAAAAAATACTTTTATTTGTCCTCGATAAGATTACTTAAATGCTTTCTTGCTGTTCACGCATATCTTTCGAAAATTTTTAAATGCAGTGACTTTCTCCGGGCAAACTTGAGTCGCATCACGCTTGTGTTATCACAACACCGATAAGAAGTAATTATCGCACATATAACAATTGACAGAACTGTGCAACACTCCGCCATTGCGCCTCGCTGCCAAATAGATCGCACAAACTTTCCCACCTTCGCTTTCAATAATTTCTCCTTCTTTACACTTTCTCGTTGTTTGACGTTATGCTTCCAATGCTTTCTTTGACGGGCCGCTGGTTGCTCGTAACTCCGCTCGTTTTTGAATCTGGCTTTGATTCGTAAACGAAATTTAACTTTGACTGTGTAATCTAAATCAAGCACGATTATTTTAAATCTGACATCACGGTCGTAATCAGAGTTAAAATTAGTGTTAATTAGCCACTGAAATGTTCAACATTTTATTAAAGTTGGAAAATGAAACTAAAGGCAAATATTTCATATTTACTTTTACATATAGGTATAGAACTCGGGTGTAGCCGCCTCGGTGGCCTAGTTGATAGCGTACAGGGCTTTCACCACGAGGACCCTGGTTCGATTCCCGGCCAGGGCTTGGCATTTTCATACGCTATAAATCATCCCATCCTCTGCATTAGCCCAAGTGTGCACAATAGTCGGACTTTAAAAAAAATAGAACTCGAACACAGAATAGTTGATTAATATAACATAAAATTTGTAATTTTTTGAAATTATTTTCCAGACGACGTGACAAGTTTTTTCTTTATTGCCTCGCCAAAAATAACTTTAGCTTAAACGTTTACAGATTTCCCTTTAGCTTAGACGTTTAGAGATTTCCCCAAGAAATGGCTTCAGCAGCACCTGCCTCTATGGAGTCGTAAAATCAGTAATTAAGTTCTGCAGTAATTATTTAAAAGCAGGCTGCGCGACCGGCCCATTGCTATATAGAGCACACAACGTGCACTAACACAGGTTGTGCATAGCATAGCTTTGTTTACTCCTTGCCTTATCACAATATTGCCTGATTAGAATTAAATATTTCTGAAAGTCTTTTTTCTGAAACGTTTCTTTAAAAAATCTAAGTAAAAAACCGTGCTTTGGGATTAAAAGAACCTGAAAAAAGGATGTATTCGTCGACATTTTAGAATCAGCTTTTCGAGATCGTATTTTCTGTAGAAGTGTTTTTAGATGGTAGACAAAGCTTTGCAAAAAGTCACAACAGTTTTTTAAAAAATTAAAAAAAAAGCTGTACGGTATTTAGAAAATTTCTGATTTTTCATTTAATACCATTGTCGGATCTCAGGTAAGAGTTGTGTGTGTGTGTGTGTGTGTGTGTGTGTGTGTGTGTGTGTGTGTGTGTGTGTGTGTGTGTGTGTGTGTGTGTGTGTGTGTGTGTGTGTGTGTGTGTGTGTTAAATTTGTACAATTTATTGATTGTTCATTATTACTTTCCAAGTTGTTTGTATGCAGTAGTATGTTTTACAGCCTTATGAATTTGTTGTCGATTTTTGTAATACATTTTGTTGATTAGTACTGGCGATAAACATTGTTTCCCCTTTAGTTTAAAATTTAATTAGTAACAGCTTCCAATTTTAGTGCTTGGTGATGAAGACCAAGCGACAGATTTTGATGAAATTAAATATAACAGACTGAATTTAAAATAATAAGTGTTTTGATAATACCTGCCGCTGTTAAGGGCGACGAAGAAAGTGTTTGAAGAGTTACTTGTGTGTGTGTGTGTGTGTGTGTGTGTGTGAGAGAGAGAGAGAGAGAGAGAGAGAGAGAGAGAGAGAGAGAGAGAGAGAGAGAGAGAGAAGAAAGTGTGTGTGTTTAGCTCGCTCATGTAACACAATTTTAGTCCGATTTGATTCAAACTAGGCAAAATATCGATTTTGTTAACAGCTTGCCACGTAACAATCCTTAGAACGATCATTCTTTAAGTCGTTTAATATTTTTTTTACCGACAGCTCATTTGCGTCGATAACAGAAATATGGTGAATTTACATTCGTTAACTGAAAAGATACCATTAGTAATTTACCTTTATATTTACAAAGCTTATAAAGGACATTTCGAGTCCTTTAATGAGCAAAATTTGTTCAAAAATTTCAAAATGGCGGAAATTTAGAAAATTCGTATATTTTTCTTAAATATTTAACTATTTTAAATCCGATTTCGCTTTCGTAATCACGTTTTAAAACCGCATAAATTGGTATTTTGAATTTTTCAAAATCCGTTGAAATTAAGAAATTTATTTTGACAGCGGTCAGGGTTCATTTTCGTAATTTTTAAATGCCGTTCGTAAATTTGAATTGCAAATATATGATGATTTTAATGTTGCTTATGATGGTGACATCACATTCAAAGAAAGGTTAAGGTAAAAAATATATATTTTCGAAAATTCGCTCTTATTATGTCAGCAAGACAGCTGCGTGCCGCAATCAGTAAAAAACTCCATTATGTTAACCAATTACTTTGTGCCCACACGCAACACATCTCGTTGCAATTATAAATTATAAAATAATTTCCATAGTAGTTGCAACGTTATCGTAGTGTTCCGTATCACGGTGACATCTTGTCTACATCCGGGTTAAAGGACAACTCAAGGTCAAACCCACGTCTTACCCATTGTGTTTTATGAGACTTGGCATAAACGAAAGTGAAATACCAAAGTTGATTCTTGGTGCAGCGTGTTTTTTTAAAATCAGCTGATTTTGTTCAACACTTGTTTTCGTGACTAGACAAAACAAAATTGCACTTAAATTACACGATACGTAGATCATATTTACAGCCTCATCACTATACGAGAAAGTATAGGGATTGTGGTAAAATTGTTTTGATGTATTAATGGCTATAACCAGGGCTGCGTTTAGGTGTTCGGCGTCTGTAGCCCTTTGGCCGCCTGCCCCCTCAATCTTACGCTCTTTTATTGAACATTAAACACATGTCTATACAAATAAATACCCGATATAAGCATAAAAAAATCATAGATTGATAATGTAACGTAAGAAACCATTGTATTTTTTTTTTTTTGTGTTTAACGTCCGACTATTGTGCACACTTGGGCTAATGCAGACGATGAGATGATTTATAGCGTAAGAAAATGCCAAGCCCTCGCCGGGAATCGAACCCGGGTGCTCGGGGTGAAAGTCTAGTACGCTATCCACTGAGGCGGCTAGAAACCATTGTAAAATTACTAATGTGAACCTAAAATTAAATTCTGTTCAAATACAAAATAATATTTATTCAAGACAGTACGTGATTGAGACAGTACGTGATTAAGTTTGCAATAAAACATCAAGGTACTGAGATTTATTTACAATTTTACAATTTTCGAATGTCTTTAGTTTTTGAAAATTTTTAAATAATCTCTTTGTAGTCCAGTGATTACGTCATTTTTAATGGCCATCACGCCCACAGCATTTCATTTCACACTGCCCATAGAATTCCTCAGAAAGTGTTTCGCTCGCTTTAGGGTTGAAGCGACCATATTGTACTTCTATGACGTACAAAAAAAACAATTGTTTTTACTACCTCTACTAATTTTTTCTACATTTTTTTAAAAATTCATAAAACTCGTATTTTTCGAATTTTTGACGCTCCTACTTTTTGCCCAAAATTTTACGCCACTAGGCCCCGACCTACTTCTAAGTATTCTAAATGGGAAATACGGCCCTAAAAATAACAGTTTTTTGGCTCCCTATAAACAAAACTTTATGTTTAATTTCATTGAGTATCCATTTTTGCGTTCATATTGATGGAGACTAAACGAATGACCTATTTTAATGAAATCTGTCGTCCATATTTGTGAAAGTAACACCAATTTTAAATTCTTTTTTTAAAGGAAAACTTTTTTTACATTTAATAAATATTAAGCTGAATACTAAATATTTAAACGCCCAACCCAGTAATCACTACTATTAGAGAACTACAATTGCACGATATTGATGTTTTGTAAGCCTGTGTAATTGATTGATTGACAAATAATGTAGGCCTATATAGCGTAGACAAGTGTTCTTTTGATGATCAGTTGTGTTAATTTAAATTCAACAATAAGATCAGTTATATAAATTATTCCACTACAAGCCACAGACAAACATTGATTAATTCAATTTTTTTTATTATAGTTTTTTTTTAATTTCATTTCTGTTGCCTGGTCTCCCGACTTCTATATATTTTTTTTAAACGGCTTTTATTCTAATTAGAAAGAGTGAAGCTAACCATTAAACTCCCCGCAGGGGTGCAGACTAGCTGCACCTATTGAGAGGATTTAGACGTCCCTCGCGGTACCCGAATCTAACACACACTTACAACACTACACTTACGACTTTAACACTTTATACTCACACTTACATTTAGGGAGGTGATAATAGCTCCAATGTGCTTTTCACCTTAAAATAACAAAAAACAAAAATAACCATTAAACTCTTCAAGAGTTGGTCTATGTAAAGCCGCCCTGTCAGCGCGTAAACAGTAATCCGAAAAAGTTATGAAAACTGGTGTTGGTTTATAATTAAATAGAGTATATCTTGCACATTGTATATAAATAAGTGTATTAATAAATATTTAAATTATTAATAAAGCCATTTTACTACATGTCCACGCCCAGTTATCACAATTAATAGAGCATTAACAATTGGTTAAAATGTACAAGACTGATATTTATATTTGTATATCGTGTATACAGCAGTCCATTGTCTTTAAAATTAGTTATTTTGATCATTTACGTACATCCTGAGATGTGCACTTTGCTGGACACAGGTACGGGAGGTAGACGACTGCGTAGAACAAAGCCACTGGACTTAATTGTTAATTGAGAGTAACCAATGGGTTATATCTCTTAAAGTGTTTTTTTCATAATAAAACTAAATTACTAAATGAGTAAATCCTCATTTGTAATGTATATAATAATAATAATAATAATAACAACAAAAAGTTGTGTTTAATTTCATTGGACAAATGCAAACCCTTCTGTCGGCCTGTTCCCCGTTTTTTTCCAACCAATAAATCTTGAATAAGTTCAATTTCACAAAATCACTAAGCCGATTTTTGAACTTATTATATAAAAAATCTTAAATCAAATAAATTGAAATTTAAAAAAATATCTGGAGTAAATGTTTTTTAAACATGAAAATAAATTACCTTTGTGAGATAGTTTTGAGCCATTTATAATAATTAACTTGAATGCAATAAGCTTTCGCATTGTTCTATGGCTTTTTTGTCCCGCATAAAATATTTTCTCAAAAGGTAAAGTTTACAGGAGCCAATGACCGTAACAATGTGCGAATAATAATTGAATCGAGACGAAAATGCAGAAGGAAATGAAAAGTAAACAAGACAGACAGACGGGATGGCAATGACACCGGCGGGCCCCTTCCCCTTCCCCCCTTACCCGAGGGGGTCTGCTAAGTAATTGTACTGATTCCTAGAAGCCATTGTGTTATTGTGTAGTTGATGAAACCCGAGGCATAGATTTTGCGAGATTATTACCTTGCTATTGTTAGTTTCGTTGATCGAATTCAGTCGAGTGTGTGCATCTTCCGCTTCGTTCTTACTCGAGCGTTGCAGTCTCCAGCGCTCTAATACTTTACGAGTGGCGTTGCCAAAATAATTACGAACGTATTTGGTTGCGTTGATCCAAACATCAACGCTGTTCTTAGTCAAGCGTTAAACAGTGTTTGATTTTATCATAAATTTGTTAATTTTTTTTTGACGTTATTAATGAGCATAAACACTTTGATTTACTTCCAAAACTGTAAAATATTTTGCTGTATTTTACAACCACGCTTGGTTGGATAATATTCTGACTGTACTGTTTTCTTATTGTGTTGTCAGTATTAATTTCACTTCAGTCCTTAGATCTTATGTATATAATTTTAGAGAGGATTGGTTTTGTCTTGTGAATGACTAGACTATGCGTCATACAAGGCTCACAAATCTCCATATATAAAATTAAAAGTACTTATGTTCTTAACTACTCAATGGATTGTCCTACAATTTTGCATTCATATGCTTTGGATTCTGGGTATTTTTTTTCAATTTCAGTTGTCAAATTTAAGTAGTATTAATTATTATAATACAGCTGAATATGGGCAGGCAGGCGGTAGCTTAGTGCCCTCTATGTTCTGCCTGAAAGACTATTTTATCGATCGATCTGTGGCATTCAAAGATCGTTCAATTATGTGTTCTATACTTGATTTTATATAACCTCAATATTTTCGATCTATCCATAGATCATTCGATTAATATTTGTTCCATTTTAACATTTTTCATTGACATTAACAAATATTTTAACACACTTAGGTATAATTGAATAAATATTTCTTGATGGCGGACATCGTCTACCGAATTTAAATACGGATGTTCTAAATATCCTTTAGAAAGAAACCGGAATGTTTTAAATGTTGCTCGAAAAACAAAAACAAAACCGTAGCCAGTGCGGGACTGACAGACAGAAGTGACTACTTCTTTTGGCATGCCTGACTGTATACTTTTTCACTATTATGATTTAATTATTTTTATAGAAAATTATATGCATGCAGGAAAGTGGATAGGACATGCAGGAATAGTTGTATTGAACATTATTTTTGTATTAAATTTCGCGCGTGTGTAGGTACACAACTTACAAATTAACTGAAACTGTCACAGACTATAAATTTGAGTATCTTGGGTTTAAGTATAAGGAACTTTAATTAATTAGTTTATAACCCTACTTTTGACAGTTATACTGTGTAAGTATAATAATAAATATAATATTTATGATTCTGGCATCCAAAATGTGGTATAGGTCATGTACATTAAATAATTTAACGACACAAATTTCGAAAATACACATTTTTTAAATTAACAAGATCAATAAACATAACCTCAACTGAAATGATATTGAAGCTATTGTGTGAACAGCTGTTTAGAAGTAGTCACTTCCAGTCTAGATATAAACAAGAACAATATATGCAGTGAGGTATGCATTACGGTTCAAGCGTGATGCGAAAGCAAATGTTTATATCCATGTTTTGTCAACTGCGACCCTACAAGTTTTCACTTCAAAAATACATTTTATTAATCACTAAACAAAAAAAAAAGTTTGTAATAATAATGTTGTAGTAATAATGTTTGGAATATTAATGTTCACTAGAGTGAGCGTATGGATGTATTAGAGCGTTCCGTGACGGCAAACTGAATTTTTCCCCATGCAAAACATACACCCATACCCCGCGATAAGAAGTACTCACTAAAGCATTCCGGGACGGTAAACTAAATTTTTCCCCATGCAAGACATACACCCATACCCCGCGATAAGAAGTACTCACTAAAGCATTCCGGGACGGTAAACTAAATTTTTCCCATGCAAAACATACACCCATACCCCGCGATAAGAAGTACTCACTAAAGCATTCCGGGACGGTAAACTAAATTTTTCCCCATGCAAAACATACACCCATACCCCGCGATAAGAAGTACTCACTAAAGCATTCCGGGACGGTAAACTAAATTTTTCCCCATGCAAAACATACACCCATACCCCGCGATAAGAAGTACTCACTAAAGCATTCCGGGACGGTAAACTAAATTTTTCCCCATGAAAGACATACACCCATACCCCGCGATAAGAAGTACTCACTAAAGCATTCCGGGACGGTAAACTAAATTTTTCCCCATGCAAAACATACACCCATACCCCGCGATAAGAAGTACTCACTAAAGCATTCCGGGACGGTAAACTAAATTTTTCCCCATGCAAAACATACACCCATATCCCGCGATAAGAAGTACTCACTAAAGCGTTCCGGGACGGTAAACGAAATTTTTCCCCATGCAAAACATACACCCATATCCCGCGATAAGAAGTACTCACTAGAGCGTTCCGGGACGGCAAACTGAATTTTTCCAAATGCAAAACATACACCAATACCCCGCGGTAAGAAGTACTCACTAGAACGTTCCGTGACGGTAATTTTTCCCGATGCAAAACATACACCCATACCCCGCGATAAAAAGTACTCACTAGAGCGTTCCGGGACGGCAAACTGAATTTTTCCAAATGCAAAACATACACCAATACCCCGCGGTACGAAGTACTTACTAGAACGTTCCGTGACGGTAAACTAAATTTTTCCCGATGCAAAACATACACCCATACCCCGCGATAAAAAGTACTCACTAGAGCGTTCCGTGACGGCAAACTGAATTTTTCCCCATGCAAAACATAAACCCATACCCGCGGTAAGAAGCGGTCAGTTCAAAAAAATCTAGGAATGTTTTTGTCACCAACTGAAATAAAACATTCTGATTTGCGGTTCTTAGCTTTAAAGCTGCTGAACTTTGCAATCCTTCTTCACACACCCCACTTTGTAACCGATCCTTAGATTAAAAAAATAAATGAGGGATAATGGAAGAGAATCTGCAATGTTCATCACAGTCGCTGATCGTAGTCAGCAGTTCTAAAAACTGGGGAGGGAGCCCATCAAGGTCAATTTTCTGTTTCCTATTTAACTAACTTAGGTTTTTGTAACTTTATACTGCAATGATCGATGAACTGAACTGGCATCTGACAAGTAACATGCAGACATACTGTTTTTTATCTCCTTAAATCTATTCCAACATTCTGATCTGTTACTGTTAACTGGAGTTCTACTATTTTCACAAATTCGATTGTAAAAAATACTGAAAAAAAATCGAAAAATTCACTTAGTTTCAACATGCTCAGTTGAGTAATTTGCTCAGTTATTTCTACAAGTTTTACGTAATAATTGAGTTGTTATTTTTTCATTCATGATTGAGTAATTCATTTGTTCTACATAGTTATTTAATACTGTAGTTTTTTACATTCATTGTTGAGTAATTTGCTCAGTTATTTTTTTAATTTTTTACACCAAGTTTGAGTAGTATTATTTAGTTGTTTTTAATTTTTAGTCGAGTAATTTATTTTTACCTATATTTCAGTAATTCACTTAGTGTTTTGACAGTCATTATGGGATATTTGATTACTTTTTTGAGGTAATTATTGAGTACTTTACTTAGTTTTCGATGGTTCACTTATTTAATAGTTTTTTGTATTTGTGTACTTTGTGTATAATATTTTCATTCGTAATTAAGTAATGTATAACTTTTCAATAGTCTCGTGGACAGCAATTACTTAGTTTTACACCTTCCTGGTTGAATAATTTACTTTATTTTTATTTATGTTTGTGGTTGAGCAAGTTTCAATGCTTGGTTAAGTAATTTATTTATAGTTAAGTTATTAACTTAGTTCTGTCGTTAGTAATTAAGTTTTTTTTAATCAAAGTAGTTTAAATTGTACAATACAACTCTCCGAAGAAATCTCTTGAACACTGAACTGTAGGACTTTATAAAAAAGTAAAAAAAACAAAATCTCAGTTTCGAATTCTAAACGGAAAGGCACGTGCACAAAATTACTATAGGCCTTGGTTTTACTTAGGTCTCTAATTATGTTAGAATTTGACAATCTAAACAATACAATCTGTTTCTGCTTCGTCATTTTCTAATCACAATGCCGATAAAATTACGGGTTATGGGCTCCGGTAATTGCGTAGGGCTGATTCGCAGGCGTATGTTTGTTGTGCAGTGATTTATTTTTCTGAAAAAACACGAATCAATGCGTTTAACGGATGCATGTTTCTGTTTTCATAATTTCATTACCATATTCCCGTTCGTATCGAACGTTTTCGATTGATACTCCCTAAGTTTTGTATCCTGCGTGACATTATTCGGGATCTGACTGCCGGGCAGGAGGTTTTTTTCAAATTTTGGTACTCTGGCTTGAGTTATAAATTTGACTGCGAACAAATTTGACGATACTGATTCGACAAAATATTCCGATCTTCGGTTTTTTTATTTTTATTTTATTTTTTTTTTTTTTTGGTGTTTAACGTCCGACTATTGTGCACACTTGGGCTAATGCAGACGATGGGATGATTTTATAGCGTATGAAAATGCCAAGCCCTCGCCGGGAATCGAACCCGGGTCCTCGGGGTGAAAGCCTAGTACGCTATCCACTAGACCACCGAGGCGGCTATCGTTTTTTTTTTTTTTTTATATCGGTAATTTTAGAATCGGGTAATTTAGGGAAGATATAACATAACGTTTATTCACCAATTTTTTACTTCTTCTCAATTTGAAAGACGGTTTTTTTAAATGCATTTTTATTTTTCCACTTTTTTTACTTTTTTTAAAGGCGATTTTAATTTTACTACTTTTTTACAAAAGTAGTTTTACTTTTTTAAAAGTAGTTTTACTTTTTTCTACTTTTTATTTTTTCTAAGGTCAATTTGATTTTTTCAACTTTTTTACTTTTTTAAATGCGTTTTTTCAACTTTTTTTAAAGGCAGTTTTACTTTTTCTCTGTAACGTGTCAAGCGAAACGTTCAAAAATAGTTTTTCATGACTATAACCTATAAATTTTATTTTCGCCTGAATGTGTGTGTGTTGCACGTGCATATTATTCTTGCACGTGTGAATAATTCTTGTGTTTGTACATATTATTGAAGACTAAACTATTCAATTGAATTCGATATAACTTTACGTTTAACTTAGGCGTAGTTATCTTTTTCTAATTTACATATATTATTTGTGAAATTATTTACGTACGTTAAAAAAGATATAAAATATTTTTTAAATCATATTTTATACAAACAGGACTTATACCCGTTTTGCTCAAATTGCAGTACAAAGCTGTTTAAGTATACAAATATAAAATCGACATACAGTCAACAATTCGGATCAAAATACTAGATATAAAGAATCGATCAGATTTTGTTCAAATTTTAATCAAGTAAAAGAAAATAATAATCGAGGCGTAGAGTTGTCTCGCTGACGTGATAGAAGCGAATTTCCAAAAGTATTTTATTCTTAAACTCTTTTCGACATTATGATTTCACCATCGTAAAGGGTATTAAACATCTGCATATATTATCATTTTTAACTTCTAAATTATATTGAAAATACAAAAATCAAAATTAAATGTTGTGAAAATTCATCTTTTTAACGCTAATTACAACGGTGAATTCAGATTTTCAAAAACATTTAATAAAAAAATTGAATTTTTAAAGAGTCCTAATGAAACGACCGCCGTTTTTAAACTGCTGAACGAATCTTCCTGGTTAACGAAACTAGCCGTTCCAATAGATCATTTTACAATTTACAATGAAAAGTAACCAAGTTAACCTATGAACAATTTTGTTACAGTTTTATATCGATAGCTTCATAACCAATATTTAGGTACACAGTAACCTACATTACTTATTTTAAAGGCTTTATTCGAGTTCCTTTAAATTGTTTAATTGATAAAATTTGTGCAACAAATTCCGCACAAATTATGTCAATACTGTGCGCTGTATATCTCTTGTGCGCACGTAACATGTGACATCACATTTAAGCACGCACACACTTGTAGAACAATAATTAACCAAGTATCAGCCTGCACCAGTCCCGCGACCTGTACGAAATAAAATAATACACATTACTGTACATAATGTGACGTCACTTGTCTTCAATGCGATCTGTTACCTTCTATACAGAGAATAACAAATACATAATGTAATTTATTATTTAAACAGTAAGTTCAAAATATTTGCAACACACACACACACACACACACACACACACACACATATATATATATATATATATATATATATATATATATATATATATATATATATATATATATATATATATATATATATATATATATATAGTGTGTGTGTGATTTATATATCTTTATGTGTGATATACCTTTACGTCAATATCACCCATTAAAGAAGTGAGATCTACTGCAGCCAGACACAAGAAGAGGCTTCTAAAACACGTCAACAAAGAGATGCAGAAACTCCATAGCAGTGACACTCTGAGAGGCTTATTATAAAGATAAAGTTATTTAGTGGAATAATTGTTTGTTAATGTTATTATATTTCAATGAATACTACTAGATATGTTTATTCTTAGTTTTAGTTGTACAGTAAAAAAAATAATACAAAAATAAAAGCGTTATGGACCTTGAAACAAATGTATCGGTTGTTAGTAAATTTCTATTCCAAAATGAGCTATATTGGGTAGCCATCATTGTTAGGTCCTCGAGATACTGTAGTAAGAGCCGAACCTGACCTCTAGATTAAATAGTTAAATAGGTCGTTGTGTGTGTGTGTGTGTGTGTGTGTGTGTGTGTGTGTGCGCGCGCGTGCGTGCGTGCGCGCGCGCGCGTGCATGCACTCTTGTGTTCAAGATTTAGGTACTAATTGATTCAAACTTGGCACAAAAATCGATTTTAGCAATAGCTTTAAAATGTTTGTTACCCAACAAAACCAACCGTTTCAATATGTTATATCAACCGTTTCAATTTATGATAATCATACGTGTGTGTGTGTGTGTGTGTGTGTGTGTGTGTGTGTGTGTGTGTGTGTGTGTGTGTGTGTGTGTGTGTGTGTGTGTGTGTGTGTGTGTGTGTGTGTGTGTGTGTGTGTGTGTGTGTGTTATATCATGTTTATGTTCACAAAACCTGGCACAAAAATTGATAATAGCTTGGACAAGATCGTTAACCAGTGAAATTCTTTCAACAGTTTCAAAACGGCGGCCATTTTAATTTTTTAAAGAATAATAACTTTTTTGTTTTATTATTTTTTTAAAATTTGATTTTCAACGTCGTAATCAGCGTTAAAAACTGCATACATTAGCGTTCTGAATTTTGAAAATCCGTTGAAGTTAAGAAATTCTCCATGTCATGTGGAAGTTTAAAGTAATAGTGTATACGGATTGTAACGCTGATTGTAATGGTGAAATCAGACTTTCGAAATGATAAGACAAAGAAAAATACTTTTTTTAATTTGCTTCCATCACGTCAGCGACACAAATTTGTGTGCTACGATTATAATTTTTTCAATTTTCATTGGTTTTGGACAATATTTCGCAATATATTTCAAAATTTGACTTCAAAACTACTTAAATTTGTCTAGACTTTTTCTTATTAAACATTAGCCCATAAAATTTGGGATAATTTAATAATTTTAAAAAGAGCTTAATTTTTTTAGCACTTCGAATTCCGTTACAAAATTTCTAGTATTCTAGAAACCAGATATTTACTCATCAAATTTTTGTTTTAACTGTTACAACTGTCATTAATATTTTGATCTATAAAAAATAAACACATATTTTTTATGCACAAAATCCGATCTACTCTATAAATTGTTGTACTAACCGAGGAGTGGAAATGATGTACACTTGATCAGCTGATTTCGCACTACAGCTGTACCTTCAATAATAGGTGTCTGTTATTTCAATTGAAGGACTCGTATATTTTTATTGTCTTCGTTTACGATGAACATAAATAACATAAAGTAAATTACTATTAATTTAAAATTTAATTGTTATTAAAATATTTATTTTCACAACGAGAAGTACGGACAACTAGTTTTAATTGTTATAATTAATTGACAATTATATTGCAGCCTATAAGCTTAGACAACGTTATTAATTATTTAAGATTTCGGATGTAACTGAAATTATTGCAGGCAGAAATTGTTTATGGCGAAACAGGAAGTTGGCGGCCAGAAGTGTGTTTTTTGCGGCTGTGAAGCGGCGGAAGCAGGGAGTTGTGCGGGTAAAGGTCACGTGGGACAGAGCGTCCTGGTATTATTATAAAAATATAACAGAGGTATAAATATATATCTAAAACTGAATTACCTATTGTGGAACAATCGATCTCTGTTTTAACTCGACCGTTTGGCATTTGTTTCTTTTTTGTTTCTTTGTTACGTAGTTTTAGCAAAACGCATTGACCGATTGTTTCCAAATTTGGTAAAATTGTAGCTTGTATAAAAGCTCAAACGAAGTATGTTTAAGATTTTTCCCATTTACTTCCGTTTCAAGATGGCGCCTTATGATTTAACGATGACGAATGTACGTAGTTTTGGCCAAACGCATTGACAGATTTGAAATTTGGTACAAAAGTACCTTATGTAAAGCCCAAAATGCATATGTGTCAGATTTTCTCGCATTTACTTCCGTTTCAAAACGGAAATAGTTTCTGGTTATTTCCTGTAATACTGACTGAACAACAAGATCTGACAAAATTTTTACCACTTCATGTAAAGTGTATACAATTTGTAATAAAGTTGGTCCAGTAACATTTTTCGGCGGAAAAAGTCACGAGTACTGTCGAGGAGCGCTCTGTATTAAGACGATAATGCGAGGTCTGATGTCCTTTGATCTATTAGTACAATGATAGCAGCCTTATAGCTTTTCAAACATTGGCATTTCATACTGAAACAACTATCGGTTTTAACACAATTATTATACAAATATTCTTTGTTCGTAATTAAGTATTACTGAAGGAAAACAGAGGGCGGCAATATACGTAATAAAAGACTATTAATTATAAATCATGTTTATTGTCATTACTCCATAACTGCCCAAGGCCGGTGTTATTTTGTTGTCGTTGCACGCGGAAATCAAATCCAATTTGCGCGTGTTTCCGCATGTTTGTCGCGTTCAAGATGTCCTAGGTCTAGTGACCTCCGCGGAGCTTGCGCCTGGACACCGAGGCCTTTTCCAAGTTTGGGTTGCAGTTTCTTTCTATTTTGATCAGCTTTCATTTGACCAGGTACGTGTACAGTTTTTAGGCGGGAAGCAAAGATTCTAATACTGATTTTTTTAAAATAATTGTAGTCCACGTTTCCACTCGTTATTGTTTTATTGTGCAAACCGTGTGTTCTACTTAATAGTCCATCTTAGTTATTACTAGTAGCTGAAATAACATTAGACCTCAAAGTATATTCTTAATTAGTACACAGACCGCTCCGCAACAGCGCTCGTAACTTCCGCCAATTTAACCGGAAACGGTAATATTTACGAATAATTTTATTAGACCAATTTTATTGGAAATTGAATGCCCTTTCTCCACGAAGCGGTCAAAATTACGTCACGTCTTACCGAAAATTCAGACAGTATTACAAGAAATCAACAACTATACATTAACCGTTGAATCTGAGCCCACCGTCTAGATACAGAAATGAATGGAAAAATCTTACACATACGTCTTTCGGGCTTTCGTACCAAATTTCAAAAAATGTGTTTGATTAAAATTGCGTTTATTTGTCATCGTTAATTCAGGGGCAGCCATCTTGAAATGAAAATAAATAAGAAAAAATATCACACATACTTCATTTGGACTTTATACAAGATATCTTCGTGTCAAATTTTTATAAACAAACGATTAATGCGTTTGAATAAAACTGCGTACAATCGTTATTGTAAATCAGACGCCGCCATCTTGAAACTTACTTAAATGGGAAGACGTTTTACGCATATCTTTCGGGCTTTGTACAAGGTACCTCCGCGCAAAATTTCAAAACAATCAGTCAATGGGTTTGGCTAAAACTGCGTATACTCGTTATTGTATTGGCCGCCATATTGAAACGGAATTGAATGATAGAAATCTCACAAATAGGTCGTTCGGGCTTTATACAAGGTAGGTCAAAAATTTGAAAACAATTGGGGAAAGCGTTTGGCCAAAACTGCGTAACGAACAAACACACAAACCAATCCGAACGGTCGAGTAGAAACAGAGACCTCGCGATGTACTGTCTGATACAGACTAATTTGGAAAATAAGGAAAGGAAATTTACTTGTAATTAGGGTAGTTCTTAATGGAAAACCGTATGTTGACTGGAAACGTACAATTTCAATTAAAAAATGTTGCGTAAAAATGTAAAATGTAAAAATGTTGCGTAAAAATGTAAAATGTAAAAATGTTGCGTAAAAATGTAAAATGTAAAAATGTTGCGTATGCTTTTTAATTAACGAATACAAAATTTGATAATGATTGGTAGCTTTACTTCTTTTATCACTTGAGTATTCTTTTATACATTTTGCATCTCTTCTTCGTCCTCTCCTCTCTTCTGCTTTTAGTATAGCCTACAATGTCTAGAAATTGTATCACCCCGCAGGGTGGTGCAGACTAGCTGCACCTATTGAGAAGATTTAGACGTCCCTCGCAGTATCCGAGTCTAACACACACACTTACACTTGCGATTTTAACATTTTAATAAAAGAGGGACTCATACTTCGAGAAATAGAAAACTCAATGAAGGTACTACATATGGCAGAAAAAGGAAGACGTATGGAACATTTTAGAGAACTTGGAAATTTTCAAATCTAAATTAAAGGAGAAAACATAATAAATGAACAGATATCGTCGCAAGCAGATATTACGTTTAAAAATCTAAAAATTTCCAAAAATTAACAGGAGGGACGACCGTTGAAGAGAAAGTTTGAAAGAAGCCAATCAGAAGCGAGCGAAAACGTATGATTTCGAAGAGCCAATCAGAAGCGAATCAGCGTGTACATCAGGTTTAATGTACACGTGTTGAATAGAGGAGGGGTACGAGGTGGAGATAGAAAATTATAAATAGGACGGCCCATAATATTGGTGACCAGTATAGATACAGTTTTTGAAGATGGTGGTTCTCCGAAACGCGTCAACGAAAGTAGAATTGACGAAGCTAGGGAAGGCAGATCATTATACTGAACACAGTTTTACACTCACACTTACATTTATGGAGGCGATAATAGCCTTAATGTGCTTTTCGCCTTAAAATAACAAAAAAAGAGAAGAAATTGTATCTTTCAACAATTGTAATCTTGATTACTATTTTCTTCGCCCGTTTCTTTTGTCATTTTTCAATTCCTTATTTTTCCAATCTTAAACCCTTTCGCCGATTTTTAATCTAGGTCATTTACTGATAACTTACGACTTACTTAGGAAGGGTTAATTTCCCTTCGTTTAGAAACTTTTGTACCCGCTTTTGTTTTCGTCAAATAAAAGTTGTGAAACCACTTATATAATGCAAATTAGTTTAGGTGTATTATCAACACGTTTATCAAGAACATTCTAAATCCAATTAAAACGGTCTAAAGTTTGCGCCCAGAACTGTTATCAGAACATTGTTTTATCGTAGTAAAGTAGAAAGCCCGCTATAATTAAGGAAACAAATAAATTCTTGGAATTAATTTCTTTTTGTATTAATGAATATTTAAATGACATCGCTATCGTGAACTTCTTTGTTGTCAAGAATGCACCGGTCGTTGAAGAGATAAGTTTTTTTTATACATTTGGAAACCGGTAGACAAACAAGAAACTCCAACATTACAGTGAACAATGACCATTTTCCGTACCTATTTTCAATTGAAAGACGATAAAGGTTTTGAAAAATTTTTCAACATTTAAAATGATCTAAGTGTCGTTATTGGAGCCAGAAAAGAAATTCAGGAATTATAAGCGTAAAATAGTTTTTGATCACGGAAATACTTTCTCTGAGCTTATGGATCAGTGCCGCTAACGACTTTTTGTCAATCTGTTTTAAAGTTATAAAAAACGTTTTAGATACTTTTAATCGTAATTGTATATTTGCATTTATTTTGAATACAGTTTGCAAAATTCGTTTTCCAATAATTTAACTCGTATCATGTTTTAGCGCTGATTGTGATGGATTTTGCGCGTCGAGTGATGCTAATGCACAAATTCATATTGGCAGTTGGTAAAAGATCAGTTGGTTTATATTAATCCGTCACTATCAGCTGATTTCATTGAACAGCTGATAGGCTGCAATAAGTTTTAGGTTATGTTGTTAAAAATTAGCTACGTTAATTTGTCGCGTTTTCGAACAATTTGTCGTAATCAAAATAAAAAAGAAGAGAAAACACGATTTTTATTTTTGGTTCAATAAGAGAAATTAGTTTTTTTGCGAAGCTTTTATTCTTAAGTGTTTAAAATAATACAACCTAACATTTTTAATATTTCAGTTATCTCACTGGAAAAAGTATCAGTGTAGAATGAACGAAACGTAACGACTATAGGCTATACCTTCGCGTTTCGCTCTTTACGTACCTGTTTCTATTGAAACTTCCGATACTCTTGTCACACCTCTATACCACGTAGTTTAAATTCTTCAAGTTTCAAACTGGTTGTGCAGTGGGTCTCCTTACACTTTTGTTTAAAAACGTTAAAATAAAAAGTATAGATTTTTATTGTGTTGGTAGCCTATTAAAGGTACTAAAGCCGTACTTCATCCTATTAACGAATCAAAACGTAGAATTTAGGCTAATTGTACAAATAAACACCTTTTTTATTTGCGTTTGCTCATAAATGTACTTTATTGCTTTTGATAATTAATGTTTCATTAACACAACGGCATACATTTAAAGTAATTGGAGGCACGCACTTGTTTCGTTGACGTGATGGAAGCGAATTTCCTAAAACATTTTCCGTCTTAACATTTTTTGAAGTTCTGAATTTACCAGTATAATCAGCATTAACATTTGCGTATAACGACATTTTAAAATTCACTGAAAATACGGAAATGAACCCTGAACTGCAGTCAAATCCAATTTATTAATTTCAACGGATTTTGAAAATGTATTTTGAAATGCTGATTTCGATGGAGAAATCTGATGTTTGAATCAATTCCGATCAAAATTATTAACGTGACGGTACTAAACACGAACACACGCACGTGCACGCGCGCGCGCACGCGCACACACACACACACACACACACACACACACACACACACACACACACACACACACACACACACACACACACACACACACAAAGGCTCTCGTCATGATGGCCAATGAGCCGCAATAGCTCATTTTCAAAATTTTCATTCTAAATTTTCAGGACCTCTCGAGTGATTACTTGCGAGAAGGTTGAAGTGGTTATTACAAAGACATTTTTCTTCATTATTATAGTTGAAATCTTGTGATTCTATCACTGTTGCCACTACACGAAAACAAATCGCTCCCATTCTTTTATTTGGGTTTGGAATCAAAATCACTGGAACTGGTTTCGTCGAGTGTTGACGTCCAAGGACATCTCGTTTCCAAATAACGACCAATGCGCAAGTTCACTAACCCTGCGCTTCTCCAAAATGCATAAATAATGCAACTGGTTTCGGCACCATCTTTAGTAAATTTCACTTTGTTTTGATTTGTGTTTGTACTTTCTCGCGTATGTACAGATGTCAGAACTCCCACTGCCGCGGCCGTTGACTGGAGATTTTGGGTTCCTTAGGTCAAGGCAAAACGTTAAATACCACAAACACATATGGCTGCTGAAATGTTTAATTAACAGCCCTGCTCACTGCTTTTTGCTTCTTTGGTTTCAATAGAGTTATAATAGTTCAGAAATTATGATTTTTGGAAATTTCTCTTTTGTCGAAATCTAAAGCTTCGTTGTATCAAAAATCACAAAATAATTTATGTCCATTAACAGAATATACTTTATGTCTGTTGGCAAAATATTTTTTTTTACTTAACGAAATATACTTTATGTCCATGACAAAATATATTTATGTCCTTTAACAAAATAAATGTTATGTCCCTTAACAAAGTATACTTTATGTTTGTTAACAAAATATACTTTACGTCTGTTAATAAAATATATTTATGTCCCTTAACGAAATATACTTTACAAACGTTAATAAAATATATTTATGTCCTTTAACAAAATAAATGTTATGTCCCTTAACAAAGTATACTTTATGCTTGTTAACAAAATATACTTTACGTCTGTTAATAAAATATATTTATGTCCCTTAACGAAATATACTTTATAAACGTTAATAAAATATATTTATGTCCTTTAATAAAATAAATGTTATGTCCCTTAACAAAGTATACTTTATGCTTGTTAACAAAATATACTTTACGTCTGTTAATAAAATATATTTATGTCACTTAACGAAATATACTTTATAAACGTTCATAAAATATGTGTATGTCCTTTAACGAAATAAAATGTATGCACTTTAACAAAATATATTTATGACACTTAACGAATGTACTCTATATCCGTTAACAAAATAAATGTTATGTCCCTTAACAAAGTATACTTTATGTCCTTTAACAAATTATACTTTACGTCTGTTAACAAAATATATGTATGTCTCTTAACGAAATATACTTTATGTCCGTTAAAAAAATATACTTTCTGTCCTTAACAATATATGATTTGTGTTTGTTAACAAAGTATACTTTAAATATGTTAAGAAAAAACATACCTTCGAACCGCAGTACCAAAACTTGCGGTTCGAAGGTACTGAGCACTTTAATTTGTTTTATGTTCGTTGCAGATTTGACTCGTCGTTTAAATAATAATTCAGATAATCATGAAAAGACGATTTTGTTAAATTCTCCAGATAAGTTTAAAGAAAATAGAACTGTTATTAATACACAGTAGGCTATTTTTTAAAATAAGGGATTAAAATCGAGTCATTTTTTTAAGAATCCGAAGTGCCCTTTACAAAGAGACACGTCTTTGATTCCAAATATGAATATTGTTATTTAGAAAAATATAATTCAAGTATTAGCACCATTCAGTTGGAAAATGAGCTATTTGGAGCGACCATCATGGAGAGACAAATCTGACTATTCCGATCACGGTTTGCACTTTATAATGTACGTAATTTTGATCCCATTTAACCAGAGAAAACCATATATTTTGGCGTACAAATTTAACAGCGTAAAAAAACGGTTACTTAACCGTATATACCGTAATACTTCAAAGGTATTACAAGTCCGCTACTAGTCAAGGTTACAAGTCCGCTTTTAGTCAGGCAAAGGTATTACAAGTCCGCTACTAGTCAAGGTTACAAGTCCGCTTTTAGTCAGGCAAAGGTATTACAAGTCCGCTACTAGTCAAGGTTACAAGTCCGCTTTTAGTCAGGCAAAGGTATTACAAGTCCGCTACTAGTCAAGGTTACAAGTCCGCTTTTAGTCAGGCAAAGGTATTACAAGTCCGCTACTAGTCAAGGTTACAAGTCCGCTTTTAGTCAGGCAAAGGTATTACAAGTCCGCTACTAGTCAAGGTTACAAGTCCGCTTTTAGTCAGGCAAAGGTATTACAAGTCCGCTACTAGTCAAGGTTACAAGTCCGCTTTTAGTCAGGCAAAGGTATTACAAGTCCGCTACTAGTCAAGGTTACAAGTCCGCTTTTAGTCAGGCAAAGGTATTACAAGTCCGCTACTAGTCAAGGTTACAAGTCCGCTTTTAGTCAGGCAAAGGTATTACAAGTCCGCTACTAGTCAAGGTTACAAGTCCGCTTTTAGTCAGGCAAAGGACTAAAGGACATTAAGGACTTACAAATCCGCTATTAGTCAAGCAAAGATATTACAAGACCATTATTAGTCAAGCAAGGACATTACAAGTCTGATACTAGTCAAGATTACAAGTCCGCTTTTAGTCAGGCAAAGGTATTACAAGTCCGCTACTAGTCAAGGTTACAAGTCCGCTTTTAGTCAGGCAAAGGTATTACAAGTCCGCTACTAGTCAAGGTTACAAGTCCGCTTTTAGTCAGGCAAAGGTATTACAAGTCCGCTACTAGTCAAGGTTACAAGTCCGCTTTTAGTCAGGCAAAGGTATTACAAGTCCGCTACTAGTCAAGGTTAAAAGGCCGCTTTTAGTCAGGCAAAGGTATTACAAGTCCGCTACTAGTCAAGGTTACAAGTCCACTTTTAGTCAGGCAAAGGTATTACAAGTCCGCTACTAGTCAAGGTTACAAGTCCGCTTTTAGTCAGGCAAAGGACTAAAGGACATTAAGGACTTACAAATCCGCTATTAGTCAAGCAAAGATATTACAAGACCATTATTAGTCAAGCAAGGACATTACAAGTCTGATACTAGTCAAGATTACAAGTCCGCTTTTAGTCAGACAAAGATATAACAAGTTCACTATTAGTCAAACAAAGGTATTACAAGTCTGCTTTTAGTGAAGCAAAGGTATTACAAGTCCGCTACTAGGCGAACAGAGGTATTACAAGTCCGCTTCTAGTGAATCAAAGGTATTACAAGTCCACTATTAGTCATGCAAAGGTATAACAAGTTCAATATTAGTCAAACAAACGTATTATAAGTCCGCTTCTAGTGAAGTAAAAGTATTTCAAGTCCGCTGCTAAGCAAGCAAAGGTACTACAAGTCCGCTTCTAGTGAATAAAAGGAATAGATAAGTAATATCTTAAATTAAAAAAAACAAGTCAGCTTTTAGTCAAGCAAAAGTATTACAAGTCCGCTGCTAGGCAAGAAAAGGTATTACAAGTCCACTATTAGTCAGGCAAAGGTATTACAAGTCCGCTTCTAGTGAAGCAAAGGTATAACAAGTCTGCTGCTAGGCAAGAAAAGGTATTACAAGTCCGCTGCTAGACACGAAAAGGTATTACAAGTCCACTGTTAGTCAGGCAAAGGTATTACAAGTCTGCTTCTAGTGAAGCAAAGGTATTATAAGTCTGCTGCTAGGCAAGAAAAGGTATTACAAGTCCGCTGCTAGGCAAGAAAAGGTATTACAAGTCCATTATTAGACAGGCAAAGGTATTACAAGTCTGCTTCTAGTGAAGCAAAGGTATTACAAGTCTGCTGCTAGGCAAGAAAAGGTATTACAAGTCCGCTGCTAGGCAAGAAAAGGTATTACAAGTCCACTATTAGTCAGGCAAAGGTATTACAAGTCCGCTTCTAGGGAAGCAAAGGTATTACAAGTCTGCAGCTAGGCACGAAAAGGTATTACAAGTCCGCTGCTAGGCACGAAAAGGTATTACAAGTCCACTGTTAGTCAGGCAAAGGTATTACAAGTCTGCTTCTAGTGAAGCAAAGGTATTACAAGTCTGCTGCTAGGCAAGAAAAGGTATTACAAGTCCGCTGCTAGGCACGAAAAGGTATTACAAGTCCACTGTTAGTCAGGCAAAGGTATTACAAGTCCGCTTCTAGGGACGCAAAGGTATTACAAGTCTGCAGCTAGGCACGAAAAGGTATTACAAGTCCGCTGCTAGGCACGAAAAGGTATTACAAGTCCACTATTAGTCAGGCAAAGGTATTACAAGTCCGCTTCTAGTAAAGCAAAGGTATTACAAGTCTGCAGCTAGGCAAGAAAAGGTATTACAAGTCCGCTGCTAGGCACGAAAAGGTATTACAAGTCCACTATTAGTCAGGCAAAGGTATTACAAGTCCGCTTCTAGTAAAGCAAAGGTATTACAAGTCTGCAGCTAGGCAAGAAAAGGTATTACAAGTCCGCTGCTAGGCACGAAAAGGTATTACAAGTCCACTATTAGTCAGGCAAAGGTATTACAAGTCCGCTTCTAGTAAAGCAAAGGTATTACAAGTCTGCTGCTAGGCAAGAAAAGGTATTACAAGTCCGCTGCTAGGCACGAAAAGGTATTACAAGTCCACTATTAGTCAGGCAAAGGTATTACAAGTCCGCTTCTAGTGAAGCAAAGGTATTACAAGTCTGCTGCTAGGCAAGAAAAGGTATTACAAGTTCGCTGCTAGGCACGAAAAGGTATTACAAGTCCACTGTTAGTCAGGCAAAGGTATTACAAGTCCGCTTCTAGGGACGCAAAGGTATTACAAGTCTGCAGCTAGGCACGAAAAGGTATTACAAGTCCGCTGCTAGGCACGAAAAGGTATTACAAGTCCACTATTAGTCAGGCAAAGGTATTACAAGTCCGCTTCTAGTAAAGCAAAGGTATTACAAGTCTGCAGCTAGGCACGAAAAGGTATTACAAGTCCTGCTAGGCACGAAAAGGTATTACAAGTCCACTATTAGTCAGGCAAAGGTATTACAAGTCCGCTTCTAGTAAAGCAAAGGTATTACAAGTCTGCTGCTAGGCAAGAAAAAAAGTATTACAAGTCCGCTGCTAGGCACGAAAAGGTATTACAAGTCCACTATTAGTCAGGCAAAGGTATTACAAGTCCGCTTCTAGTGAAGCAAAGGTATTACAAGTCCGCAGCTAGGCAAGCACAGATAGAAATGAGCAACGGCAAATGAAAGTAATCTGTTGATTAGTGAATAATGATATTCTTATTGGGTCTTGATATGTGGTTTTAGCATATTGGTAATGAGTGTTCTAGGTAATTGAATTAGATATGTGTATTTACACAGAGTAGCTTGCAGCTTGTGTGTGTCTAAGTGAGCGCGTGAACACACGCCTGTCGTGACAATAAGTGAACATTCTAAAAGTAAATTAAGTTCAGTATACGTGTAAGTTGAAAACCGGAAGTCGTTTGGGTAATTTATTGTGCTCGGAAGTTTCACTTAAAGCGTGCACAAATTTATTGAATAGATTAACCGATGTCGCCAGGTTGGCAAAACTGGGCAGAGTTGTGTTTTGTTATTTATGAAATATGGAAAGTGTAACCGAGCGAACAATAGGTTATATAGGTTGTAACGTCCTTGTGTCCACACGCGACTGGAGTTGTACTAAACAATGAGGTTGGGTGTGCGTGCGTGTGTGCGTGGGCGAGGGGTGGCACGCCCTTGCAGAGGCCATCTGCTTACACAGTGTGTCAACAAAGATGTTGACAATGATGGATGTTGAACATCACTGTTGAATTCGTGAGCTGGTGAAATTAATGAACACAAACTTTATTCGGTAAGAAAATACAAGCTCGCTTCAACCAATGCAACGTTAAATTTTAGAAACGTATGCGTCAAATCCGCCATGTTTTATAGTTTAACGGGAAGTTTATTAAAGCCTTTAAGATTTTATTTATCGGTTCAGGCAATAAAAATTGCATAACAGTCGTCACAATTTCAGTTACTAAAATTTTAAACAAACAATCAATAATGAACTATTAAAAAAAGTACGAAATTAATATAAATAATTACAAATAATACTGTACGTAACTATTTTAAATTTATGCTAGCCACAGTGCCGAAATGTCGCACTGTTTTAAGTAAACACAGCCTTTTGAATAAGAGTAGTCGTTGAGGTGAGGGCGGTAGTTGGAAGGAGGGAAAGCATGTTTAAAAAATAAATCGAAAAGCGTTAGATTAACGATAGATAAATGCACGCTGGAAGAGAAATCACAAATATATTTGTGTAAAAACTGTGCCCAAAATATTGGTGTTGGGAATTCAAAAAAAAACTTGTCCCGGTTTGTACGACAGGGCAAGGATAGAGGACTGTTAGTAGGGCCACATAACCTATACGTTTAATGACTTTTAAGTAAATATTGCAATTGTTCTAAACATGTTATGCAAAAAAGTGGCATTTGTAATGTCTATTCGTGGTTAATAAGTTAACTTCGTAAAATATACAAAATATTGTCTGATTTGTGATGCCGCGCATGCGCATCCATGATGACGTTTTGCTTATGACACTTAAAAGTGCCTTTTATCTTGAAATTTTCAACAAACAGTAAGTTATAACGCAAAATCGTTTTGCAATGTCAGAAGCCGGTTAAAAATCTTTCTAAAGATACCTCATTTATGCCTGTACGAATAGTATGTACTGAGGAAAAGCGATGCTGACTTGAGAAATAATATATATGATACCATTACAACCAATTAATATAGGTAATAACTAACAATGTGATTACAAAATATTTTAAAATATTTCCTATAGAGACAAGGTCATACAATGCGAGCAAAATTCTATATTTACCACTTAAAAGCCGATGAACCCCTCCACAGAATTTAACATGAAAAGGGAAAATAAAAAAAAAAGATAATTGTTGATTCAAGTAGTCTTGATTTTAGTAGTCTATTGATATCTTTTATCATTAAATATAAACGTGCTAGAATGATAACTCTTATGAGAGCTTTGTGAGCACTTGCTGTTGGTAAAATCTTGCGGCAAAATGTTCAAGACAGTTAAATAAATTATAATGCTGTCTATTTTCGAACGTCTCCACCCCCTGTCCTTGAAGCATGCAGCGCTCGTAACGGCAGATAGTATAATTACTTGGACTTAAGCCGCCAATATCGAACACGCTTTATTATTTGCGGCTATACTTCTAGTTATTTACCTTATTTTTACAAATTTCAAAGTCACACGTTTCGTGAAGTTTGTAAAGTACGTGTCCTTGTGTAAGTTAATATTACACATTAAGAAAGTTTTGATATATTTTTTTTTTCAGGTTAGAGCACCCGAAATTTAAAAGTGTCGTCTACTAAATTATGGTAAACTACAAACTAAAATATTTTTTTAATATTGGAATTAAAATACTGTATTGTTTATTTACAGCCCATTTCTTGACACGCGACAAAAACACAACACCTCAAAATTACTTTAATAAATCATTTTGAATGCACATCGGGGATAATGGTTTCCGGAAATGCCTATTCCAGTACTATCTACAAGAAGAAGAAATTATGCGTTAATTTTAAAAATACGCAAACAAATTTTAAGTAGATGTTGGATATATGTAAATGACACATCTTAAGTCGTTATGCCAAATTTTGAAATAAAATGAACTTTGTAAGTAAAACCCAAAACGTCCAAACATCAGTTAGGGTGTTATTGTTTAACACCCTATATAACAGTTAAATTGTTCATAGCCGCCTCGGTGGCCTTTTTTTTAGTGGATAGCGTACTGGGCTTTCACCCCGAGGACCCGGGTTCGATTCCCGGCGGCGAGGGCTTGGCATTTTCATACGCTATAAATCATCCCATCGTCTGCATTAGCCAATAGTCGGACGTTAAACACCAAAAAAAAAAAAAAATTGTTTATATTTGTTACATGGATTAACATGTGAAATTGAAAATAAATCTATAGTGCGATTGTTGAGAAAATATCGTAGACCTACACAGATTTGCGTTATTGCTCTTTTTCGTAGTTTTTTGCCCACATAAATCCAGAATTTGTCATTTTGTTACTACATTTAAACATAAATCATCAAAATTTCCAGTGGTTTTGTAATAAATTTATATCTTGTGTATTTGTTAACCTAAATTTGAGTTACCAAACAAACAAAAAAGCTTCATTAAAGTAAACCGTTTTTCTCGTTACATAATTGAAAGCTTTTACGATTTCAAAACGACTCCGAAGCATGCATTGATGAATGCGCTAATTCAAGCTAATGAAAATAATGAGACTAATTTCACAGTATCAACTTTCTGTCAATAACGAAACCGTGGACAATATACTCAGTTGCTAGTTTGTGCGCTAGATGTCGTGCCTTACACGCACTGCCCTTGGGTTAGCTTCTCATTACATTAACTTCGCGTTTTGCACAACTCTTCTTAATTACTGGTGTTTTCATTAAACTAAAACCTTTCTCTGTAGAAGATTAAAAGGCGTTTCAGTAATGGTAGTAAATTGCGCAATTGTGTCCGCCGAACACGACATTGTACTATCGCGGTTAACCTAATTACAAACGAAGCAGTTTAGCCGAATTTAATGTCGTTGCTGCGTCATAGATGACCAATACATTAAACACTGTTGTATAACCTAACCTCACATTCGTATGTCCAAAGTGGGTCAGAAAAACTATTCGGTCTACAAAGTCTAATTTCATAAATTTTAGTTTTTATTAAGACTACAATTTCAGTTGTTTATAAAGTTGGTGTGTTTATAAAAAAATTTTTAAATGTAACCAATTTAAACGCATTAAACTTTAGAATCTTGATGATGAACTGTTTTTTAATTATAAAACATTAAGGAAAGTAATACGATATTAATCGATTTATTTCTATATTTGTTATTAACAATTAGAAAATATATTTTTGTCAGTTTTGAATTTCAAAGATGACTTAACTTGCGCAAATCCATCTTGGTTGACTATAGGACATATTTGAAGCTGAGATATACGCCATCTTTGCACACTTATATCGAGTAGTACAAGGAGTCCTAAAAGGCACAGAAATTCCTATCCACACTGATTGGCCTTTAGCTCCTTTAGAAATCTCATCCAAACTAGTACGATCTCCATCCTTCCTTACTCTTCCGATCCTTTCTTATGGTGCTCTTGGAATGGTTGTGGACATTACAGGATTGGTGGGAATAAGAGGACAGGCCAGTTTCCCAAGAATAATGTTGTGGCCAGCTTTGCGGAATCAGTCACCCAATGGCCAGGACTGCAGAGCTGAGGGATAGGTTAGTGAAGAACACTATTCGATGAAGTCTATTCCCAGGCCAACGCCTTCTTTTAGGACCGGATCATATGCTGTCTAGAACACTAGTTTAGTTTGGCAGGAAGTCAGACAGGTTTTAGCGATGTTCACGGGAGAATCCTTCAGAGCCCACTTAACTTCTGTCTTTGTGGACAGTACTTGTAGATTCTTGATAGATTCTTTGATAGTGAGCTCCGTAACTTTAAAAGAAATATAATTTTTCTATTCCATTAATCAAACTGAGATTTTAATAAAAACACTCTAAACAAGATTCTAGAATCGTCAGAGGTACTAGATTTTTTTCTTTTTTTTGGTATTTTAAGGCGAAAAGCACATTGAGGCTATTATCGCCTCCCTAAATGTAAGTGTGAGTGTAAAGTGTTAAAGTCGTAAGTGTAGTGTTGCAAGTGTAAGTGTGTGTTAGACTCGGGTACCACGAGGGACGTCTAATTCCTCTCAATAGGTGCAGCTAGTTTGCACCCCCCTGCGGGGTACAGACACTAGATAGAATCGGTCTTCAGATTACATTTTAGTGGCCTCAATACGTTTGATAACTGAAGTGCCTGTAGTCCTCTTTAGCAGACTCCAAACACAGATCTATAACTGAAGTGCCGCAGTGCTCTTTAGCAGACTCCTAACACAGATCTATAACTGAAGTGCCGCAGTGCTCTTTAGCAGACTCCTAAAACAGATCTGTAACTGAAGTGACGCAGTGCTCTTTAGCAGACTCCGAACACAGATCTATAACTGAAGTGCCGCAGTGCTCTTTAGCAGACTCCTAACACAGATCTGTAACTGAAATTCTGCAGTCCTCTTTAGCTGACTCCGAACACAGGTCTATAACTGAAGTGCCGCAGTCCTCTTTAGCAGACTCCTAACACAGATCTGTAACTGAAGTGCTGCAGTCCTCTTTAGCAGACTCCGAACACAGATCTATAACTGAAGTGCCGCAGTCCTCTTTAGCAGACTCCGAACACAGATCTGTAACTGAAGTGCCGCAGTCCTCTTTAGCAGACTCCGAACACAGATCTATAACTGAAGTGCCGCAGTCCTCTTTAGCAGACTCCGAACACAGATCTATAACTGAAGTGCCGCAGTCCTCTTTAGCAGACTCCGAACACAGATCTATAACTAAAGTGCCACAGTCCTCTTTAGCAGACTCCTAACACAGATCTATAACTGAAGTGCCGCAGTCCTCTTTAGCAGACTCCGGACACAGATCTGTAACTGAAGTGCCGCAGTCCTCTTTAGCAAACTCCGGACACAGATCTATAACTGAAGTGCCGTAGTACTCTTTAGCAGACTCCGAACACAGATCTATAACTGAAGTGCCGCAGTCCTCTTTAGCAGACTCCGAACACAGATCTATAACTGAAGTGCCGCAGTCCTCTTTAGCAGACTCCGAACACAGATCTATAACTGAAGTGCCGCAGTCCTCTTTAGCAGACTCCGAACACAGATCTATAACTGAAGTCTATAACCGCAGTCCTCTTTAGCAGACTCCGAACACAGATCTATAACTGAAGTGCCGCAGTCCTCTTTAGCAGACTCCGAACACAGATCTATAACTGAAGTGCCGCAGTCCTCTTTAGCAGACTCCGAACACAGGTCTGCCTGAAGATAAAAAAGCTACCAAATTAGGTAATATCAAACAAATCACTTTTTACAAATTTCCGTTCTACAGATTTTGCATAAATAAAAATAAAACTAATTTGTTATGGGTGGATAATTACTGAAGTAAACAATATCTGTAAAACAATAAAATATATCTGTAAGACAAGACTAATGACAAGTTGAATGGTTTAAACGTGTTAGTGGAGAAAGGAGGAAAAGGGCACTACGCAAAGATGATGCAAGATGCTGGTATTTTAGACGCGAGGAATTTTGTAATATTAACAAAGAATCACATCGCTCAAGGAATAAATTGTTCTTGTATGTAGTTAATGTAATTTTTCTTATCACTTAACGATCTTTGATAATAAATACACTCAATCTCCGCATTTTTTAAAATAAAGTCATAAAAAAGTTCCAGTAGATATAAAGTTTGTTATCCAAGAACTAACTGCCAAAAACATTAAATCTTCGAACGATCAGAACCTCAATAACTCGAGTTGTTTATTACGGTTATAAATTTGTTTTTCTACTTTAAGAACCATCACAAATTCCGTATGTTGCAGCTCTTCTTTGGAACATATCAAAAAGGAACGATCATTGAAATTGTAACTTTACTTTTACGTGAAAGTTATCAACTCTGCTCTCAGAATTTTCAAGCTGTATTCAATTTACTTAATTTCACTTTCATTTGTGTTGCTTCTTCCTGAAAACACACTTAAACGTCTCACAAATTTATAATTAATGAGAAATATTTGGTCACTATACTTGAAAAATTCTGATTGTAGAGTAAATGCTCCGCAGGGCATAGATAGACTAGCTGCACCTATTGAGAGGATTTAGACGCCCCTCACGGTACCCGAGTCTAACACACACTTACACTTGCAACACTACACTTACGACTTTAACACTTTACACTCACACTTACATTTAGAGAGGCGATAATAGCCTCAATGTGCTTTTCGCCTTAAAATAACCAAAAAATGTAAACATTTTTTGTAAAATTACTTTGTAGGCGTAATAGTAGGTTCGTTTAGAAAGGGAAACATTTAACATGGAATTACCTGTCTCATAGTTCGATTGTCACCCTTTAAATAAAAAAACTCTATTGATATAAAAAAATAGATAAGAACCTCCAAAAATTGGGGAGCGGAATAAGAAAAGGGGAGACACACTTAATAATAGTTCTATTACCAGTTCTGAATAGGAGAAGTTCAATAATTTTGAAGCGTAAACCAAATTTGAGCAATTACTTTGGTTAACTTAGACAACCATTTGAGACTGCAATAGAACATACGTTTATTCAGAACTGAACTATATCCATTTTACTAAATATATCGCTTAGTATCCAAAATTCTATTGGCTAATCTTTTAAAACTTGGTGAGTGACAAATTTTCCCTGAATTAAATACAAAATAATTCCACAAAGCTTATAATAAACCAAACCTAAAAGCATAAATAATAAAAACAAACAAACCTTTTGTAAACATTTCAGATCAACAAATTCCAAGATTATAAATACACTATTCAAATATCCGAAATTCATCATACTGTTTAGTAAAATCATCCATAAATCAACACATTCCTTTTCACCCACATCTAGTTTAAAACAAAAACAGTAACTTTGTCAATTGTTTTTAGAATGTAGTTTGCAAGATTCTGTGTCAATTTATTTTATTACAGCGAAATTAACTGTTAAAGCTGCGTCATCAAACTGTCGTTTAAACCAGTCTTAATTGCAAGTTCAGTTAATTACTAAACCCATTAAAACATATTTCTTTATTTTGTTACAAATTATAGTAATAATATAATTGAAATTAATCGAAATCAAACTAATTTTAAGAAAATACAATCTAGATATTGTAACCATACCTAGGCCATATCGATATTGGTGATATCAAGGTAGTAATTTTACCGATATCTCTCGTATTACTTATTTAGGGATATAAAGTGAAACCATTTTGGGGTGGAGACTATTAAGATAGAATTTAGATAAATTTTATTAGAATCTTTATGCTTGATTTTAAAAACTACAATTTGTGTTTATTTTTAAGAAATTGTAAGAATGGCTTCACATTAAAATGCACGGTTTTCTTTTAATTATATGGGTGTGGACGAATTGAATATACGTGCCAAATTTTGGTATCCAGTTTTGGTATTCAGTCGCGCACGCGCGCACACACACACACACACACACACACACACACACACACACACACACACACACACACACACACACACACACACACACACACACACACATTTACTGTGGGAAAACATTTTTGAAAATTATCGATAATTTTTATGAATTTCTTATTTATAACCGAATTTATTTCTCGGTAAAGTACAGTCCTATTAAAAAAATAATGTAACTGATGAAAACATAGATGGTTGAAAGAAAATTGTGAGATATTAAAGGTATTTATTTTTTAAATTATATCGAATTACTGCCAACAAGAAATGGTTCTAAGCATAATCCGCACATCTTTATGAAATATGTATTCAGTTGTCCAAATCTAAGGTTAACCTGACCAATGGTTCCTGCGGAAGCATGTTTACAAGACAGGCTTTGCTTTGTAGTCTTCCCATTCTTTAAGACACCGATGCAAATCAGCTGTTTACTCAGTCAGCTGACCCTTTCTTTGTTTCTACTCCTTGTCGAGGTTACAACATCAAAAATTATTTCAACAAAAGCTAATTGGATATATTTTCGGAGAAATTTATTCCCCGTTCTGGACGCACGCTCGGGCGTTTCAGCTCCCCCAGCGGTCCCTGTCCTCCCAAGTTTTGACGTCCCCCGTTATTATAAACGTGTTTTGACTTCAGAATGCAGAACAGGAAGGCGGGTCCGAGAACAAAGAGGACCTCTTAGAGTTGCGTAACGCGTCCGTCACGCAGGTGGACAGACAGACGCACAGACGGGCGTAAATAACAGGCTTACCAACTGACAAGAGACAATGATTTCGGGATGTCAAGGTTGCTTATTTCGAAACGAAAACGAACTTGAATTCCATAATGTCGCTATCTCGCCGAGTTCCTGCTTTATTTTGGCACAAAGTCCAAACTACAACGAATGTATACCGCTCTTACTTATTCTGCGCAAAATAAAACGTTATTACTGATTTACTGATTAATTTTAGGATAAAGTAATTGCGCAAAGCAATTTTTCAAATAAGTTCAGTAGATCGTCCTCAAATTTTGGTCATATATTATATTAAAAAATGTACCATATTATTGAAGTCAGATTGTTTACGGATGTTTTGGGGAACAATATAATTTTGGAAGTTTTTGTAGGCTATTTATTTATTATATACTTTCAAATACAACAAAATATATGTGTACTATTAGTTTGTAGTTTTTGTTTTTAAATTATCACTGATAGGCTACATCTCAGAAAGTAATTTTGGTGTATTCCGTTATACAACATTCGAAACAAACAAACGTCGTGAATGATGAACGCAATACGTTATTTTGAAAACGCACGATTCTGTTTTCTAATATTTTGTTCTGTTTGTGGATTTGTAACTTCCGCTCTCTTTCTCTCTCACACTTTCAAGGAGAAAGTCTGGTGTTGGACTAAACGAATTGATATTGAAAACGCACGATTTAGTTGTTCCAAATATCTGGATTTGTGTTTCACTTTCACACTAGAAGAAAGTGTCGTGATAGGACTGCGGCAGGAATACCTTTGAATCCTGACATCATTGGCGGTAGATTTTAGAATATCTCTTTGTACAGACTGAAATATCCACGTTGTGAACCGATTTTGTACCGTTACACCTGTTCGTAGAACCCCGTATCTGAAATAAATAAAGACCCGGGTTCGATTCCCGGCCAGGGCTTGGCATTTTCACACGCTATAAATCATCCCATCGTCTGCATTAGCCAAAGTGTGCACAATAGTCGGACGTTAAACACTTTAAAAAAAATTAAATAAATAAATCGGCCAAGAAATTTGTTTGAATAGCCGCCATTTTGAAAGGACTAAATTGATTTTTCTGGGTAATTAACGTTCAAGCTATCATACAAATGAATTTATGTACTGCGTTCGAATAAGAAATACTGTACGTCAAAAACTGTGATTAGAATTCTCCTACTTATCTATTGCATCATTAAAAAATCACAGTTCCTAAAATGTGATTATTACTGTTTACTCAGACATCATTTATATACATAAATAAAAACTAATTTCTGTTATTGAACCAAAAATAAAAATCATGTATCATGTTTTCTTTCCTTTTTATTTTAATTACGATATTTTTTCCAAAAACGACAAATTAGCATAGCTAGTTTTTAATGACATAACCTAAAACTTATTACAGACTATCAGCTGTTCATTGAAATCAGCTGATCGTTAAGAATTAATATAAAACAACTTATTATAGCCTATCATCTTAAAACTTAGAGACTATCAGCTGTACAATGAAATCAGCTAATTCTTACGAAATATTATAAAACAAATGATTTTTTTACTATAACAACCAATATAAATTTGTGCACTCGCATCACGCGACGCGTAAAATCCAACCAGCTTTTAAACATGATACATATTAAAACTAATAAACTCAGGGTAGATTCCAGAGAGGTCGAAACATAAATAAAATTAAGGCCTGTCAGCCAAATTAATGAAGAAATAACGCCTCTGTAGCTACCCCTTATTAAAAATTAACTATTATTTACATCAGTCGGTTATTTACTGTTGTCTTGAACATACCCTTTTCTGATACAGTGTTCGTCAACTATTTTGTGTAGCGTTTTCCTTTCGTTTTCTTGACTTATGTTTTCCTGATCACATGTAGGTTTTAGTTTTATTTCTGGTCTGAACACAGCTCTAGGTTTATAGGCTTATGTTCTTGTTGTTTGTTTAGGTTTTAAGTTTAGCGCTTGATAACGATAGTTGATTCGTACTCTCGAAACGTCGTGTTTTGTTTTTTATGATCAAGTGATGGCAAATGTCCAAATAAACAGTAACATAAATATTTTATCATTCAGTAACAAATTTAAAAACGAAATAGGTCTTAAGATGTTTTTGTTCTCCATCTATCCTCCTTTTCTTTTTTTTACATAAAAACTTTATAAACGCGGATCGAAAGTTGTTATTATTATTAGTTTTATTCTTTTATAAAACTTTATTAAAAGAATTGATGAAACCTAATGCAAGTCGGTCGTGCTGTTTTATATGACTGAATTGCTTATTTTTCTTGATTTATGCCCATAAAGGTCATCATGACATTCAGACTATCATTTTTCTCAAATGGCTACGCCCCATTGGCGTTCAGTCTATGTTACTCTTATGGAGAAGATTTTATTTGATTAGATAATTATATATACGTAGCCTATGTTCATTTACCAAGTGAGTTCACCAGGTTCATCACAGATTGCAGCACCTACAACTGTTTTATTGCTATGTGGTTACGTTTATGTTTACGCGGGACAGACGCGTATGCAATAAGTAGTCTACGTTTATCATTTTTGAAATGTTGCACAATATATGTCAGAGATCAGCTTTTCTTTTAGTATAAACAACCAGTTCGTTTCTCTCAGAGTTTCTTCTATAAAAATCATACTCTATATCAACGGCTAAAGTCCAAGTAATTAGACTGTCTGCCGCTATGAACGCTGCAAACTGCAAGGACAGGGGAAAACGTTTGAGAAATAGACAGTACTATTGTCTGTTAAACTGTAGTTGAACACTCTGCCGCAAGGTGCTAACAGCAGCAAGCGCTCAAATTCTATCAAAAGTATCGTAACTCTAAACGTTTATATTCAATGCCTCTAGTTCCCAAACGAGCTCGACATTATTGAAAAGCAAAATGACAGAAGAAAAACGTCATTGTGAAGTATTTGCTTTTAATTTCGATCGGGAACTTTCACCTGAACTAGGGGACATTAAAAAATAAATTATTCGGCAATGGAATCAAAAGGCAAAGTGCTACACTGGAATTGACTGTCAAATAGGCCTATATTTTCATGAAATAATTATATAACCAATTATTACACATGCAACCCTAGTTTTATTACAGCTTACTTCAACTGTCAGAATAGAATAACAGTTCGTTGTTAGGAAGCTTGAACATCAATTTTTTATACCTCAATTTGGAAATTATCAGCCGTAATTTGGCGGTATTCGGCTTGTAATACAATCATTTCTGTTTTGTTTTTGATTAGCGATGCTTGTAGATTTCTGAATTTTACTAAAAATACTTTTTAATTTAATTTTAAAGTTTTGTTTGTGAATAGTGTACGTCATATTTTATTGTAAATTCAAACTAAATAAGGATAAAAACCGAAAAACTCAAAACAAGTGGGCAGAACTGATTTGCCCCAACAAAACCCCTTGTTTTTTGCAGTTTTATTTTTCATTCTCAAATTTCCGAATTTAGTTCGAAAATTAAAAAAAACAGCAAAAATTTTTGGCTTTTTAACAAATTAGACTTGTTTTACTACTTACAAAGAATATCACAGCAACACTACAGCAAAGAATATTACAGCAGACGAGTGTCATGTCAACATGCTTGACATATTTTCTGAGAATAATCGACACTATTCTCAGAGAAATATCTCCAATAACTTGCGCAGCTTTATTGCCTAGGTCGCAAGTTATTGCTTGTGCATTCGTGTCTAATAAAACTTTTATTTATATTTTTTAATATTTTTTTTAGTGCAGTAGTTTTAAACTTTTTGATGCTGAATGTTTAGGAAATAAGAAAAGTTCACGGGAGATCAAAAATGTTTCTGTTTTAACAACAAATGTCAATCCTCGAGCTCTACATTTTTTTTAATTCACCTTTAAATATATTGCCCAAGTTCAGGTTCCTTTTTGCGTTTATGTCAATATTTTACTCTGAATTGAGTTATGGTACTTAATATATGTTTACAATTTTAAGAAAATCTGTCGAGACGTTTCTAAGAAATCTGTCCCCTTAAATTTTCGCCATTGCTATTTGCCGATAACTGTCGAAACGATTTTAGACGTGTGCGTATATAATGACAATCGGATGCTTGATTATCGCGTTATTTGTTTTCCAACAGCTTTTAATTATTTTGTTAAGATTTAAGAAACCTTTTATTAAAATCGGTTGATCCATACATTCTTCTATCAGTAATTGTGAAGAATTTATTTTCTTTAAAAATGTACGTTAATTATGGTTGAAAAAAGTTTCTGAGAATCAAAAATTATCGCCTTAGCGATTTTTTGAAAATTGCTAGTTGTATTGAATAAGATAGAGATTTCGAAAATTGTTTTCTGCTTTCTTTGCCTAAAATATTAGATTTGTATCAGGTAAAAAATAAAATGTATCACTTAATAGTATAAATATTACATAAAATGTACCTCTTTACTTTTATTAAGGATTTTGTAATTTTGTTAAATATTTGTCTCACTAAAATTCTTAAAATCTTTTTTTTTTCATTTTGAGGTATTTAAGATTTATTTCAAATGCCATCTTGTTTCGCGATTTTTTGTTAAGATAGTTGTTTGTTGTAAACGATGTTTCACCTTGTTTCTTGTTTAATAACCCCGCAGGGGTGCAGACTAGCTGCACTTATTGAGAGGATTTAGACTCTCTCGCGGTACCCGAGTCTAACACTCATTTACACTTACAACATTACACTTACGACTTTTAACACTTTACACTCACACTTACATTTATGGAGGTGATAATAGCCTCAATGTGCTTTTCGCCTTAATATATATAGCCTATATATATATATATATATATATATATATATATATATATATATATATATATATATATATATATGTATATATATATATATATATATATATATATATATATATATATATATATATATATATATATATATATATATATATATATATATATATATATATATATATATATATATATATATATATATATATACCAGGAGTGCAGACTAGCTGCACCTATTGAGAGGATTTAGACGTCCCTCGCGATAAGCGAGTCTAACACACACTTACACTTACAAAACTACACTTACGACTTTTAACACTTTACACTCACACTTACATTTAGGAAGGTGATAATAGTCTCAATGTGCTTTTCGCCTTAAAATAAACAAACAAATCTTGTTTAATAAATTTTCAATGAAAATAATAATAGAAACATTTTTTTACAAATTATTCAAGAACCTAATTTACACAGTGTCGTATGAAAGTAGTATTGCGTGAACGTTACTAAACGAATCTTTAAAATCTTCAAAAACTAAAATTTCTAATACGAAAACATGATTTCCTGTTGCGCTTATGCTGCTTGTGGTGGCAAACTTGGTAACTACACTGCATTAAATATTTATTAGTTTTGTGATGCAACAGGAATAAAACAGAGAACAAACGGACCATTACATATAAATAAAAAATGGTTAAAAATATTCGCGTAAAATATTTTTTAAAAAGTGATACAATTGCTATTAGAGTGACTACAATAAATGCTAAAGTATAGTTTATATAATATGTATACTATTCAGTGAAAAATCTTATTTTGTATCTCATATAAAAATAATATTTCGCGCAAAGAAAGCAATTTTCGAAATCGTTATCTAATTCAATACAACCAATTTTCAAAAAAGCGTCAATTTTTGAGTGGCCAACGGTGGTTACTCTATTCTTCACTAGTATCCTTCTTTGTAAGGAAGAAAGTGAAAGCTATCGACCAACAAGGTCAAAAAGTATTTAAAAACCAAAAATCTGGAATTCAGAAACGCCTTGGATCATCCAGCCACTAGGAATGTTGAAATGCAGTCGGTATTTTTGAAACATTTGACCTCTGCATGACCGATAGTAGCGTGTGTGTTTTCAAGGCCACGGACTCACGCAACATAAATCAGCTGTAATTATTATAGACTTACTTATTAGACAAATAACATGTAACGCTGCACATGTGTTAGAGTCGTAGCGAATTAATTAGGCCTAACGTTTAATGCATGTTTACATTCATTACTCGCATAACAGACATATGTGATAAAATGTTTTGAAACCCGATATCGTTTACAGGGTGTTAGAAAAATCTGGAAATGGTTTAATATTTCCAAAATGGACTGGTTTTATGAGACAAAAATAATTGCAACCTAAACTAACCTACGCAGACGCAAGAACCAGACTTGGTGGATTTGAAAATTATCTCTACCATCTTGGATTCGCCTCTTGAAACGAATTTCTTTTAATGAAAAGATGGTTGCGATAAATGATTTTATTTTAAAATCTTACAAAAGAAACGATGGTGAAATCTTTTTTTTTTCAACAACGATGGTGAAATCTGTTATTTGTTTTAAACAACGATGGTGAAATCTGTTATTTGTTTTAAACAAAGATGGTGAAATCTGTTCTTTGTTTTAAACAACGATGGTGAAATCTGTTATTTGTTCTAAACAACTATGATGAAATCTGTTATTTGTTTTAAACAACGATGATGAAATCTGTTACTGTTTTAAGCAACGATGGTGAAATCTGTTATTTGTTTTAAACAACGATGATGAAATCTGTTACTGTTTTAAGCAACGATGGTGAAATCTGTTATTTGTTTTAAACAACGATGATGAAATCTGTTATTGTTTTAAGCAACGATGGTGAAATCTGTTATTTGTTTTAAACAACGATGATGAAATCTGTTATTGTTTTAAGCAACGATGGTGAAATCTGTTATTTGTTTTAAACAACGATGATGAAATCTGTTACTGTTTTAAACAACGATGATGAAATCTGTTATTTGTTTTAAACAACGATGATGAAATCTGTTATTTGTTTTAAACAACGATGATGAAATCTGTTACTGTTTTAAGTAACAATGGTGCAATCTGTTATTTGTTTTAAACAACGATGATGAAATCTGTTATTTGTTTTCAACAACGATGATGAAATCTGTTACTGTTTTAAACAACGATGGTGCAATCTGTTATTTGTTTTAAACAACGATGGTGAAATCTGTTATTTGTTTTAAACAACGATGATGAAATCTGTTACTGTTTTAAGCAACGATGGTGAAATCTGTTATTTGTTTTAAACAACGATGATGAAATCTGTTACTGTTTTAAGCAACGATGGTGAAATCTGTTATTTGTTTTAAACAACGATGATGAAATCTGTTATTGTTTGTTTTCTGTTAGCAACGATGGTGAAATCTGTTATTTGTTTTAAACAACGATGATGAAATCTGTTACTGTTTTAAGCAACGATGGTGAAATCTGTTATTTGTTTTAAACAACGATGATGAAATCTGTTATTTGTTTTAAACAACGATGATGAAATCTGTTATTTGTTTTAAACAACGATGATGAAATCTGTTATTTGTTTTAAACAACGATGATGAAATCTGTTACTGTTTTAAGTAACGATGGTGCAATCTGTTATTTGTTTTAAACAACGATGATGAAATCTGTTATTTGTTTTCAACAACGATGATGAAATCTGTTACTGTTTTAAACAACGATGGTGCAATCTGTTATTTGTTTTAAACAACGATGGTGAAATCTGTTATTTGTTTTAAACAACGATGATGAAATCTGTTACTGTTTTAAGCAACGATGGTGAAATCTGTTATTTGTTTTAAACAACGATGATGAAATCTGTTACTGTTTTAAACAACGATGATGAAATCTGTTATTTTTTAAAGTTTGTTTTACATTTATTTTCAGCCAAATAACTTCATCTTTTTTCTGAAGAAGAACTAAAAGTCTGTTAATTTCTGTACTAATTTGACTGATTCTTCTATTTCTATGAAGTAGAGTTCCAGTCTTTCCATCTTTTAGGTGGTCTTCCCGATCGTCTGTGGACAGTTGGTTTTCACTTGTTAGCTATCTACATGATCACACCAGCAACATCTTCTTCTGCTTCCCCATCGTACAATATCCTTCACCTTACTCTTACGTCGTTGTTTCTTAATCTGTCCACTAAGTATCTGTCCTACGACAGTTCTTAAATTTTCTTAAAGTCTTCTCTACTGTTCATAATACACTCTATTTTATTTGTGTTAGTTCGAATCTCGATAGCGCAAGTTAGGTTGATTTATACAACTAACACAGGATTTATACAGTTATCAGCTCGTATAAATCGATTTTTGCGACTGTTAGAACACACACACACACACACACACACACACACACACACACACACACACACACACACACACACACACACACACACACACACACACACACACCAATATAGCTCATTTTCCAATAGGAATTAAAAATAAATACGTGAACATAGCTTAGATATTATTTACTGCAGTTATAATATCAGTTGTTTTATATTAATTTGTAACGATCAGCTGATTTCATTGAACAGCTGATAGACTAAAATAAGTTTCAGGTTATGTTGTTAAAAACTAGCAAAATTAACAACAATTATTGTAAACGTTTATATTAATTTTGAATGAATTATAAACGGTTACGATGTGCACTAAGGAAAAATACCGAAACCATAGCAACACAACGTTTTCATATAATACACGTGTACTTTTATTGAAAAGGAGGAAGAAAAGAAGACAAAACTAGTAGACGCAATTCGTTTGCTCGTTTGTTTCATATTTTCGTTACATTCTTCCGTTCGATAGTCTTTTTTTTCTATTCATTCCTCTAGCCAAGGTAGCATTAAAAGCATAGCTTCAACAATGGTGTTTCCGAATAGACCCTACAAATACCGTGAATTCGGTAAAATCCATTCTGCAGTCACCATTAATACTGTTAATATTCCTTGCAATGTGGTTCACAAAGAACGTAGACGAGAGGAAGAAGGTACAAGGTTCAGGTAACACAATAACGTTATCTTATTGATATTCTCGAGTGAGAGACAACGGTAGGAAGGGGGAGAGGTCAGTGACCGATAAGACGAGCCTCATGACACGAGTGTACCCTGATTTGTGCTCCCTCGCAGCACTGCACCGGCTTATCTGTACTATAGTCGCGGAGGAAGTTCTGGATAAGATACTCGCCCTCGACTTCCCGTGGGATAACATACAGCACTGGAATAACGCCAGAACATTCGTTCTCAAACTGTGTTAACCAGTGGATCGCAATTACAATGAAAGTGCATTTAATCGGACTGATTATTCTGATCCGAGTAAGTGTAGGCCTATACCAGGTTCTTAACTTTTTTCTGCTTCGACCCCCCCCCTTAATATTTTTGTTTATTTTCTAAACTTCCATAAGTTTACAATGTATTGCACAAATATCACCGCAAATGAAGTTTTTATTAGGAGCAATTCAGTAACACATTTTTTTTTTATAATTTGTATTTTGTATTATTAGGTATACATTAAAGATGTAATTATGTTTAAAGAAGCAGAAATTTAAATAAAATATAAATCACATAAATTAGCAGTTGCGGTTGATGTTTTTCGATTATCTTATTTGTATCCGGGAAAATGTTTGTTAATATTAAGCGTAAATCACCACGTTCTGATATCTTGAATCGATTTCTCGTCTTTCGCAATATTTACACAGCTAAATCCTACCTCAACCAAGTAAGAACTGAGGAATGCTAACAATAGTGGTTCGCTGATACTTGTTAATCTGACGTATTTTGTGCGGATGTCTTTGCAACTCCAAAATTCGGCATATCCACTTGTTTGAAAGTTGATTTTGAGTTCCAAATTCTCTTAAGTTTAATGAATTCTTCTTGTACTGAGAAATAAATATCAGTCATGTCGCTTTCAAATGGTTTTATAATCCAAGATGGAACTTTCTAAATCCTTGTAATTCAATCGACCCTCCTTTAAAGTTCAATAGACCCCCAAGGGTCCACTCGGACCCCGTTGAGAACCCCTGGTGTAGGCCTATACCTATACAGAAATTGTGTGAATAAATAATGCATAAACATTATTTCTAACACAAATTTTCTGATGTTCAATTATTTCCCCAAAAAGTCCTGCCAAAAAAAGGAAAATATGCTTACTTTTTCAAAATCGTTTCATACATTTTTTTAAAAATTTGTTATATACGAAAATCTATAACTTAAGTTATTGTATTAAAATAAATAAAAATTGCTGTTTTTGAGTAGCCTAAATCTAAAAAAATAAAACTCGATGGGTTTGTTAAGTAAAAAAGTGTTTTATTTAAAATTTGCCATTCTAGCAGTACATTCATAAGATTTCGATACGAAAAACATTTAATTGAAGTCTGGAGAACAAAATTAGGCTGAATTTCAGTTTTTTTCTCGAAAAAACCGAACTTTACTGAGGCTATATCAAGCAATAATTTCTACTTGAGCACTTACGAAATATAATCGAACGTAATTTGATTAAAATCGTTATAGATGATTTTCAAGAAATCCAATTTTAAGTTTTTAACCAAAAAATGGCTACAAAAACTTTTTTCCAATTAAAAATTTGTCCCGCGATATGTATAAACCACACCGAGTCAAAAATTTCAACAAAAACCGATCAAGTTGTTGGGTTGGTCTCTAGACAATTTTGGTCCGATTTGAATCAAAACAAAAATTCTTTAAAGTCAAATTCTTTCACCTGTTATGACTTAAAATCTTTTTTAAAAAATCCGATTTTTATTTACACTGTTTTAAAAATGTGGTTATATCATCGTGATACGTCTGCAAAAATGAGTACTATTTTCAAATTTAGGCTTAATTGCAAATACAAAAACAAACCTACGTACGTGGCCAGAATATGCCTCTGAATGAAATTTGAATAGTTAAAATGCTAATTCATGCCAAAATTGCAGATGGCAGATTTTAACACTGGCAAAATTCAAAATGCTTATTTATGCAGTTTTTAACGTTGATTACGGTGGTGAAATTAGATTTTCAAGAAAAAATATTGACAGAAAATTAAGAATTTTTTTAAGGTTTGAAATGACCGCCATTTTGGAACTGTTGAACGAATTTCGCTGACGAATTTGTGCAAGGTATTAAAAAAACAGATTTTTGTGCCGTTTGAATTAAATGAAACTAAAATTGCAAACGTGATCGTGTTAAAACACACACACACACACACACACACACACAATTTAGAGACCCTTCAAAAAGTCCTTTGGAAGTCAGGATCAGTGCTCATTTCAAGGTCCCGGGTCTGAATCTTACCATGATAGCCGCTCCAATAGTTCATTTTTGAAATGAAAATTCGCTAATGATCCATTCAATATTTACTTTTGGTTGGACAAGCGCAGGCCTTAGAGTAAAAACAATATGTCGTACAGAACACGTTTGTTAACAAAGACATTATTAAAACAATAATGAGTAAAATAAAAGTATCAGGTCATTAACATAAAAATTGACATTTCTTAGATTTGAAAATGATTTATGGTTATTCACATGACTAGTTTAGACTACATCCTTGTTATAAATAAACAAGGAAACAAGATAAATATTAGCACGATAAAATATGAATTTTTAGTTATTTATTCATTAATCATCCTGTAGGCCTACATTACAACTTTTTTTGGTATATTACAACTTAAAACTACAAAATGACCCGAGCGAAGCGAGATCTCTGTTTTAAGTCGACTGTTCAGCGCTTGATTTATGTGTTTGTTTCACAGTTTTGGCGCTTGATTTATGTGTTTGTTTCACAGTTTTGGCGCTTGATTTATGTGTTTGTTTCACAGTTTTGGCGCTTGATTTATGTGTTTCTTTCACAGTTTTGGCGCTTGATTTATGTGTTTCTTTCACAGTTTTGCTGTGTGTTTCACAGCATGTTTTGAAATTTGGTCGAAGATAGACCTACCCCCATCAGCTTCCGTTTCAAGATGGCGGGCTATGATTTAGTGATGACAGTGTAATTCCTGGATATTTCCTGTAATACTGGCTTAATGACAATACCTATCATAATTTTGACCGCGTCTTGTAGAACAATCATAACATTTTCCAAAAAAATTGGTCAAGTAATATTTTTCGAAAGTATAACGGTTAGCAGTTAAATTTGCGGAAAATGCTACAAGTGCTACAAGTGCTGCTCGTGAAGCACACACACACACACACACACACACACACACACACACACACACACACACACACACACACACACACACACACACACACACACACACACACACACACACACACACACACACACACACACACACACACACACACACACACACACACACACACACACACACACACACACACACACACACACACACACACACACACACACACACACACACACACACACACACACACACACACACACACACACACACACACACACACACACACACACACACACACACACACACACACACACACACACACACACACACACACACACACACACACACACACACACACACACACACACACACACACACACACACACACACACACACACACACACACATACATATATATATATATATATTATTTAAGAATATATTGTGCAGTCTACTGTTCTTTGAACTACTAGTAATATATTTGTGAAAAATTCCACAATGTCAGTATATTACACAATATATACGTATTTAATTTCGTTGCAGGTTATGTGTAAATTGCACTAATGTTAAACAAGCACTAACAAAATTAAATAATAACAGAACTGCACTTTTTATTCAAGTATCTACCAGTAAAATGAAACAAGCATTGTATTTTAATAGAAAAAAACAATAGACATTTGAAAATATAACCTTATTCTCAGACTGTTTTACCCTCGGTAAATAAAAGAGCATCTTCAAGTTGTGAACTGTGTTTATAATGAAGCCGATTATTCAAATAACGGTACTTGGCTGCCAAAGGTTAGGGACGTCCCTAATTGGAAATGTATTCTGACAACAATATTCGAACGCGTCCTGTCCAAGTCCAAACTAATGAGGAAGAAGAATAACGCATAACGCGCACAATCAGCGACCTAGGTGATGTAACGTAACTGTACGCACAGCGCAGTATTGTTTGCAAATCCGTCCGCTAGGATCGTGACTGTGGAGGCAATATTGTTACTGTTACTGTGATCGTAGGCTGACGTTTGCATTTTTTACATTTTATAATATAGAATTCTTCCAGTAAGTACCAGCTGTTGTTTACACAAAGTTGATGACCCATCTGTTTTCAAGGACAAAGCCATTGCATTGTTAAGATCCTGAATTCATTTGTTGGAATTTAAGCCTTAGCTATGCTTATTTTCAGATAGAAGATCGTAAAAAATATGTTGAACAAAGCTTGTTTTGGTAGTTGCAAACAAAATATATAATAGTTTGAACAAAAGTTTCCATTGTTGAAGTAGGTCTATACTTAACCGACTGAGATCAAGAATTACTGCTAGTTTCGGTTCCTTCGAGAACCCACAATGTCGGGCCACAACAAATAAAATGCCAAATCGTGTGGAAATTCATAATTTTTATTACCAGTGTCCATACAAATCTTCCAGTATCCTTACATTAAGTTTTTTATTTTTTGTTTTACTACAAGAATTATTACTAAACAGTCCTATCATTGAGTTAAAAGTTATTCTAAAAACACAACCCTTTGGACTCTAAAGGCCACCATGCAGCAGTAACTCTTCAAACACTTTCTTCGTCGCCCTTAACAGCGGCAGGTATTATCAAAATACTTATTATTTTAAATTCAGTCTATTATATTTAATTTCATCAAAATCTGTTGCTTGTTCTTCATTGTAACTAAAATTAGAAGCTGTTACTCATTAAATTTTAAACTAAAGGGGAAACAATGTTTATCGCCAGTACTAATCAACAAAATGTATTACAAAAATCGACAACAAATTTATAAGGCTGTAAAACATACTACTGCATACAAACAACTTGGAAAGTAATAATGAACAACCAATAAATTGTACAAATTTAACAACTTAAAAACACACACACACACACACACACACACACACACACACACACACACACACACACACACATATATATATATATATATATATATATATATATATATACACTAAACTTAGGTCAATCAAAACCGGGTTTATTTGAAACATATTCGCAAATCCCTTCAAAAAATGTATGGGGAATTAAATTACATTACCAACCTGAACCCCCCCCACAACACTCACATCCACATTAGTCACTATCTGTCACTACAGAAGTGCGAATCAAACTTAATTTTAGATTGCGCTAAAACTTGTTAAACAATGCGGTCAGTGAACACAAGCTGATATTCTAACAAAAAAATAGCATGACATAACTGCTCTAAATATGTATAGTCTAAAAAAAGAGGTTGGAATTATTTAACCCTCAAAATTTTCTAGAATTTATTTGATACAAAAAAAGGACAGTATTAGACATGCATAGCTTAACCAAATCATTGTCTGAAATGGCTCCCCTCCCCCTGTATTTCAAATAATGAGGGGAGGTTGTGTATATACAAAACAAACATTTCTAAAACCATCACAATCAAAAAGTGTGATGATCTGTATTGAGAGAGTTGCCCCATATGATTGACATTAAGACATTAAGATAGCTCCCAGTATCACTTAAAAACCAATGGTTCAACGTGAAATAACTGATCCAAGGATAGGTTACCACTTGATGACCCACAATGATGAACATTATTATTTTAAGTACTTCCAATTTGTTACTCTGCTCTCTAATTACCTGCCCAATGACAAATGATAAAATATTTCTCAAACTGAAACATTCAAAACATTACCATTTGTGAACTTGATGGCGGAAGAGTTGTCTTACTGCAGAGTTCACCAGTGTTTCTAAATATGTGTGTGAGCAGTTACCCAACAAAATCATAATACAGCCTTGTAGGTCAAGTTTGTGGATGAAGGGATAATATTATTGTAAATATAAATAAGCAATATTTTCTGAACTAAAGGATATCCATAGAACAAATATTCTGGATAGCCTGGAGCACTGAACAGTCAGAACATGATAGGTAATGGGAGAATATTATTTAACATTGATTAGTGACATAAAAAAACAAAGATAATATACTGCAAATTTAGGGTTATAAGTGCTTGAAGGTCTGTCCTAATGTCTGAAATAGGCAACTTTTTTCCAAATTAGCTGATTTTCTTATAAGCAGTTGACAACTGAAGACCCCCATGGAAAGAACAGGTTGTCCATTTTAAATTTTCTTTCAGAAGAGCAAAAAAAACTTATGCGACTCCTGTTATAATTTCCAATCCACTCAGATTGGTAAAAAAACCTATCTATTTACTCTAAATTTATTTTTAAATAAAAAATAAATTTTTCAGAATAAAATTAAACCTAATATTCAAAATGGGGCTAAGATTAAATATATTACACTTTCTGTATGGCAAAAAGTGTTAAGTCCACTATCAGCATAAATTTTGTATAGAACTTCTGGAACACACGACATAAAAGCAAAACTATGTGAATAACAATAATGTTAATTTATAAAATGAAATCTCAATTTAAATTTTACATTCATATTGAAATAAATTTAAAATTTGACAGTTCATTTTTTATATTAAAATATTTTTTACTCTTTTAATTTTTTTAATAGTGTTTGTTTCTGTTTTAGATTTTTTCCTGAGAGGTAACTTTTCAAGGAACTGTCTTGTGTATTCACCACAAAACTGTTTTAGAACCTGCAGGTCAGCATATTTTTCAAAAAAAATTGGCAGACTAACTAAAAATAAAGGCTCTTATTAATTACCAGCAAATTTTAGTACTTGAAATTTTGACATTCCCAAAAACTAAGTCTTATGAAATGGTACTTACTAAAATATGCCGCATGACGCCAAAGGAATTCATTGGGTCCTTGTTGTTTACATTCACTATGGATGTTGTCTTGTAGGTTATCCAAAGATACTATCCAGGCTCTGTTGTAAGTAGTTCTGTTTTTGAACATGCTTATCTTCTTTTTTAATTAGAGCTTCTAGGATAGGTCTTGTTCTAAAGGGACATTTATTTTTATACTGGTATTTTAAAAATGTATTCCAATTTTTTATGATGTGTTGTTTTACAGGAATGGCTTTAAATGGTCATGAATTTATTTGTGGCATTTCATAAGCTGTGACCCAGTCTTCTGGCAGTTCTGTAATAGTTTTTTTCTTAATTAAACCAAAGTTTTTATCGCATTCAATGTAGGGATGCCACCGCATTGGAAATACTATTTTGACTTTATTCAATTTTTTAATGAAATTTACGACAATGGAGATACAGAAATAAAGCATAGTTTTTCTTCTGTCCTGCGCACAAGTCACAGAAAATAGTTAAACTCCTTATACATAGAACTCCTTAGTCCCAAGAAAAAAGCTAACTAAATTATCCAAAAACTAATTACTTCACTGGCTCCATTGTTAGCAATGTATTCCATCTAGGTATAGAATAATGCATCACGATTGGACACAACGTGAATATTGAAATTATAAAAATACAATTGCTTTTTATAATACACATTGTTAGTATTAATATTAGGGATTGGCAAGTTTTGTTGGAATTCCATGCATATACCTTCTTTTTCTGCATTCTTCATATTTTCTTTTTCTTGTATAAAATGGCACAACCTTTAATTTGTGTACCTGGTTTTCTGTAGTTAGCTGCTTAATTGTGTTTCTCTTCTTTCTTGTTGGTCATATTGCCTGATAGCTTTGCATTTAATTCTGCTTGGAATTTATCACAAGCTGAGCATATGTCTGTACGAGGATAACCAAATGACAAGTTAAAATTTTCATTGAATCTTCTACTGTCTCAAAAGACACTAGTAGCTCAGGATATTGCTGTTTATATAAATCAAAATATTTGCTGATTGACAGTTCCTCAGAAAGATAAATTTTATTTTATTTTCCCTCTCGATAATGGCTTTTTTCTTCCTTTAAAAGAACTGTGTGTCATAACTGCATCTTTCTTTTCTTTGAATAGTTTCCAAGAAAGGTTATGTTTTTCACTTTTACCTTATGTTTTCCAGTTTCTTTCATACTACTTTGTACTGAGGCAAGTCAACATTTTGTAATTTCATGTAAGGCAATAAAGGCTTTTTAACAAACAAGTATTTCCTTCATTATATTGCCTCATTTCATTGTAATGATAGATCGAAATGAACAATTTTAGCAAGTAGAATCCTCATGCCTAGGCTGCCTCCGAACAATGAGTATGAGAGAAATAAAGCTAGTTAAATATGAGGGCTGGTCGTTCCAGTTAACAAGCAAGTTGAATCATTTGATTATGTCATCCCTTTCATAGGCTTTTATTGTTTTAGAACATTCAAAAATGGTACATTTGCAGTTATTACCCAATTCATGGATCATTGCCCTCATATCTCTACTTACACTACTAATTATACCATAAGATTTCTTTGTTTTGGTTAAGTTTATGTTTAATGACTTCTTGTTTTCATCTGAAGATTCACACACACACTTGCATTTTTAACTTTTGCAGTTGAGTACATTATCCCTTATGTTGATACAATAAATAAAACCAATGTAAATAAAAAATATTTTATCAAATAATCATCAGTCGTCAAAACTGGAAGAGCTAAAAGACACTGTCACAATTACTAATGAAGAGTTGACATCGGAACACAAATTAGAATTGGAAACTGCAAATTCTCAATTAAAACATTTATTTTTTAAGGTGATTTATTGATTGTATTCTTGAATTGAGTTCTTCAGTGAATAGAAGTTTAAAAGATGCATTCAAAGTTTACTAAAGTCATACAAAAAATCTGTAAAGACATTAACCAGAAGCAGAAACATTTATCCACTGCTTAGTGTATTTTATTGGACAGTAGATTTGTTACCTGCACAATATTCTGAAAACCTAACCCCATGGTCTCTCAGGTTGATAAGCCAACTCTGCCAGCTTGACTTTGTCTCTCAGATGGGTAGGCTATCAAGGCTGCCCACTAAAAATACATTCATACACACCACTGGCCATACAATAACCACAGTCACTATTTTAGCCTGCTAAAATTTGCAATTTCTGGATTAATTATTCAACTAAATGTTCCTTTGCTATCTACCAAACATACTAACCCAAGGAAATACTAAATCTGCACCACAGACTGGCAGTATTGCAATAACTCTGTAGCACCAAATTCTATTTTACACTTCATTCCATATTTATTATTTAAAAATGGACTAAACACAGATAAGGAGCATGTGACTGTGTGGCAATTTAGTCCTAGCCTACATAGCACTATTTCAGCCTGTCTTCTACACTTTTTTTAAAAAATGAGTACTTAGTTACCGATAATTTTGTCATCAGTTTTAGAAAAAAAAGGTATACTGTATATATTTAGTCATTAGTCACTACAAAAATATAATTTAAAAAGTAAAATATTGTAAATACTGAATTCAGAATATAGGTTAAAATAGTATGCCTGTCATTACACTTATGGTTTATGCTAAATTTAAATGTCGTACATTCATAAATTTGCTATGACACACATTGTCTGCCTACTAAATGTATAGATTATATCTATGTTTCGATTTGTATAACTATTTACCTTATTATACCTGTTCCATACTTCTGTAGACTTAAAAAAAATATTCTTAACTATTGTCTTTCATATATTATTATGCTAAGCATTCCAGTCAGTTTGTACCCAATATAAGGACCCATTTTATTGAAACTATATATATATATATATATATATATATATATATATATATATATATATATATATATATATATATATATGGAGTACCTATAGGTTCATTAAGAATACCAGAAAACTCTCATGCCTCATACTTTTCCCTTTTAAGGCTTTACAATAAAACTAATAAAAGGTCTGTAACAAAATTCCAGGAGCAGTACAAAGTGTCCCCATGAGAGTGCAGCACAAAGCAGGTACAATGGCATTGTGTTTATATCAAAACAGCTGATTGCTAAAAAAATTGTAGACTTAAATTATTACTGTAACCAAAACTGAAATAATTACTGATCAAATTAATTTTGAAAATAAAATTGGTTAAGACAATCTAGGTCAGTTCTAATATGTAAATGTGTAATTATACTACAATACATATTACAGGGTATTGTAATACAATCTGCTATACCTTGTAGATGAAATAGACAAGGAAAAGTAGATCCTTGTGTAGTATCTATCTCATAAAAGAAATGGATTGTTTATTGTCAAAATAAAAGACTGATTTTAGTAAACAGTAAGTACTGTAACCTAATGTAGATATACAATGTAAAATATGGTTATAATAGACTTCATTTATAAATATTTCAAAAGGTACAATGTTAGAATTCAGTAATTAATTTTATAAGTTGTAGTTTCAAATACAAAAGTAGAACAATCTGAGGTCTATTGTATTAAATAACCTAAATGTTATGAATGACAATGTTAGGAGTAACAGGTCATATAAGTATTAAATATAACTATAACATCTATTTTAACCTAGACATTATAAAGTTATATTTATTGTCTGGAAGGCAGTTATTTAGAATATTTATTCTATTGTGTAGAAGGTTGTATTGACAAGAAATATTAGGCCTACATGGTTTTGCAACTATTTTACTAAGGAAGTTATGTACCTTATCTGTGTTGTCCTAAAAAATAAAACCATTAGTTTTAAATGGTGATAAATAATCAACATTAGCCTAACCAGCATAGGATCAAACCTATTTGAGAGGACAGCAAAGGTAGATACAAACTTTGACCTGGTGCATGAAACAGTGTCTTTTAAGAGTCCAAAGGGTTAAGTGTTTTTAGAATAACTTCCATTCAATTAATTCTTGTAGTAAAACAAAAAATAAAAACAATATAGGGTTACTGGAAGATTTCTGTGGACACTGGTAATAAAAACTATGAATTTTTGCTGGATCTGGCATTAACGTCATTTTCCCCGGAGATTGTGGCTTCTTGAATGAACTGAAACTAGCAGTAATTCTTGCATTAACAGTTCTGTAGGAAACAAACATTCATAGCCAACTTATTGTACAAAGTCAATAAGTAAGAACCCCTCACATTAAAGCAATTTATGTGGCAACAATAGAAAATTAATTTTTTAAAACAAAATTATCCATTATTTGAAATAAAACTCTACTTATGAATATTCAACATATGAAGTATCGAAATTACAAAGGTTTAGAAAAGAAAATAAGGAAATATGAACTTTGAAAAGTTACTGACAGTGTAAACCAATCAAATTAGGTGCTACATTTCCTGGTCAGGTGATATTTTGGAAATTGGAAAAATATTGAACAAATCACAGAATTAATTTGATTTAATCATTTCAACCAAAAAAATAACAAACGTTTCCTGTACAACCAAAATAAAATCCACTCAGGTAACAACATTTATTGCACATTACTTGCAACAACATTAGTCTAGTCTGTGGAATGTATCGAGTCAGTATAAAAAATAACACACCAATCATAAAAAATACCATTTTCGGAAATAACCTATGCTCAAAAAAACCTTGGATTTTTGTGCAAAATACTTTTGTCAAAATACAGAAATAATTATTGTGTACACCATATTGAACACTGTCTCAAAATAGAATACAACAGAAATACAGTATTTACAAAATTTCAAATACAAAACTTTACTTAAACTTGAATACAAAAGATCTAAGTACCAAATCTCATGTGTGCGTTAAAATGATAACATATGGAAGCTGGGACAATGGCGACAATGAATCTTTCAACAGCGCTCGTACAATACGACTATTTCTCTTTTTTAGCTTTCACTGCAGATTTGGTTACACTCTTACTGACTGCAGATGTGGTGGAAGGCGTAGTTACTTCTTTTTCTTCTTTGTCTTTTGTTTTCTCGGATGGATGATCTTCATATCTAAACAGACAATAAATTATAATTTTTAATCTACATACAGTAGTTCTAAGTAAATGTACACACTGTGATAACAATATACACAGCCCAAGCTACTAGACACAGAAACTAGAAATGTTACGTGGTTACCTTGTCCATAGTGAAACCAAAGAAAAGAAAAAGAAAAATTTTTAAATTAATTACTTATGGGTTTATACATTACAGAAACAAATGTGGCAGTCAGGGGACTAGCTGACAGTAGCTTTGCTTACACTAATTGTTATAGGAAGTAACATGTATGCTCATAACATTACAGAATTATTGATATATATATAATTCATTTTTTAGTATCTAATTATGAGTTTACAAACATTAATAGTTCAATAGATAATACTATTTTAATTTGACTATAGATTTTTCATTTTATAATCTGTGAGAGAAAACCAAAGTAACAAAAAAAAGACCTTTTCATTAATTTTAAAATACTAAATTTAGAAAATATGAGCTAATAAACATTAACTTTGCAATAAAGAGTATGTGCATTTTGTTTTTTATAATTAACTACCAAATTTATTGCAGTATCAAAAATAAATATTTGATCATTTGTAGATTAAAATTAATAACCTAACCTAGTTTTAATATCTATCAGCAATCATAACCCCCAAAAATTAAAGTAAAGTTAAATTTTCATTTGCAAGATCTTTCTTTTATAATATTACAATCTCTACACCAATTAATAAATATACATTCTTTTATTTATATGCAATTTTATAAACAATGATTCACCATATACAGCTTGAGTCTGATGCGAAGTCAATGCTTTTACCCATCCCAAAAAATGCTATACCTATATAAATTGCACATAAGCTATAGCAGTTTGCACACTAATTAATTAATGAAAGAGGGAAAAATAAGATCTTGAAACCAGTAAATAATAGTCAACAAAAATTTAAATGGACAACAAATGAGAGTTTGTCTTTTTTCCGACATATCTTCTTGGACCTTTAATCGCCTTCTTCTATAAACTGTTACTTTTTCAACTGTGTAATAAAACCTACTACAGAGCTTACATTACACAAAAAAAAACCATTACTGAGAACTAACCGTTGTGCCCACAACAGAAATAATTAATTATTAACTCCTTATACATTCTACTTATGTATTCCCTATACTTCTTAAGATATTATTTTCCTTACTAGCTTCTGCTGGCAGTATATTAAAAACTTTATAAACTGTTAGTTTCCTTAACATAATTACCCATATCATTCACTAAATGGCACACATTTTTTTAAAAATTAAATTAAAATTACATTTTGTTACATGATATGTCAACATAAAAAAGTAAAGACATAACTTACGAAAACAATGTACTGATATCTCCCTTAACGAGAGCAAGTAATAATGGAGTTCCTAGACATGCTGGTACAAGATATAACAACGCTGGCTGAGCATGTTTGAACACATGCATTACAAATATTGTGGCTAACAGTCCTAGGAAGTAAGCGGCAAACGTGGCGTAGAAATATGTTCGGGAGTTACGATTTAAACTGAAACAAAATTTAAAAAATATTATTTGTTACTTTTTTTAATGTACTTTTTTACACAAAGTTCTATAATCCAGCTGGTGAACTAATCAAACGGTTATAATACTTAGCACTAAATGTCCAATAAGAACTGAAAAATTAACTGGTATTCTTTCAGTTAGCATAGTTGTTTAAGTAATATACCACATTAAACTTGATAATCCTAAAATTGGGTGTCACATTAAAGAACAAAACAACTTACCTAGTATCGAATCGTAGAAGAAGAGCAATAAATATTCCTGGAACTACGATATCACCTAATCCTAACATGGCAAAATTATTGGCGTACACGCCTTGTTCTAAAAGATCTTGTGGGAAGACCACTGAAACACAAGTTTTAATTACAGCTAAACACTTTTACAAAAATAGAAATGAAAGTAACAACCAAAATTACATATAAACTGACGGATACTTTGACAAAAAGGTACTTTTTTTTTTTTAAAAAAACAGATAAAATCTTTGTTATTCTCTCTTCGACAAATTCGAAGCTGCACTTAATAATCAATTTTACAGTTAATAATCTCTTGTAATCTTAACACATTCTAGAGACTTGTGTGGTTATCAATTTTCATATTATCCTTTCAAAAAAATGTTTCTTCTATATTGTAGAAACATTTACTCCCAATACTTCTGAGGAAGTTTGTATGATAACTGTGAAGTACATACCAACTAAGTTTTATTGTGTTTTGAAACTTTTTGTTATCTAATTTCCAATTATTATTGTATAGTTTGAAATGTTCTTTGTTTAAAAAAAAAGAAAGTGTACTACTTAAAGAAAATAGCATCTAAAATTAAGTGTACAACTAAATCCTTACATTTGATTGGTGCTTCGAAGGATTTGGCGACAGTTACCATAACGTTTGTGCCAAACACCCAGAATATGTCATACACAAACAGCCCACAAAGAAGAATACAGCCCGTCACAACATTATTTAAATACAAAAGTTCTACACCATTAATCGCAAAAGCTATTCCAAACAGGTTGTTCGCAATCCAATGCTGAAACAGAATTAATGTTTTATTTTACACTGAAACAATACCTGAAATATAAATTTTGTTTTACAAAATTCTAAATATTACTGTGTTTATATTAAATGTTTATAACAAAACAGGAACCCATTTCTAACTTTTAAATGTTTAAAATAATCAAATGATAACACAAAAAGGAACTTTGTAAGCAATCAATATCGGGCTCTGCAATGCCCAATTTTCTGCGCTCCCATGTGGCAAAACCTCGCTCTCTAGTTTTGGACTCTGCATTGCAACCATATAAGTTTTTGTGCTCTGAACTTCGGGTCACTATTCCACATGACAAGTATCGCAAATACTGTTTTCAGATAAGAGCTCTCATCAATATCCACTGTTGAAGTGTGGTTATTTTACTCCAACACTGCTAAGACACAACAGTTACATAAACCGCTATAACACCGATTTAGACATAACACTAGGTTTACCAGTTTTTAGCGTATCATTCTTTAAAACACAACAAACTCTGTTAAAGTGAGCATAAGTGATGTTAAACATTACGTGTGTAACTATGTGTTGTGTTTTCACAGCTTCAAGGCTAACCCTCTGTACAAGATCTCCAACTAAAAGACACTCATAGAATTTATTAGAGTTGATTGTCAATTAATTCTTGATTGTTCGATGAATCTAACTGGTCCTCCTGAAATAAATCAGTAAATTCATTTTGTTCGCTAACTAAGAATGCTCTAAGACTTGACTCACCATAATTCATCAAATTACAAACCACTTTTAAATTGGTAAGTCGCCTGCTTTGATATTAGAAACTCTTCCCTTCCTCACACTACAATTTCCAAGTTATAAAATAACATGTTAGCAATGTGATTTTTTGTAAATGCAAAAGTACGGTGTTTTTTCATACAATTCATTTTTTAAAATTTAAATTAATGTTTTAGTTTCAGCAAAATTTATAGACAATGTTTGCTACACATAATTAACTCTTTTATTGTGTGTTGATATTGGGTTTGAAAAACTGTATACTTATTTTTATTTCTTTATAATTTCTTTTTTATTTTGAGATCCTTTTTATAAAAAAATTATATTTATATAAATTGTATCTATAAATTAGGTAATTATTGTTTAACTATTCACAAACAAAACACAAATAAAAGTAAGATGGAAAGTGGATTTTGATCTTTAAATCATTTCATGTGGTTACATCTACACTTTGTTATACTGGATTAACTTCTCAGTGACGATCAGTTATTAAAGGCTACCTATTGGTAAAAAGAGAATATTTCATTGTTTATTGATCTGCAATTTTGACTTTTCAAAGCTGATCACACAGACCAATGTTTTGTACATGACTAATACAACTTTGGCCACAGCTAGATCATATACACTGCTAAATACCATCAACTGTACATACTGTATGTACGTGTAAAAACAGATATAGGCCTATACCTGTAGGATTTTTTCCATCATCCAACCAAAAATGACTAATTCATTAGACACAGGATGAACAATGAAGGGCTAGATTTAAGAGGTTCTACTAGATCTATTTCTTGCATGACCTTATACTTTTTATAGGAAGAAAGTATTACAATACAATGAATCACTGAACCAAATACGAGGACTATTTTTTTTCAAGGTCCAATCGGTCGCAAAATAAAAACCACAGTAAAAATCAAAAATTATTTACTTGTAAAACAAGTACTTACATAATTACGCTATTTTTCTACATAGTCGCCACTCAGATTTAGACATTTATCATAGCGTGGTACCAACTTCCCAATACCCTCATTGTAGAACGCAGCCGCCTGTGTTTTCAGCCGGTCTGTTTTCAAACATGTTTGTACACTGGTCTGCAGCTCAATGTCTGTGCCAAAATGTTATCCTCCTAACCAGCGTTTCATGTGAGCAAACAGGTGAAAATCGGATGGAGCCAAGTCCGGGCTGTATGGTGGATGACCAAACACTACCCATTGAAAAGACTGTAGGAACGTCTTCGTTGAAGCTGCAGTGTGCGGTCGAGCATTGTCGTGGAGAAGGACAATGCCTGATGACAACATTCCTCTCCGCTTATACTGAATTGCCGTTCGTAGACGTTGAAGAGTCATGCTGTATGAGACTGCAGTAATGGTTGTGCCACGTTCCATGAATTCCACCAAGAGAACTCCATTTCAGTCCCAGAACACAGTAGCCATGCACTTTCTGTTGGAGAAGGTTCGCTTGAAATTCTTTGGTTTACTGGGAGAGTGAGAATGCATCCATTGTTTGGGTTGTTCTTTTGTTTCTTCAGTTTCGTAATGGACCCATGTCTCGTCCCCTATGACAATTTTGTTCAAGAAAGTTTCTCCTTCACTGTGGTAACGCTGGAGAAACGTTAGGGAGGCTTCCATTCTCTGTGTTTTGTGATGGTCGGACAGCATCTTGGGAACCCATCTTGTGCACAGTTTGTGGTACTGAAGTTTCTCGCTCACAATGGTGTAGAGAGCTGACCTTGAAATTTCAGGAAATGAATTATTCAATTCAGAAATTGTGAACGGATGATTTTCTCGAATTGCCTCATCCACTCGCTGAACGAGATCATTGTTGACACCGACTTCCTTCCCTGACCGCCTGCATCATGAACATCTGTACATCCTGCTTTAAAGTTTCTGCACCATTGTCGCACTTTGCTGTCACTCATTGAAGTTTCACCATACACAGTATTTATTCGTCGTTGAATTTCGGCTGCATTACACCCCTCAGCCAGAAGAAATTGAATTACCACACGAACTTCACACTTGGCAGGAGATGCTATTGTTGTAGACATGTTTACGTCCTACCTACGTGAACACAACTAACGGAAGTGACACGACGCGATTGACAGCCATACTAGAGACGCTGCGCAACACATCTGCGCAAAGGTTCATCCGATTTTTACAGGAGTTTTTATTTCATGACCGATCAGACCTTGAAAAAAAAATAGCCCTCGTACAAAGCAAAATAATTCACATTATCACAAGCTAGATTTCTTTATCACATTTTCTTAATATTACTTAATTTTTAGAAGTTCTAATTCTGGCAAATCCTTCTAATAAAAACAAAAGACAATGTATTTAAAGTGTTTCCTTACTTTCTTGATGAGATACCAAGCACCAACTACAGAACATGATGCCAAACATACGATGTCATGTGACGTAAATTTATAATTGATCAAATCTTCTATCTGACCATTCTTTCCTTTGGTGAAGTGTAGGTGGAAGGGTATGTTTGGAATTACAGCTGGCACCAACGGAATGATGAGTGGACTGTAAACAAAATCATGTAATCAGTCAATATTATTGTTATTATTATATATGATTTGCCACTTAATACAATCAAAACATGCACCCAAAATAACTGATTACTGTATTGCATAGTCACATGTCTGTTTAATCTTTAAGAGCTGCTCCAATAATTCATTTTCAAATGAAAATTTTTAACAAGGAGATTTGAAAACCATTAGGAGGTAATGTCTTTATTTTTTTTTTGTTGTAGATTTCAAAAAACAAAATTAAAGAGTGTTTGAAAGAAAATCACGGAATGATAAATCTATTATATTTTTAAGCTCCTGAATCAGGTAAGAGTTGTTTGAAATATTGAACAACTCTGTTGAACATGTTGTAATGTTGAACAACTGAACTTCAAAGTTGTTTGTTTATAAATGATACAATTATATTCTTGTACAAAGTGGTTTTTGTTACACGATCATTTACAAAAATGTTTTTCCAATTCGTTACTTTTTCAAAATTTAAACAACAAACAACTTATCAAACTAATGTTTTTTGCATAGATTATACACTACGTAAACTTCTTTACTATTATAAATCATTTTTGCTCTTGCAATTGTTGATGCTAATAGAAAATTCGCTGTTTACTAATCACTTCATTACTTTCTCATTTAAAGAATTTCTTTCTCATCCAAGTGCAAAATTACTTTAATTATTTGACAAAATTGTTGATTCTAAAAATTCTACAATAACATTTTATTTTAAGCTTACCACAAATGAAAATTAACATAATAAATTACAATTATATTACATAAGGTTAACAAAATGTTAATAATACAGAATTGCAAAGTCATAAAATAAGCTATAGGGAGCCAATGTTTATCAACAAAGGTAAGGAAACCTCACTACAGAATCATAAAATGTAAATCACATTAAAACAGTTATAAAGTTAATGACACATTGAATTAAGTGATTTTACTTGGCAGTTCAATAACATCAACAGTGACTGTTCATGACAAATGAACAGATTTTTAAAAAATACCATGTGTAAGTACAATGAAAAGTTCCTAGATAAGGAAGTAAATTAAATTAGAAATATAACATAATGATTACATTATTATAATAAGACACATTGTAATATAGAGAAAAGAATAGTTATGAGTTGCTATAGTTTAGCAATTACACAAAGGAACACTTTATAAAGACAATTCATAAAAATTTTTGAATTGAAACTATTTGAAAAACAAAACAAAAGGAAATAAAAGACTGTGATGCCTTGCAGTTTTAACTAAGGTCCATTTGTACCTAAAATTAATTGTTACATATTTTTTTAAAATTTTCATTTTCAGATTCTACATACTTGTTTTTCTTTTCTAAACAGGTTCATTTTTGTACCATACCATAGGTTCTCATAAACATTACCCACAGAAGCCCACACTGCACTTTATTGTCATTTGGAAAATGTATTTCAAGAAACTGCTTTAGGTATCACAATGGGTGTAAATCACCACTCACCATCATGTCTGGATTTGATGATTAAGTCATTAGTAGATTATTTAATAGTAAATCTTCTGTTTTCAAGAATTTTAATATCATCTATGTGTAACTAATACACAATTAGATATCTGGTTGTGGTGCGGCTCATTTAAAATTTGCACAAGCCTGCCGGCACTCTCAAGTACACTCATCTCCATAAGTATAAGCAATTTAAAAAAATTATTTTAAATTAACAGAGTCAATGGTCTGATAAAGAAATCAGTTCATTATTTGTCAGTCACAAGCAACTTTTTTTATACTGAAATATAGTAATATTACTTTATAATTACAAATTTACATATTTAAAAAGTCGGAAAACAAGAAAAGGTGAAAAAATTTCTGTATTTCCAAGCATTTATTGTTAGTTTAGTTAGGTTACACTAGCCTTGACTAATGTAACATGAGATGCATAGAAAGATATAATTGGAATATAAATAAATAAATAAATATATATATATATATTGACTGTGATATAGATTAATTGTTTGAATTAATAAAGTAAAAGGAAAAAAATGAGAGTATTTGCATGAAATTGAATTTTGTCGCCCTGACCTGAAATAAGAATGTGAATTTTGTTGAAATGCTTTACGCAGAAACAGTTGTGAACAATAAATTAAAATTATGCCCCAAACAAAAGTAAGTTCTTACAGCTAAACTTTTTTTTACTACTTAGAAATAAAAATAAAACCAAATACAAACCTAAACCGTATATTTCACGTGACAAACTTGTCAGTGTAAACATTACATACATTAGAATTGTTTTTAAGTCAATAACAAAACAAGTTATTTGCATTAAAGTTTCTGTTATATGAGTTTAGTTAAAAAGGACTTATCAAGAATAATTTTTTATAAAAGGTTTTCATTCCAGAATGAGAATTTTCCTTTGGCATTTATATACCTACTACACATAAAAGTAAATTAAAATAAAACAGAAAGTGATTATATGAAACCAATATTATAGGCTTTGATAGCCTAAGCTCAGAATTACACATTCAAATTTATGATTTATATTGTATGATATGATTTATGATACATTGTATGACAATTTATGATAAATTGTATGACAAATTTATGATATGATTTAAATTGTAAAGACAAAAATTAAGAGATCAATAAATCATATTTAAAATCCTATTCTTTGACGAAATTACAGTGTTAATTACAATATAGGCCTGCCATTTTTTAACCACTCAAAAGTGTGCAGCAAACTATGTATATAGCAAATCTTGCGACAATAGTGAACTGTTTTGAACAGAACACCAATGATTTAGCATCACTTAATTATTTTGCTGTTCGGGATGTAAAATATATGTATAAGAATAGAAATTATGAAAATTACAGTTATCACTTTTAAATAATTACAAGCTACTGTTTGAATCTAAGCAAAGATGGCAAAACATATACTGTACTTGTATGGTCCCTGATTCACAATGTATATTTCAAGAACAAGACAAGGCGCTTCAAAATACTATCCTTGTTCTTCTGCGTTGAATAATTTGTCAGCTAAACTGAATCAGTCACAGCTGAAAGACGAGACCAAGCGATAAGGAAACGAAATGGTAATGGGAAATAGGGAAGGGAAATAGTGGAATGAGGAAGCAATACACGCTAGAGCGATAACGAACCGAAATGGGAATGGGAAATAGGGAAGGTAAATAGTGGAATGAGGAAGCAATACACGCTAGAGCGATAAGAAACTGAAATGGGAATGGGAAATAGGGAAGGAAAATAGTAGAATGAGGAAGCAATACACTCTAGAGCGATAAGGAACCGAAATGGGAAATAGGGAAGGAAAATAGTGGAATGAGGAAGCATTACTAGCTAGGTTCCACCGTAATATTTTATAAGAAGATTTTCTAATCTCAAGGGTGACTTCAGCCTTTCAAGGATTTGAAATAGATTTATAACTTATTTGCATGAGATGCAACTGACGTAATTTTTAATTTCATTATTTTCATGAGTTACTAAAAATTATAGTACCAATAAAAATTGCACAACTTTAACAACAAAACATATAAAGATGGTACATCTTCAATTAAATGGAGATATTTTAACTATGTTCATGTCTTATTGGAATTTACTTATGCCTAAATTAATCTAACACTAAGTTAATATGAAAAGCCATGTTTATCTAGCCTTAAAAACTAATAATCTGAGAATAATCTGAAATACAATAATGGACTGGCTATTGTTTTTCTGAACTACATAGTACCATGTTTATTAAATCCTTTTCTTAGGATTCTTCAAGTTTTTTTAAGATCACTGCTGCTATGAAACTTGACTTCATTAATACACCAGACGCCGCAAGAAACTACTGTACACCCACAACAAATATTTGTTGTACAATGCAGTGTGTAGCCAAGAAAATCAATTTTTATATGACCCGTGCTGTAAAAGCAACACACATTTACTATGTTATAACTATAATAAACTACAATAACATTTTACATAAATTTAATTGTTTAATTTTTGTATTAGCCAAAATATGTTAGTTTTAGTACACCCCTTTTTAGTGAGGAAACTACAATAATTGAAGTTAAATTTAAATGTAATTAACTAATGATTAAATTAATTGTACAAAGATTAACTAATCTTTATCTTTATAGACTAATTTTAATTACCATTAAAACAAGAATCTATGAAATATTTGTAATTAAAAAATAACACAACAGAGTCCAGTTCATCCGACATAATTTGATCACACCCTTTTTGGATTGATTTGTCAGACTGCTTTGAAATACACTAAATATAAAATGTGAAATACAATACAAAAACCTGGTACAATACTGTATGTTAGTTATTTACGGTACATTATTATACAAAAGATTAATCCTAAAATTGTTCCTAAAATTAATCTTAATTTTACACAAGTGTCTTCTTGGCTATAGACTGTACAAAAAAAGGACTGTTAACCGAAATTCAGTAAGTAAAATGAGGTATGTGGTAGGGTTTTTTTCACGGTGAAAACCGTAACGGTTATCATCGCTATGTCACAAATTTGAAATAAAACAATGACGGACTGTGAAAAACAGGAAAACAAAACAAACAGTATAAAAACAAAGTTGGAAAACACATTTAATTTAACCACTCCAATTAGGCTTACTGTAATCATATAAAAACACAGAAATATATTCTGTTCTAAAAGCAATTCTGTTTCTACGATGGTTGATTCAAATATAAACGAGACTGATTTTTTTTAAAATTTATTGCTTACTTACAAATTATTCTTGATACAACTTATTTTTCTACATAGTCTCCCGCACGAGTAACACATTTTTCCCACGGATTGGAAGTTTTTAATTCCATCTTCGTAAAAGTTCTCGGTGTTCATTGAGCCATTGGAGCACGAAGGTCTCCACCGCAGAATCGTCTTCAAACGCTGGCCTCCAAGCGCCTCTTTGAGTGGCCCAAACAGGTGATAGTCGCAGGGTGATAAGTCTGGACTGTATGGGGATGTTCCATTGGTTCCCAGCCAATTTGATCGAGTTTAAGCCTCAGTAGCGCTTCGCCGAATGTGGTCGGGCATTATCGTGAAGAAGAATGACGTTTCTCGCCAGTTTAGATTTCCTTTTCCTCTAAAAGACTGTTTTATGGCCTCTAAAACATCGCAAATAATATTGTGCATTTATTGTGCGTCGCTGATGGTGGAAATCAACGTGAAAGGCGCCTTGATTGTCGAAAAATACAGTGGCCATTACCTTCCCGGACGACGATCGTGATTTGGCCTTCAGAGGCGCCCTCTCTCCCCTCTTCCGCCACTCCATACTTGCCTGTTTCGACTCGGGAGTGTAATGGTGAACCCATGTTTCATCACAGGTGACAATCCGGTTTAATAATGCCTCACCATCTCGTTCAAATTGGGTCAATAGTTGCTGGCAAATCTCCAAACGATTCCGTTTGTGAACGTCGGTCAAAATTAAGTGGAACCCACCTTGCAGATACTTTGCTGAGTTCCAGGTTTGATGTAACGATTTTTTGAACGCTACCATAGCTCAACTGGAGTTCATCTGCAATAAATCGCAGCGATATATGTCTGTCTTCGTCCAGGAGCTTCCGAACAGCATCAATGTTTTCGTCCGTGACGGAAGTGGTCGGGCGATGATCATGGCTGAGGTTTTCTACTGCTTCCCGTCCTTCGGCGAATTCCTTGTGCCAAGCAAAAACGCAAGCTCTTGACAGGGTCCTGTCCCCGTATTGAGCCGTCAATCTACGAAAGATTTCAGTCGGATTGACCCCCTCCTTGGCCAAAAACTTAATAATAATTCTCTGCTCAACGGAAACGTGCACTTCACCCTCACTCATTGTATAGTTTTATACTGAAGGGTCCGAACGGAAATGTTGCCCATCTACGCCCGTCCCAAACCTCCCAGGCTACCTGAAACCCCACCCTTTAGAGTTCAATGTCCAACGGAAAAGTTTTTAGAAAGTCAGTCTCGTTTATATTTGATCAACCCTCGTAGTTCTAAATGCAAGAGAAAAATAAAACATTCCTGTCTTGTTTGTTAAAAATATTAAGCTTTATGACACATGACCATGATTCCATATAGTCTAAATTTTTAACAAACAACTTAATGCAAGAGTAAGGTGGGAGTGAAAGTTAAAAAACATGTTACAATAACACAGAGCATGAGAAGTGTATTCAGTTGGTTGAGATTTCCTATTCATAATGTCGGAAGAAGAGAAAACAGCACAAACACAATTGTGAAGCAGATGTACACACTCAGAGAACTCTTTACCCAAAAAGGCTAATAAATAATTCTCGCTGCAAAATAAGTTCTTGCTTTCCATTCATAATACATTTTTTTTTAACATTTTAAACAGCTCAATACTAGTAGTTCAAAAAACCGTAGACCTCACAGTATAATTTTTAAATAATGTACTGACCACTTCCAGACAACACTCTCATGAACACATAAACTTTTCCATTAATTTAACCAGTAACCACAATATTTACAAAAATTGTTATTGGGCAACTTTATTGAAAATTTAAAGCTCATTTAAAGCTTTTTTTCCATGAAGTGGTAAAAATTATGATAGATATTGTTGTTCAGCCAGTATTACAGGAAACAGACAACAACTATACTCGTCACTGTTAAATCAGAGGCTGACATCGTAAAACGGAAATGAAAGGGAAAAAATCTTACACATGTCTTTCAGGCTTTATACAAGTTACTTCTGTACCAAATTTCAAAACAGTCAATGTGTTTTGCCAAAATTACATACAATCATTATCGTTAAATCAGAGGTATGATTCGCCATCTTTAAACGAAAATGAAATGGAAAAAATCTTACATAAACGTCGTTCTGGCTTTATACAAAATTAATTTCAAAACTTTTAGTCAATATCTTTGGCCAAAACTATGTTTATTTGTCTTTGTTAAATCAGCACCATCTTGAAGCAGAAATGAATGGGAAAAATTGTATACATATGTCGTACACGTTTTGTACAACATTCTTTTGTACCATATTTCAAATCAAATGGACAATATGTTTGGCCAAAACTGTATATAATCATATTATAAATCAGAGATAGCCATATTGAAATGGAAGTGAATAGAAAAAAAATCTTATAAACATCATTCAGGCGTTACACAAGATACTTTGTACCAAATTTTTAAAAAATCAGTCAATGTGTTTGGCTAAAACTGTGCTAAAACCTTTCCTGGTCAATTATTGTGTATTTATTTTTACTTCAGTATATTTATTGTAATTTAATTTATGTTGTGTGTATTATAAACAGACTGTTTGGTGTTGATGGTTGTTTTTAAAGTTTGTTTGCCGTGATCTAAACAGTTTACATTTGATGGTTGTAGGAAAAGCTGCTGTTTAAACAGTCTACTTACAAAATCATTAATACTTTAATATTCTTCTTATAATTTTACACTTTGGTAAAATATCAGTATTTTCACTAATACACATTTCATTTGACTGATTATTACTACTATAAAAAACTGGTTTTGTTTTAAAACTTGGTGCTTAGTGGTTATTAAAAAAAAACACTTCATTTAATTTTTCCATATCCTCACAGCCACATGTTTTGTTGAACACATTATTTACCCATATTGTTACATCTTAATGAAAAACATTTCTTAAATTTCACATTTTAAAAATGCATATAGTAATGTTTATATTTAAGAAATTACTACTTTACAGTACTGTTACTATGATGTATTGAACTGGTTCTGAAAGTCATTACAATTCGTTACTACTGGTAATAAAGATAAGATTTGAAAACAGTTTAATTACTGTAGCGTATGTAGGCCCAATGAGATTTACAGATTAATTGCTGACAATATAAAATTATAAACTGAAAGCAAACATTAGACATCTGTCGATGTTTTAAAAAGTTAGAACTACCTGATTCAGGTACAAATTAAACTGTTTAGGTCACTTTGTAAAATTTTTTTTACATTTTACTCATTGTTATAGAACATTATATTTTTTTAATCAATGTGAATTAACGTGATGTTTTAATTATTAAAATAAACTTACTTCATTAGATGACATAAAGCCAACACGCCCAGAATGAAAAAGTAGCCTGTTAGAAGGAGGTTTATGTATTCTTTTGAAAATATCTGAAACAGTCACAGAATGCATAAACGTTGTTATACTAATTATTATTTTCAGATAAAACACATCACAGCACATAAACAGTAGCATAAAAACAATTTGAAAACTTGCAACTTCTTACAACTCATTGGCTCCTAAACGTTTCTTATATTAGGAACAATTTAAGACAGTAAGGCCTACAAAAAAAACGTATATAGAATTTGTATATGTGGCAAACAATTTAGATTTAGTAACATGTTGCAATGTTGGGTGTAGAAGTCTAAAATATTTCTTCTTTATATGGCTTGTGAAAAGCTTTTGGATTTGGACTTTCTTTGTACAGGAAAAACAAGGTTGATATTTGGCCTAATGTTATAACACAATATTAATGAAGTACTCCTGAATAAATAGTAAAACATCCAATATGCTAAAACTGATATTGCTGAACTGTTTCTACCATAGCTAAACGCATTAATGAAGATTATATTTTAGTTAAACTACAAGTTTCTTTCATTTTTATTTAATTTTCATAGGAAAATACATAGCAGTCATTCCAAAACTTAAAAAATTTCCGTTAAAAATACAAAAATGAATCTGTCTTGAATCATGTTTCATTTTTGTACTGTTAAAGTTTTTGAAAATTTAAAATTGTAAATTGTACATATTGATGATAAAATTAGATTTTTAAAGAATGTAATACAAACAAAATATTTTTGGAAATTGGCTACAATTATGTTAGCTGACAATTCCATGCCACTAATATTTTCTTTTTTAATAGCTGTTGTTCCTCAAGCACTTGATGTAGCTTTGTGAAAATCTTGAAAGGAATACTTTCTCATAATGTGGATGAATTGAAAAATGAATGACAGTAAGCTACTGACAGCGTTCACTTTCTTAAATCAGTAACCAGCAGTAGAAAAACATTAACAAATTAATCCAATAAAACTGAACGAACACTTTTTTTTCAAGAAGACTGAAACTGTAAGATAGAAATATTATAAGTATTTGTTTTCAATTAGGCAACCAATTTTATGTTCTACTACCCTTTTACAATGATGTAGTGCTTAGTGATTATTATTTTTCCTGTGCTTTTAATAAACTTTAATCCAAGTAACTGAATATTTTACAATTTAATCTATTTAACCATTTGTGACTTTTTTCTTGTCATATTACTGACACATTTCTAAACGAATGTGTCGAACATTCTACCTTCAGAACACACTCCAAAACGGTCGTCAACAAGTTAAAATTTGTAAAAAAAACACACAACACACATTACATAAACACTACAATAAATACATTAACAATTGGTGTACACCACTGGATCTCGGAATCGACTCTCGCAGAGTCAACTTTCAACAAACTTTAAAACCATCACTGTATTTTACTGTAAACCATTGTATTTTACTAAAAAAAAATTACAGTCAATTTATTGTTTGTAGAAGTTATATTCACTGATTTTCTGTTAAAAAAAAATACATTTATTAACGCACACCTAAATTTGAAGATATAAATTTAGTTCATTACTCTTTTAGAAATTATATTCACTGAATTTCTGTTCCAAAGAAAATGCAGTCACTTATCAAAGCACACTTAAATTTGAAGATACAAATTTCATTGTTCTTTCTACATTCAACTATATAAATAAAATAATTGGCATGCAAATAACGAAAACATTAAAGATATTCGAAGACTCATGTTAGAATACAAACAGATTATCAATTGGTATAAACTGATTATCCTTATTGGTTTGGAGGGAAAGAAGTCCCTATAATATTTCTTCCACAATGTTCCACAACTTTCAAAGAATCTTCCAAAACCTTGTCTGTTCCCTTAAGTTCCAACTGGTGGAAGTCTTCTATTATTTCGGTAAAAAAATTTGAACGGTTGATGGTTACTACATTTTCTATGACAAATGTTTCACTTATTTATTAATAAAGACCTGCTTCAGTTCAGCCATACAAATGTTTAATTAATTAATTATCTATGGAAACTTGCTTTATACCTGCAATTATTTCAAATGTATTTACATACATTACTTTTAACTATTTTGTAATAAAACTTTTTTTTTGTTGCATTGCAATTTTTAAAAACTTTTTTGCCTTAATTTCAAAATGAAATAAAAAATTGATATTTATATATTATATAAAATGAAAAATATATATAATTAAGGGGAAAGAATGTTTTATTAGGTAACTAGCAGTACTCCCATGGTATTGTCCACGAAATCCAAATCTTGTCACCATGTAAGCCTTATATAGATACAATTTTCAGCTAAATATTTAGGCCTAATTTTTAAAAAAAAACTGAAAATTTTAAAATCTGACTTCACAAATGCATACAAAAACATCCTTTTATTAATACAAGGAAAGGATACTGAAGAAGAGGAAAAGCTGAAGATATCTACGACTATGTATAAATATTTCAGTGACAATACGAACAAACAAACAAAATTAAGAATGAAAGAGAAAGAATGTTTCATGAAATACAGTATAAAAGGAAAAATGTTTAAGTGTCTAAAAAAACTAGGCTCTGTTTAAAATTTCAAAGCTGAAAATTTTCACAATAAATATTTTTAATTGCAAAGTTGAAAACAGCGATTAAAAAAAAGTTATCACAAAAAAAAACAACCCACTCAATAATCCACTTTACCAATGCAATACTTTAATTTAATTGTTGTTAATCACTTTTTACCAAGCCACTAAAAACTCACATAAATTCAAGAACATACATATTATGCAGAAGCTTAATGTGTTTAATAACACATTAAACCAAGCTACACAACAACTTTAAAAAGATTAAAAACTGGAACTCTCATAGAAGACACAATTCTATAGGAAAGACATACTTGATACAAAACTATAATAAGAATTGTAATGCCAACAGATTGCAGCCTATTTCTAGGGCAGATAAACTACCTCCTTGCTAAATATTTTTCCGACTTACCTAACATTATTTACAATTATATTATCAGCAATATATACACACAATTTATATAACACACAAAAAACTTACTACAAAGGAAAATAAATTTTTAAACTTTTTTTGTACTCTAATCCCCACTAAACTAACAGACAGATATTAGCCTGAAAACATATGGATCCTTGCTCTAACATATGTATGTTTACTCTGAAGTTGGTGCTTTAATACTCTCATTAATATATTTTTTGCACAAATAATGAAAAAGTCTGATTAGAAAAAGTGTTTAAATAAAACCTGTTCCAAAACTTTTTCAGCTAATCTTACATCTAGATATTTTTTTCTACATCTTTAACTTAAAATATCATTTCTGAACCTCTAGGATCATTGTAAACAGTAATTCATTTTAAAAAAGTTGAATTTTGGGCACCATCATGGAACTATTTTTTTTTCAAATGTAATGTAATATTATGGTTCATTATCTTGAACAAACTGTTAAAAAAGTCTTCATTCATTATCAAGACAATGGTAGTTTTTTAATAACTAATGCTAAATTTAAGTTTACGATCATCAAATTTCTCTTCCACACTGTACATTTTAATAGTTATTGCTTCCAAACCACTGCTGACCACTGATGGGAAGCCAATAATTAACCATTTTAAATTGTCACCGGCTGATATAATCAAGTTTGTTCTAATACCACCACAGGCCGATTAGATCGGTTACTTAAAATTGTCTGATTTAACGGCTTTGAGCAAATTTTAGTTCCACTGATCTACCTGTACAATGCCATGAGTTTATATTATCAACTTTCAGAATATAAATTATTTCATAAATTTTTTCTGCACTTAGTTCAGTTTTATACATATTTTAAAACGAAAGGAATTGTTTTATGTATTATTGTATATTTACATTTTATGCTTTTACGGACTTGACAATTAATATCACTAATGAATTCTGATTTGCTATAACTTGACAGCACTTTTATAGACATATTAAGTCAAATCTATAAATGCTGGCTAATGTCTAAGAATGTGATTTATAATAAAGTATCCAAAACACATTACTTCAAGATAGCACTACGTCGCTATAATATTTACTTCTGCTATGGTACCAATAAATAAACGTAAGGCAAAATTATAGTTCGTGTTGTGAAAGTTTTGTTTTCATTACATAAAATACAAAATGTGATAATACATCAGACAAATATATACTATTTTCATTAAAAAATAAACAGTTTGTCATAGAAATTGCTCGTTCTTAAAAAATACAGTTTTTGCAGTTGATTAGCAAAATAAATTTATATATCTGTCAAATGGTATTACCATATTTCTTAATGATATTACCAGGGTTCATTCTCATTTAATTACTTAGAAAATATAATATAAAGTTTATTTAGAAAAGTAGGTTTCCATAAATATTTAAAACTAAAATTGTTTATAAAGAAAAAAATTTGTATTTTAGTTAAAAACAATATTAATGTTTACAAGATTTTATAAACTGTAGTCCATTTAATTCTGAAGCAAATGAAATCAAAATAGTTATTTTATCTTTGATGTTGGCAAATTTGATTCTTTTTTTAAGTATATTTGCATCAAAAACAACCACATAGCCTAGACCATGGCATTACTGGATAGTGAAATACAAAGACAGTTTGATGCTCAAGGCAATGACTCAAGCAACCTTTATGGCATTCAATGCCAACATACTTTTTAGACAGGACATGGCGATCAAGGGGTTAATTTTGACAGTTTGCATTTTCAGTCACCATGTTGTGGAGTTACTTATATTTTTACATGAAATGCATGACTGCACATATTTTTTTAATGCTGAACATAATGTTGCAAACCTATTATAATTTGTTTTCTGAAGATATTTTAAGAATACGGAACTTTTTAAAACTGCTTGCAGCATTGTGTTCAGCTTAAAAAATGGTCCAAAATCACGTGCAATAACAGCACATTTACATTTGAAAAAAAACCAGTTCAAGTTTCCCTCTGCAAATTTCAACTTTGTCAAATATGAAGTGTTGACTATCTAACAATATGATCCCAGAAGTTTTGGAAATGATGTTTGACTTTCTGTTTGTAAAGTAAGTAGAATTGATATTCAGATGATCAACAGCAACAAAAATCCCAAAAAAGTGTTGTTAACATTAGTTTCTAATGTTTGATTTTATAGTTGTTACTGAATTCTGCCTTTGGGGGAAAATTTTCAGCTCTACAAATTTATGATTAAATAGCTCTAAACTGTTTCACATTATCTGAAATATTCTTCCATCTGTTTCTATCTTCTTCGTTTTAGTTGAGAGAACAACATAATTTACCAGCTCAAAATCATCATTCATTTCTGGTTCCTTGTCCCTCGCCTGAAAACACCAACAGTAATTATGGAATTCAGGAGCGTGTGTTGCGTTAATAACACACTTTGCCAAGATACATAAAAAATAAAATGAAAATGTTCATGCATTTTAGAAATTAATTAAAAATAAAAAGTTTAAGAAAGGTACACATACAATATACATACTGAACCTTATATATTCAGTATAAACACTTACTGAACCTATTCATTAAGAAAATTAGGAATTAATCTTTATATAGCATAAATGTTTTTCTTTTCGCACAATCACAGCAATTACGTTGTCAACAATACTGATGTATTTGCTGTCTGCAGGCTTACATTAATAGACATTAGTAAGTCGTTGGAAATACAACACATTATAGCCCAGAAAACAAAATCAAATTTAATTTTACTGCAATCGTAACTTCAAGTTTTTAAACATTTCAAATAAGAAATATTTACTTTTTTTCCATTCTTAAATATGTTTCCATTGTAACTTAACATAAATATGAGGTGTGACTAAAAAATAACTGGATTAATGTTATCACATTCTTTGCTTTCACTTCTTCACAACTCTAACAGTATCCTCTACAATATACTCGCCCCTGCGATTCCTATACCGGTCCAAGCAAATTTTCCATTGGTCTAAGCAGTGTTTCATCATTTTCTGAAAGCATGTTTAAGGTCTCCGTTGCTTTTTCTTTCACAGCTTCACCTGTCTCAAATCTTATTCCTTTCAATGCTGATTTCATTTTTGGTAACAAAAAAACTACAAGGTCTGATGGGTAAGGTGGGTGTTCCAACATAGGGATCTCATGCTTGGCCAAAAACAACTTGACAGCCAATGCAGTATTGGGCCAAGATATGAATTGTTTCTCCACAACTCAGATTGCTTTCTTCTTACTCGTTCACGGAGATCAGTTAGGGCCTTAACATAATAATTACTGTTCACAGTTTGACCTTCAGGTATTCAATTTACGTACAGAATCCAACGGAAGATGAAAAACACAATCGTCATGGCAAACATTTTGATTTGAATGTAAAATCTTTCTTCATTCCTAGTGAATGGAGGCTCTTCCAGTGGATTGGTGCTTAGTTTCTGTATTATAAGTAAAAAAAACTGATTCATCACATCAAACTATTTCCAAGAGTTTAAGGTCATTCAAGAGCTTTGTTGGATTTCAGTGTAAGCACAAATGTTCATTTGAGAGTCCTTCTTCTGCAGTGTGAATCTTTTGGGCACCTTTTTTGAACAAACTTTCTTTATGTTAAAATGTTTACACAAAATCTGCCAAACAAATTTGTTGATTCTGACGATCTCAATAACAGTGTTAATGCTAAAACTGACTTTTTGGATTAAATTGCCTATTTTTTCAATGTTCTCATCCATAATTAATGTCAAAAAATTTTCTGACCTAGGTCATCATCTTGTTTCAACAAAGAATAAGTTTCCTGGGAATCAACTTTCTGAGTTTCACTAATTACTTCACATTAATGCATTACTCTTTTAAAACACTAGGTATTTTTCCAGTGAACAGCAGATGAACAATCTAGTACGAACAAATGCCATAACTTGACTGAGGGTTAGTGGTCTTATTACGTGACTCGGCAATGTATTTGACCTTGACGAACTTGCTGGTTGCCTTAGAAAAATCAGTCTGGTTATTTCAGCCACACCTCATAACTAGCTGGATATTTTGCATATTATTTTCACAAAAATTAAAAGTTAAAAATTTACTAATGATAGAACATATAATAAATCTGAGTGTTCTTGCAACACAATGATATGAAAATAACCTTCTTAAAAATTAACAAGAATATTATTTTTTCTGTAGTCTGTGTTTCTAGCATCAAATAGAACATCTGTATGTTTTCAAATTTATTATTTTCACAATGCTCCCTTTGTTATCTCTGACTCTACATTCTAATCTTAGGAGCAAAACAAACGCTCCCATACTACTATTTGGCACTACACATTTGCTTATAATATCAATTTCCTTGTAATATTGTTTTCCTTACATTTTTAAATTAAGAAAAGTATCAGTTATTCTTAGATTGTCTGTTTAAATAACTGAACCTCAAACAGTTTTTCATTTCAGGGAATGACATATTTTATTTATGTTTAAAATATCAAGTTAGCTAAAGCTAACTATTATTTATTTTACTTTATAATTATATTGAAATATGTTGATGTTTATTTGAAAATGTTTTATTGTACATTTGATATAGCATACATATATAAGAATTAATAACAAAAATGAAAAATATAGCTAATTGGTATAAAATATTAAATTAAAATATAACATAACTATGGATTAAAAAAGCTTATTCCTGTAAATATTACTGTTTACTGTTGTTGTTTACAATGAATTATCCTCACCTTAAAAAATACATAAAGACCAAATAAAGCTGCACTTGCTATGATTGGGAACATTGCAGCATCTTTTTGTGTCATGGTCTCAGGTTTTTCTCCAGATGCCTAAAAAAAAAAAAATATAATATAAATATTTGTAATTTTCAAATGCTATTAAAAATGCAAAAGCTCACCGAACATGGCCATGTTTCATTTTCGTATTTTGAACTGAAAGGTTAAAATTCTACATGTATTATATAATACATAAAAGTGTAGCAAACCTCTTCAAGTTCAACATTAATGACATTACCTTTAACAACCTATAAAAATGGATTGTATTGTTTACATTTATATTTGTATATATAGCCCTATTCAATTGATTTTTTTTTTTTTTTTTTAACGTCCGACTATTGTGCACGCTTGGGATAATGCAGACGATGGGATGATTTATAGCTTATGAAAATGCCAAGCCCTGGCCGGAAATCAAACCCGGGTCCTTGGGGTGAAAGCCCAGTACGCTATCAACTAGGCCACAGAATTGAGATAACAATTGTTAAGTTTATATAATTTAAGGAAAATTCAAAAGCGAAATATATTAAAGCTTATAAATATATGACAAAAATATTCGTTTATTGAAGATAGCATGTAATTTTTGGTGAACACTCATTAACACTAAAAATACCACAAATGGCGATTAAGCTATATTTAAATAGTTCACCTCAAGATAGCACATAAAAAAAATATTTCATGCTGCAACTTTGGCTGCAATAATGATATTGGAAAAAAGTACACATGTGAAATTTGGAGTTACCAACAAGAGCGAAGCTATCGTTAATAATCTTTGCTGAATATACAATTAGTGTGAAGGCATGTTCACAAAATCTTGTTTTGTTTAAATAAATAAATATGTGACCCTAGCTTAGTTATTATTTACTGTAGCTATAATAAAAGATCAATTGTTTTATATTAATTCATAATGATCAGCTGATTTCATTTAATAGCTGATAGGCCATAAGTTTCAGGCTGTTGTTAAAAACTAGCAACATTAACAACAATTATTATAAATATTTATATTAACTTTGAATATATTATAAATGGTTACAACATGCATGTGTTCAACTAAGGAAAAATACCAAAACCAAAGTAATACATTTTCATATAATACGTGAGTACTGTTACCGAAAAGGAGTAAGAAAACGATAGAAATAGACGAAATTAATTTGCTCATTCGTTCCATATTTCTGTTACATTCTTCTGTTTGGCAGACCATTTTTCTATTCACTACTGAATGCTTGTTAGATATCATGAACTAAGATAGTTTGTTTAGGTTATTGCAGTCTATCTGCCGACATACGAAACTGCCTAACATTAAAACCTCAGCTTCAAAAAAAAAAAAAGAGAAGAAAGGTTAGCCATAGGCTATAACATGGCTATATAGTTTATTTGCTACACAGTGGAAACACGCTTTAAAGTTTAATTTGATTTGTTTGGTGAATTTTTTTACCTCCCCTCTTTAAAGTCTATTGCTCTCTTAAAGGCATCATAAACCTAGCCTACCTTATGAAAATAATGTCAGATAAGAGTTATTAAATAAATAACATGCAATAGAAAATTAAGTAAAATATTTATCATGAAATATATTAAATAAGGATAATAATAGATGTGACATAAATAAGTATCATTTGAAATCACCTTCTGCTCCTTATGGTGTTTCACAGACCGAATTGATCCAAAAAATATTGGTAGTAAAGCCATTATTATAAGACTTCCATAAGCAACGGCCATTCCTTCAGGGGTAGCGGGTATTCTTCCAGTCGTATTATTCACATTTTCTGTAATATTTTCCTTAACTTGAGCCACGACATCTTCCACCACGTCTGCCATGTTTGTGTCGAATTAAAAACAGACAGCTACGTACAGGGATTAACACAGAACTCTGACTACTGAATGCTTGTTAGATATCATGAACTTCGATTGTTTGTTTAGACTATTGGCAGTCTGTCTGCCGACATACGAAAATGCCGAATGCCAAACATGACGGACTTTAAAGTTAGGGCTTGACAGCCTGAATTATTAGTAGGCGTCAATTGATCTAAAGGTACTAAAGTAAGTGTTACCAATACATCGCATTGGTTGCGTCGCTTGAAGGGAAATATTGTATTTTTCATCTTACATGAGTGTAATCCGCCTTCTCTATGGGGAAAGTTTTGGCAAAATATTCTTTATTATATATAAGAATATTATTAAAAAGAAAGTTTTTTAGGCGCGTTGAGTCAGAATTTTTGTACATACGAATTACATGGGAATATGGAAAAAAATCGCTGTCTAGTAATCAAAATCGGTAACGTAACGCAAGATGCTAAGCATAGTATATATTAAATAGAAAAGGACATTGAGAGAAATACCCATATATATTAAAAAATACGCATATATGAGTGTATAGTATTATATGTAGTAGCAGAATTTATAAAATATTTTTTTTATTTTTAGCAGTAATCATTTATTTTAATTAAATAAATACCTACTTGATAATTTTTAACTCTATATAAAAAATTTCACATAATTAAACGTTATCTCTTGCATTTTAAGAGAACTAACCAAGACCAGCACTGTGTATAATTAGCCTATTGGAGATTAAAACTATTTTTCCAAAACGTTCGGAAAAATAAATGCTGGAAAGGTGACCACTTCGTATACCTTTCATGTACTTTGTTTTACTTTTTCAACAAATCTTCAAAACTGGTTATGCAAAATGTAATCTTCTATACTATTTGAGTAAATTATCTGCTAAAATGTAAATAATATGCTCGAACAGTATTTAATTGTTTCATTTATAGAACATGATGATAGTATGATAATATAAATTTTCATAATTTATATACATTTTAGATAATTTATATATACATTTTAGATAATTTTACATAATTTATATTTCATTTCAGAAATATTTTTTTTTTTTTTTTTTTAACAACCGACTATTGTGCACACTTCGGCTAATGCAGACGATGGGTGATTTATAGCGTATGAAAATGTCAAGCCCTGGCCGAGAAGCAAACCCGGGTCGTCGGGCTTCAGAAATAGAATAAAATGTATCATTGTTAACTGTAATACACATCATTATTAACATGTAAATATTTTGTTATTATTACCAGTAATAAATAAATCAAATTAATTTAAATTTTGTTGTTAATATTTTTTAATTCACTATACAATCATTTAAATATATGTTTTAGTAAAATTATCACAAGTTAGAAATAATAATGTAATAAAATTATAAACCACAAATTCGTATTCATTATTGAACTTCTATCGGTCAGTCCGGCGACTGCAACATTTTTTAAAAATGTATTATGTTTTAGGGTTGGTTGTGATGTTGAATTTGATTGTTTATGGTGTGAGTGCATATATTAATATTGATATATAATAGTATATATCAATATTATTAATTATATTGATCGCAAGTCTCATATTAAATTGGTTATTATTAAAATTCTCTGTTTCCGCCAAGCTATTAGAGGCGTATGTGATAACCACTATACTACGGAAACTACGAAGAAGTTTGATCGATGTAAATATATAAAATGAATCGTTAATTTAATTTTGATAAATATGTAAAATATAAGTTGTTTTATATTAACTCGGTACGATTAGTTGATTTCGTTGAACAGCTGATGGGCTATAATAAGTTTCAGGTTATGTTATTAAAAACTAGCTATGTTAATTTGTTGTATTTTTTTAATAAATTATCATAATTAAAATAAAAAAGTAAGAGAAAACAAGATGCAAGATTTTTATTTTTGGTTCAGTACCAGAAATTGTTTGTATTAAGTTTGAATGGACTCAACTTTGTTTTAAGAACGTGACAACCTTGACTCGCCTGTTAAGTGTTATTTGTTACGTATATAACTCGTATTCTTTAAACAGTATTAACCTCCGTATACAATTTACATGTTAGAGTTAGAAACTCAAATTAATTAGAGGGATTTCTCCGAAATTTTTGCGGATTTTATTGAATTAATCCTGAATGTTGCAAGCCCAAAGAACGTTTAATTTTTGATATGTAAGAAAATGTAAAAATTAAACATGACGCCATTGTCGTTAATGTCAATCTTATCGTCAGCAGAGGAACTTCGGCATTTTAATGCACTCCTTTGCAGTCAGTATTTTTTATGTATGGTTTGTGGTTTGACTTATTACGACCAACTTAGATCGCCTCGATGGTCTAGTTGATAACGTACTGGGCTTTCACCCCGAGGACCCGGATTCGATTCTCGGCTTGGGCTTGGCATTTTCAGGGATGATTTATAAATCATCCCATCGTCTGCATTAGCCTAAGTGTGCACAATATTCGGACGTTAAATACAAAAAAAAAAAAAAAAAAAAATTGTTACCAACTAATTGTGTCTGATCTTAATTTTGACGTCTTAATGTTCTTGTAAACTTTGTATTTACAAAAATGGTAAACAATAAAAATTTATTGTTAATCGTATTATACAACAGCCTTTAGTAACTTCGTTTGTCCACCACATAAAATTTAGAATTTTATTGTATATTGTAATAAAATTAATTTAACGTTAGTAATGACAGTACTCCTCTCCCCCCCATAATACTCTGTAAGGTTTAGTCTTGTAAAAAATAACTACTGTACTAAATAGTTGGTTTTTTATACCTTGTTATATTATATCTGGCTATATACATAGATAATTAATGTTTTCATAGGCATCTTTAAATAGGATGTAATAGAAAGTCTTAATCATAGATTAAATTGTTTATGTTTTATTAAAACAATTAAATCAGCCACAGATAAATATATCACTTCTGGCTCCGTCTTCTGCTACTGATCATTGGGAAAACAAACACTAGTATTGTAAATAATGTTTGGCTATTTGAAAGTAAATGTAAATAAAATTTGAATTTTTTTAAAATTAAATTCGTGCATATCCTAATTAGAATTGGGTTGAAGAGAATTTTTAAAAAGTCTTAGTTAATTATTACAATTATTTATATAAAAATCTAAACCTTTAAAATGAGTAATATCTACATTCAAGAACCTCCAACCAGTGGAAAGGTAATCTTTGTCTGTAAATTATTAGTGTTAAACTTAGTTTTCATTTCTGTATTAATTTAGAACAATTTTTTTTTTAGAAATAAAATAAGTTTATTAGTGGAAAGCGAGTTATGTTTTCTGAAGTGATACCTCTGATAATAAAAAATTTCTCTAACAGTTATGCATTCATTTCTAAAATGTTCATTTAATATTTAACACTGGTATTTATTAATGCAGTGTAGGTTGTTTTTTCATGTAGGGATTTTTGAATATTTTTTTTCTTATGTTACCTTATTATCCAATTAACCCATATTCACTGTGGAAAATAATTTCTTAAGGTTACTTATGATTTTAAGCTGTTTTTTACGGAAACTATATTGTGATGTCACTGCTGTTTACATTGTATGGAACATACTACTATTCCTACACCAACTTACTGCTCTTGCGCGTTGTCACTTGCTAACCAACTTACTGCTTATGTATGTTATCACAATCTGATAAGCATTAATACATATTGCTTTGATTGCTCTTGTAGTGAAAACATTAAAATGACATACATTTAATTAAATAAGTTTTTTACCTAATAACCATATCAGGTTCTTCACCCAACAAGTGCATCACTTAGGTCCTTAGTATTTTTTTTTAAATTATGTTTTTTATTGTTTTAGCAAACAAAAAAATGTAACCTACTTTTTTGCAGTTGCAATTTTATGCAGATCACTTTTATTTTTGATTTTTATCATAATTTTTGTGTTTTGGATTACTGCTTTTGGACATGTAATAAAGCATTTTAGCAAAAAATTTAAAACAACTACAACCTACACTGCATATTTACCTTAACACCAGTTGAGTTAGATTAAAAAAATAGTTATTTATAAATAAAAACGTATTAAGTCACTCAGTACTAACGTTATTTTACTTTTTATTAATTTCATTATAAGCAGAAACCTAATAATATTATCATAATTTATTCTAACCTTATAGTACAGGTAGAATAGATTCTAAACTTTTTCAAGTGGATAGAATTGCTTATTATACTTCATTACATATAATTTTTCTATGTATGTAATGCAGTTAATTCAAAAATGCATTACACATTGTGCTATTCATCGTTATGGAACAAATATTATATCTTGGAGTTTAAAATAGTGTTTACTTAATCAGTTGTTTTTTTTATAATGTCAGTTTTTATTTTTTTTTCCGGCAAAAAACCGATGTGGTTATCATCGCTGATACTCAAAATAAAAATATAAAAGAACGAATAAAATAAAACAAAAATCTAAGTTTAATAAGAAAACAAACAACAAACTATAATAGCAAAAACAAATAAATAAAACAAAACATAATAACAGTTATAGATATGTGACTAAAAAACTATTTAACAATAATATATCTAAAAACAACAACATACATACAAAACAACTTAAAAATTAAATTAATAAAACAGCAAATATAAACAATCTTTTCAGGACTGTAAAGGGGCCCTACCACAAACAATTACAAAAATATAAATTAAATTTTATTTAAGAAATTCAGACGATGAAGGAAGTCTAGGATCCGGTCAACGGCTGAGGCACTATCTCCCAACATCGTCTGCAAACAATTGCTCAGACCACACATAACATGCAAATTTTGGAAACCATCACAATCATGCAATATATGTTTTTTTGTGATGGTTTTCCTGCAGAACTCACATTCAGGTGGGTTCCCGCCTCCCATCAGAAATCCATGCATTAGCAAGGAATGACCAATATGGAGACAGGTGATCACCACCTCTTCCGTACGACTTGCACTTATTGACGACCTCCAAGGACGAACAGTATTTTTAATTACCCTCAGTTTGTTGTTACCTGTAACTGCCCACTCATTCTCCCAATCCACCAAAAGTAAATGATTTGACAGATTTTGAAAATCTGATAGAATAACATGTTGAGTGGCTGGCGGTGGCAGGGTTGCTTCCTTTGCCACTATTGTCAGTTTTTAAATGACCAAATATTTTTTTAGTGATTTACTCAGAAAAATTAATCCTTTCAAGAAAAAATTAAGGTCTTAAAGTCCTCATGGTCATGCTATTTCAGAATGGTACGGTACATTACAAATTAATTAGTAAAAACACTATGTATTAACAAAATTGTAGAGTTTGTTGTACAAGCCTAATATCCTTCAATTTTAATTTTCACCACAGTAAAATTTAAACGTTCACTAGATAAAACCTTAACTGCATGCACATAAAGTGTTAACTCATGTTTGCAATATATATTAATAGATAAACTATTCCAAGATTGTACCATTTGTTTTCTGAGAGTTGTTATATAATATCATCATTATTTTCTAACGTATCATTGTCATGTAGAAAAATAATAACATTTAAAAAAAAATTTGTAGATCTAATTCATTAACAGCATTTGACCACTTTGTACGGAAATGGGATCACTAACCTTAGCTCATTTGTAGTAATGAAAAAAATCAGTAAATAGTCTGTATTTGTAAGTATGAAAAACAAAATTTTATAACATACCTTAGCTTCCGTGTGTTCCTCTTTTAATGTTTGCAATCAGTGCCCCTAATTGCAACACCCAGAAAATATTCCTAATCATTCAAGAAAACCTATGATTGTGTTATTTAATACTGGTCACTAGTTATGATTGCCATGCCTAATATATTCTCCATACTCTAGTCACATAATAATGCATTGTGTGATGAAGATGAATGTAGAGTAGTTTTACTTAACCACCATAAATGTGCGGGATGGATGTTGAATACGCGAAAATGTCGAATAATACAAACGTTTAAATAAAACTATTTTGAAGGTAATTTAATATATATTTATTAACACACATTCTGTGTAAATGTCAATATCACTGACAATTTGCATATACAGCATATATGGAGCCACAGTTAAGCAAGAAGTGTACTGAATATGACATACATGAGAGATATAATATAAATGGTACACATTTACATTCTGGCCTAGTAATATAACATAATTAACAAATACAGTGTACTTAATTCAAAATGTAAGAAATATAGTACAATAATTATTAGAAATAATTGTATATAATAATTAAAGTTTAAAAAATCAATTATTGAACAAGGTGCAATAAACTACATACTAAAAACACACAAAAATCTTGTATTTTTTGGAAAAAAACTGTTATTTTTGCCTGCTTTCCTGCTGACTTACTTTTTTTTGTGCTAAATCCTACTATCTTTAAAGAAGCATAATGTTCCCTCCTCTTGCTGCTCCATCTAATTCAGTGCTGCTGCAATAGCCTTGAAGCCTTCATTGTGGCAAAGTTTTTCAATTTCTGTTTCAGTTTTGTTGATATTTATATCACTGTTACAAGTTCTATGGTATCTTGATCCGTTACCTGTACTTGATCAGAGTTCAACTGGTTTCATCAGAAATCTCTTCACATTTTGGGACATATTGCAAGAGAGAGATAAAATCATCATTTGATTGTTTTGATATGTCGTCTTCTCCATTACATTATACACATAATGGCACTTCCCATAATTTGTTGGTTATCATAGTTCCAACAGCATTACGCTACACCTTTCAGATTTGATATAATTTTGGTATTACATCTTCATTTTTATCATTACACTCAATTAAATATGTCTCAAGTTCTCTTCGGTAAAGTTTCTTTAGTGACTTTAAGACCACCACCCCTGATCTGTAGGTTGACAAATTAACATAAAATTTGGCACCAGAAACTTCACTTTTAAGAACTTCATCATCAGAATAAGTTAGAATGTTATCTAACAATAACACAGCTTTTTGAAAGATGGTTTTCTTTCTACTTTTTTTCATTTGGCATATATTCATTAAAAAAACATTTTTTTTAAATTTCACTTTTTGTCCATGAACTTTTTTTGGTTGAAATATTTCTCTAGCATTACAGTTTTAGTGATAGTTTTAAACACGGGACTTTTGGCTTTCCAATCATTGTAACTTTCATTTTGTGATTTCCTGTAGCATTACTGCAAGCGAGAATGGCCACTTGTTCATTACTTCTTTTGTGGCCAGGTACTGCTTCCCCTACTTTAGCTGCCAGTGTTTTGCTTGGATCCTGTTTACAATTGAGTCTCTATTTGTCATACATAATTAAATGTTTGATCTTCAGTTAAGTTTTCTTTTAGAACAAACTCATGAAATATCTCTTTAAATTTATTAATTTCTTGTAAGTCTGAAGATAGATTTTCACCACAGATATTAAGCTTTTGAATTCCATATCGTTTTTCCAGCAATGAAGCCAATCTGCATTAGCAGAAAATTTACATGTCAAATTTTCATCAAATTTTCTATGAAATTGTACTTTTTCCTGTAGTATTGGCCCAGAAATTGGGGTACTTTTTTCTCTGTTGTGTGTAAACCAGATGTGCAGTGCCTCACTCATTTTCTCGTATTCACATTTAGTCATAGTTTTTCCTTTGTTTTTTAAAACATCTCCTGTAACTCTTGATGAACACCATTTCTCAATAAGGTAACTGCAAATGCCAGCAGGAGGCAAAGGATGTTTGGTTTCCAGGACCTTGAAAACCTCCAGTAGAATGAGCTAGTCACCGGACTGCTAAAACTCATTGAGCTAAAAATTTAGTCACAATCAGCAGTGACTTTATTCAGTAGATGAATATTTTGCACAACCAATGTTCCATCTACATTTGTTTTTATTATAATTAATCTAAGTTAAGTCACCAAAGCAGAACATCATGCGATAGCTCGACATCGCAGAACAAAAATAAGGGCTATAGAAAGATATCATATAGAATAAACTGTTTTGCGAGGCATAAACGAAAATTTCATCTATACCCTTTTCTCGAAATAGTCCAACACAATCCACTCTATGAATAGACAATTGCATATTTACAACCCCTACTAATACACTGATGTTGGATTGAAAAAAATTGACTGCAAGAACATGCATTCTATATTCTTGCATTTGATGCAAGAAGAATGCATACACAAGTAGGGGTAGGCATTTCTGCTATTTTTACAAAACGTCAACAAACTGTTTGTAGAGGAAAAAAGCTGCTTTTTAAAACAGTTGGGAAAAAACAGGTTTAGAAAACTGAAACTCGAAGTTGTACTAGCAGCTAAAACATAAAGCACAAATGTTCAGTTTTCTAAGACTACTTTTTCATTCCTATTACCACCATGTCCTTAACTGTTTTTGGGTGTAAAGCATTTAGAAAAAAATAATCCTTATAAGTGTAGTAATAATTAAATTACATTCTCAAAATGTAATATATATGTATGCCATTTTATATTTACAAAATGCCATGAATTTCTAATAGAAGCATTCTTTTTTTACTTAAAAATGAAATAGTCCTTTGCATATTTACTGAAATGCAAACAATGTAGAATATTTTTAGTTGATTAAAAAATATTGATGATTGATAATAAATATAAAAAATACGTTTAAATAAAATTAGGTTATGTATTTACAAAATGTGATATGTTACTGCCATATTTTTATTTGGGAGAAAGTAGGTTTTCACTTTTCAACACTGAAAAAAGTAACCTTAATAAGTACAATATAGTAATAAGAACATAGGCCAAATGTGTTTGAATAAAATTAGCTCTATATAGTTACAAAATGGGTTATTAACATTAGGTTAATGATAGGTTATTAACATTAGCATTAGCAAAAAAATAAGTTTTCCATTTTTCAACACAGAAAAAATATAAACTTCATTGTAATAACATATTTAACAAAACAAATGTTTTTAAAGAAAATTTTAGAAAAAGTACTAAAATAACCTAAAATTATTCAAGATATATACAAGAGTAGATATTGTGAATTTTAAAAAGTCCACACATCCAATAAATAATTAAAAACTATGCACTTAATTCTAAAAACATAAAAAAAGTAAAAGAAAACTTTCAAAATTGTCCACTAAATATTTTTAAGTTTCTAAACACAAAGTAAACTACAGAGAAAAACTAATATAAAACACAATTATGGCTGATTTTACAGTTTAAAAAATGATTGAACAACAAATTTTACATTTAAAACTTTCAAACAACTCGCAACAAAATAGACGTTGACAACGCCCAAACAGTTCTTACTTCACTACAAGCAACAAGAAACTTTGAAATACAGGGAAAAGCATACAAGCAGGTTGAAGAAAAGCAGTTAGCAGGAAAACAGCAGGAAAAAAGTTTTAGCGCTTGCGGCAACGTTCGAATAGAACGTGGGTGGTGGGGAAGTCCCAAAAGCTGTTCCTTGTTTAACAAATCACGAACTAGTCCAAATCAAACTGCTTCTTTCCGTTTGAAAAAGCAGTTTGTTTGTCGTATATAGAAAAGCAGTTTTTTTTTAACAGTTTGGTGTTTTCTTACCCACCACTATACACAAGCATAGTGCATTCGATAAATATAAAGTAAAATTATAGATTAAGGATTAAAGAAGTTTAAAGACATATCTTTAATATTTTTAAGTATTTTATTGAAATTAAAGTATTTACTAAACTCAGTAAAAACAAAGAATTGATCATATGTAAATTGCGTACTTGTTCACCTATAAAACCTCTATTTTAATTTATTACTAGAACATGCCCACCCACAGGAAGTTTTCCTGTTAGCGGTATAAGGTTATGAACCTTATACAATAGTATAAAGATAAAAAAACATTCTGCTTTGGGGAGCTAGGTAATGATTCTTTAACATATTTCTGTTTTTAGTTTACTTTTGTTATTTCATGTATGGTGATTATTTTCTTTGATGAGTTTAAGTGTTCATAGTATTTAACCAAAATTAAACTTTTTTCAGGTTCTTCTAAAGACTACTGTTGGAGACATAGACTTGGAGCTGTGGTCAAAAGAAGCACCGAAAGCGTGCCGCAATTTTGTACAATTATGTCTTGAAGGTTATTACAATGAAACGATTTTTCACCGAATTGTGAAAGGTTTTATTGTTCAAGGAGGAGATCCCACTGGAACAGGCACTGGCGGTGAATCTATCTATGGTCATCCATTCAGAGTAAGATCGAAAAATTAAAATTCTATATAATTTCATGTATAGGTGTACCAATGTTGTTAACAAACTATAATTGTTTTCAACGTATTTACTTCTAAATAAACAACTATTTTCGTTCAAATAAATGTTATTGACAATCGTTTCTTGACATGAAATGAAAAAAAAACTTTATAAATTATAAGTTATTATTTTCTGTTAGGATGAAATACATTCACGTCTCCGGTTTGCCAGAAGAGGTCTGGTGGCTATGGCCAATGCAGGAAAGGATGACAATGGTTCTCAGTTTTTCTTCACTATGGCAGCGACTCCCGAACTTCAGAGTAAACATACAATCTTTGCCAAGGTCACGGGTGAAACTATTTATAACATGATTAAATTGGAAGAATGTCTAGTTGATGCTGTAAGTGTTTAATTAGGTAGGGTTAATGTTGTATTAGTTATGGTATTTAACACAATTTATGTTTTACAATTTTAAATCTCACCTTGTTTGTATGTATAGTGTATGCAATATACACTTTACAAATAGAATGAGGAATAGTGTGGTTAGTGTGCTGAAACCACAATATTTTAATGGTCTTTAAGTATATATATTTACTTATTTACAATATCATAACATTTAGAGGTAATATATTGTTGTGTAAAAGTAATAAATTCAGTTCTGAAAACTAACCCTACTACTTAGGTTACATCCTCTGCAGAGGACCAGTCTGGTAGTACAGATATTAATTTTGATCAGTCAAAATCGTATAGACTAGCTGACCTACCTGGCAAGATGTCCGAGATGTTCCTCATACTGTACAGTTGCCGGTGATCAATCAGTGTGGCCGCCTCTGTGGTCTAGTGGATAGCGTACTAGGCTTTCACCCCGAGGACCCGGGTTCGATTCTTGGCGAGGGCTTGGAATTTTCATATGCTATAAATCATCCCATCGTCTGCATTAGCCCAAGTGTGCACAATAGTCAGATGTTAAACACAAAAAAAAAAAAATTAATCACTGTGGTCAAAAAGGTCACTACACTACAGACTTTGACTGATGGAAACTCTTATAATGGACTGCTAAAAAGTAAAAGTGTTTTAATTAGCACCAAACTGATGGTCAGATTTAGTGAAGATGTAGAGAGAAGAGAAAATGCGCTGTCGCATCAAATAATGTAACCTTCAACTACACGTGGATAATGTGTTCCAATGGTAGTGTGAGTTGGAAAGTGAATTTCAAATGTACGTGGAGACTTGTGGTAGCTAGTTTGAAACTGAATTTCAACTGTATGCAGATACTTGTGGTCGCTAGCGGTGCAAGTTGCAAACTGAATTTCAACTATACGCAGACACTTGTGGTCGCTAGCGGTGCAAGTTGCAAACTGAATTTCAACTGTATACAGACACTTGTGGTCACTAGCGGTGCAAGTTGCAAACTGATTTTCAACTATACGCAGACACTTGTGGTCGCTAGTATAGCTAGTTGGAATCTAAACCAGGCGGTCAGTACAGGTAGACCCTTTAAACCGACCTGGCTGCATTTACATGTTTATCTTGGATGTGGACTTATAAGCGAAAAATAAGGATCGTAGGAAATTAAAAAATGTCAAATTTAACTGTTTATATATGTTTTTACAATCTCTTACATTATCTTCTAATATTATTTAAAACAAAATATTTATCAGTAAGATTTTAAGTTCAATAATTATATGGTGCTCAACTTTATTACCTCATGTTGGGCTAATTTACTAGACAGTTGTTACTGTACAGTGTAACAACTCCTGAGATTTAACCAGTAGACGCATAAACGATTGGGAGAAGTGATGTGTTGAACCAAATACATTGATTGTTTTCAAATTTGGTAGAAAAGTACCTTGTATGAAGCCTAAATGATGTATGTGTAAGATTTTTCCCCATTTCCTTCTGTTTCTAGATGGTGGTGTCAGATTTAAGTGTGTGTTTGGCCAAACACATTAACTGATTCTTTTGAAATTTAGTACAAATATATCTTGTATAAAACCCAAATGACATATGTGTAACATGTTTCCTGTTTACTTCCGTTTCAAGATGGCAGCCTCTGATTTATAGTAACGAGTGTATGCTGTTTTAGCCAAATGCATTGACTGATTGTTTTGAAATTTCGTACGGAGATATCTTGTATAGAGATTAGATCATATATGTATAACATTTTTTCATATTCACTTCTGTTTCAAGATGGCAGCCTCTGATTTAACAATGAACATGTAATTTTATTGCTGATTGTTTTGAAATTTGGCACGAAGGTCCTTGTAAAAAGCCCAAAAGACGTAAGATTTTTTCCCATTAACTCCTCTTTCAAGATGGCGGGCTCTAATTCAACATTGAGAATGTATTTGCTGGTTATGTCCTGTAATATTGGCTGAACAGCAACACCTATCATAATTTTGACCGATTTGTGAAGAAAGAACATTAAAATTTGCAAGAAAGTTGCTCCAGTAATGTTTTTCGTAAATATTATGATGGTCAGTTAAATTGGCGGAAATAGTTTTTGAGCCCTGTCATGAAGCACTCTGTATATTAATTACGAATATACTGTGAGATCTACTGTTCTTTTAACTACTGGTATTTGTAAATAAATAAAATTTCTTGCTGTGTGATTATTTTTTATTATATTCGTAGGATGATAGACCATTGTATCCACCAAAAGTTTTGAAGGCTGAAATTCTAAATAACCCTTTTCCTGATATAATACCAAGGGTTGTTCCTAAAAATGAACTGATAAATGAGGAAAAGAAAAAGAAGAAATCTGGTGGTATAAAGTAAGTAATACTAATATTTATAATTTTATTCTACATTCCTGATAAACTCTTGTCTGGGATAACAAATATTCTGTCCCACTGCACACATTTTTCACTTGCGTGTAACAATATTCAGAGATTTATTATTTTAAAATAGCTTACTTTGTATTAAAGACTATGAATTTTGTATTACAAAAACAGTGCATTTTAATTAAATATGTAGATTTTATGAAAAGTTGTTGTGAAAACCATTAATCAGTTGTTAAACTCATTGAGGCATGAACAGTGCTTACCAAATATATAGAGTTTAAATGTGTTTATGTTTAAAATAAATAGATTTCATAAAATATAATAGGTTTCTTTTAATAATCTACAATCACATCATGATCAATTTCAATGTAAATGCTAAGAACACATTTTTGTCAATAATTAACTAAAGGCTACAACAAAGAATACCATGATAATAATTTCGTAAATTTAAGCTGTTATTCTAAATGTATCATAAAAATTATAAGATTATATGATCAAACGAAGATTATACCTTATTAACGAAAATTTCAACTTATGAAACAGGATTTCAGAAATTTTCCGCCCTAGCTTACAAAGTGTGCCTAAACTAACAAAACAACATGAACCTGCAAAAATTTGTACAGTCAACCTTGGTTATAACACCCTCGGTTAGAATGCTAACTCGGTTATAGCGCTATTTTCATAATGTCACCAATATTCTATATTAAGTGTACATGTATTTTAGGTTCGGTTACAACGCTTTGTGAACTTGGATGCAACACTGTAATGCTGTTGTTACAGTCCAAACACTTTGTAAACGGCTTGCACGAGAATTTCTTGTGCATGTAGAATTCCCCTCCAGCTCCCTCCAACATTTCAGTAACACAGAGTCTGCCAATCTGAGTCTAGAAACTGTTACTATTCAGCGATAGTGAAGAACAAGAGAGGATCTATGGTGACAGAGTAGGGACATGACCTCTCACTCGCTCATTTTTTCTCTGTCCTACTGGTGCTTTTAGCAGTTTTCTAAGCTGCTGTCACTCTCACTTGAAATACAATTTGTGTTCTATTTTTAGAATAGAGGTTGAGAATAGAAAGGACCCTTTCTTAGAATTTCCATTGCAGGCTAAACAAACAATGTAAATTGTGTTGGTCCTGTAAAAGCATTCTCCCTCTCTCTCACTTCACACACACACACACACACACACACACACACACACACACACACACACACACACACACACACACACATGGTACATCATAGTGGGGGGGGAAACTTCAATTCCACAAATCCTCACAACAGTGTATGCACTGTTGTGCATGTATACATACTAGACTGTAGTGTACTTTTTTTCTATTAGTTTTAACTAAAATATATTTCAAAATTATGTAATATGTATAATAAATTGTAATAAAATAGCCATTAATTATATACACAGTACAAAGTATGCTTTTCTTTCACTACATGGCCTACAGTATTTCCGCCATTTACAAACTTGGTTACAACGCTATCTCGTTTACAGTGCTCATATACGTTTTGTCCCTTCAACTGCGTTATATCCAAGGTGTCTGTATTTTTCTGTTGGAACAGATTCATTGTTTTGAACCAGGTGCCATTAGAGCTGCCATATGCTCTCTCTCAGCTCTCCACATTCATCTCCTCTCTCCTCCATATTCACAACCTTTACCGTTGCCTTCTCCCATGAATTTTGCTACATATCCAAATCTTTAGATGTAAGAAACTTTAATATGTACATTATGTTGTATTAGTATTATGTGTATATAATGTAGTACATATTATGTGTAATTAATACATTTTTATTTCAGGTTTTATCTGTGTTTTATTAATGCATATTTCTTCCATACTTGACATAAATGTATATATTTTTTCATATGTAAAATGTAAAATATGTGAATTGAAATGAAAATATGTAAAATGTACCTTAACTTTCAAAATGACTTCTGGAACAAATTAAATTCGTAAGTTCAAGCCCCACTGTAGCACAAGATTGATATAGCAGACCTAAACTTAGCTAAATAGTTTAGATAATTTAACAGATTATCCAGATAATTTGGATCATTTAGATTGGCTTGACAGATTTAAAGCTATCAAATACAAAACAGTTGATGGAAATTAATGGCAATGGTTTTCATACTTTTTGTGTAGAAACTATAAACTACTTTCATTTGGTGAAGAGGCAGAAGAAGAAGATGAAGAGGCCGCAGTAGCAGCAAAGCAATACTCAGGACGCAGCAAGTCAACACATGATCTGTTGTCTGATCCTAAATTGAGTTCTATGCCTGCAGTTGAAGTTGAAGAAAAATCAAGTGATGGCGAAAGCAGCACAGACACTGATGAAGCAAAGTAGGTTGTATAACGCTGTGCTAAACTTAATGTTAGAACAAAATAAATATTTGTTAACATCGAAATTTTTGTTAAATGAAATTAAACAAGGCTATATTAGTTTTGACAAAGTTAAACATGCTAGTAGTAGATCCACTAATTGCCAGGTAAATGCAGATTGTACAAAGCTAAATGAAACAAGTCTGTAGTATAGTGTCTACTAATATGTCTGTGTACCCTTGATATGTGATTTCAGCACATTCTTGATAAATTAATTGTCATATTTTGTTTCATCTAAATAGGCTAAGTCAATTCATAAAAACAAAGATATTTTATTAAAATAGTGTAAGTTTCAGGATAAAAAAAGAACAGAAACAGAAATTATACAAAACAATACTATTTGCTGAAAGTAAAACAAAATTTCCTTGGACCATGTTAGTCATGTTTACTGAAATTTTACAATATGTCTTTTCATAGGTCTCATAAATTTATTTTATTAGTTCAGAACTGGAACTAGCTATATAAATGGCATTCATAAACACAGGCTGTGTTGACACAAGTGTTAACATTTTTTAAAGTTTACTTAGGGCACAATATTCAAACTCATGTAGTTATTGTAAAAGTAAGTTATTTTCACGCATTTTAAAATTTCATTAGAAACATATCTTGACAGTGTTACCATATGTATGCTGTCTGGATTAATAAACGTTAATATAAATTGCATCAAAACTTAATTTTAATTAAATAATAATGATAAAGTAATTACTAGGGGTTAAATTAATTATTTTGTTCTTATTAAATGTGTTAATGTTGAAAAACATTGTAAAGCTTGCAGTTTTTGGTCTTGTTGATCTTATATTTGGAGGCTTTGTCAAAACATGAACAGTGTATAATAATACTGCCAGTTACTATTACCCAAACACTTCAGCTGACAAATCTTAACTGAATATGATTTGTTGTAACAAGGCAGCATCAGTTACACTGCATCTGAGTTAGTAAATAAGTTAAGTTTTGTAAATTTGGACACATTTGTGTGTATATCAGCTGACATAGACAAATTCTTTGATGTTTATAAGCTTGGTTACTTTCTGTTTTATTAATACAAAATTTTATGAATCCACACAAATTCATATTCAATCAAAATAATTTGTTTTCAGCCATTTTTTGTAAGGGTCTATTAAGCTATAAGTATGGATTATTAAAACCTAATTAATTCAGGGAAAAATAGTCATTGTATGGTAAATTTTGTAACCAATAGTATAAACAACACTGAACACAAATGTGTGGAAGTCGTAAAAAATAATGACCTGAACATTTAAAATACAATTGTGTTTATAAGTTTTTTTACAAACTTTTCTATATGTAAACATACTTTATTACGTAGTTTCTATAAGTTCATTTTAGCCAAAATTTTGGTTAGTGACCTAGTTTTAGCTACTCAGTCATGGGAAGCTAACAATACTTAAATATTTCTTGGAAAGAAAGTCTTTATTTGTTACCAGCCAGTACAACACACTTAAGTAGCAGTTACACTAGTCCAGAATTAATTGAAAAGTTTAATTGTACAAATTTATGAAAAAAACAACTGGTACTGAATTTTTTATAATTTAGTGGAGCTGTTATCCACCTGAATTAGTAGCTTAGGAAAATAAAATAATACAATCTATTTTAGCCAACAGAACTATAATTATATTGTAAATATCAATAACAACATATAACAGTAGCTAAATTATGAAGTAGACCTACGTGCTAATTCACACAGCATGTAAATGAAAACAACACATAATTATTGAAAACTGTTTATGTATTTTATTAGTAGTATTAGTGTATTTTATTAGTAGTTAATTACATTATTGTCAACAGTTTTAAACATAGTGTGAAACTGAGTTTCATAAACTTCATTTTCACTTTTACTTAAACATCATGATAAACCAATTCAGGTGGATGCACACTTTTTACTGAAAATACGATTTCATATGATAATAACTCCACTAAGTTCTTATGATTTGGTACCAGTTGTTTTTTATAAATTTGCACTTAAACTTTTCATGTAATTCCGATCTAGTGTAACCGCTACCTAAGTGTGTTGTACTGGCTAGTAACAAGCAAAGACTTTCTTTCCAAGAAATATTTAAAATTACATTGTTTTACTTTACTTTCAAGAGTTTCATTGCTTTCAATAAATGAAGTTGCCAAATTTTATTTCACTGTTGTACAACAACAGACTTTGAAATCTGATCTCAAAATTTGTTTTTACAAAATCTAATATATGTACAATTAAACTATAATTAAAATAAATATTTGTCTTACTAAAAAAATTCAGCAAATGTATTAAAGTGACAATTGTGATCTAGACAGATCTTTATAATTTTTGTCTTCCCTGAAACATTTCTTCAAGATATCTAAAAACCAGATCAGCTGGTTCTGTATAAACAATAACCAGTGTGACAAACATATTTTAGACGTAATTATGGATAAACATTAATGACAAAGATAAAAAAATTAATGTCTGTGTAATCATTTTCTCTTGCAAGTTGGATGTAATGCTTAGAATTTGACATTGGATTGTGTTAATTGGATTAATTGTTTTTTTCGCATTCTACTTCTAGAGAAAGAATAGATAGAATCAAAAATAAACTAAAAACATCAGTTGGTAATAAGAAGATTGTGCCTGTTGAAGAAAAAAATAAACAAGAAGAAGAAGAAGAAGAGGAGGAAGAATATGAATTTGGAAAAGAAAGACGAGAAGAAAGAAAAAGGAAAGCGTAAGTTTGTTTATATCGTAAACTTTCAGATTCAAAGAGTGCAAAGAGAGTAATATTTAATTTTTTATGTTTAAATACAATATTATAGTTTTATATTATCTTTATATCTTCCATATTCTAATTCAGTGATAGAAAAAATCCATTATTACTTTTTCAGTATACAAAATTCTGGGTGATTAGACCTTCATTTGGTATCTTTTTGGTAGTTTAATATGAGGAAGTTGTACATTTATTTAATATTGCGATTAGTTTTTTTAATAATAAATGTTTTAAAAATCTTAATGGTTTGCAAAAGTTTAGCACAAACTGTATTTAGGGTATGAGAATGTTTTTGTTATTTTAACAGTTTTATAAACATTTCTTATTTCAGTTAGTTTTAATCAAATTTACATGTTAAAATACAGCATGGTGCAGAACAGATAACACTGATACTTCATTTTATTACAGTGTTTTTAATTAACATAAGTACTTACAAATTTAATAGAATATGTGTTCAGGATGATTTCTGTTATGTTGAAAGGCGTAAACATAATATCTGTGTAGGTTCTGAAACATGTCTCAGAAACACAAACCATATAATTACTTGTTTACTGTGGAATTGTTTCTAAATATATGATGTCTGGTGAAATGAAGCCAAGAAACCAAAAATTAGGCACAAATTCTGAACTATAATATACTATTGCTATTATGGGAGAATAATGATTAGCATTATTTCAAAAATAATGAAATACCGTTGTTTACTTGTAACACATGATCTACATCATTATTTTGATCATTGATCAATATCATTGTTAGTAATGACTGCAATACTTGATCATGTAGTCGTCCTGGATTTTTATTAATTGTTACTGTTGCTTCATGCTGTGTAAGTATGCTTTCAGTCCAGTGGAATTTTTCTATGACTAAGTAACTTGTTAGTCAGCGTTGGACTTTGAAAACGCCTCTGATATCCATTTGCAATGTTTGCTAGTGTAGTTGGTTTTTTCAGTTATATATGAGTGAAAATAGCACTTCACAATAAAAATGTTTCTCTGCTATTGTCAATACCCCTCTAAACTGCTTGATGTTACGTAATCAGACTGTTGCTAATACAACAATGATCAACGTAATCAGCTGATATAATCTCATAAGTTTTAAGTATTGTTTGTTTTTGTCCGTAACATATTAAAATTAGTTAAGAAACATTATCACGTATTAAAATTAATTTATGAATTTTGTTTATTTTTATTTTTATAGAGAAGAATTAAGACAGGAATTTAAAAGCTTGAAAAAAGACCTCCAGTCTAAAAGTAAAAGAAAATTCGAGGGAGAAATTATAAAAACTGAAGAAAATGTGAAAAGCAAAGAAGAGAAAGATGATAAAGATAAGTTTAAAGAAGATTATAAAAAGGAATTAGATGAATATAAAACTAAGATGCAAGTCATTCCGAAAAAAGGTACACAAATACAGTGTTAGTTATATTATTTTTTAAGGGCCAAAATTATAAAATAAGACAGTTTCTAAAAACCATAAAAATAAAAACATGATCATTAAAAAAAATGGTTACTGGAGGGCTATCTACAAAGTAACTTTTTGGCAAAATGTTGCTAAGTTTGGGTTGAGCGTGGTTAGTCTGGTCAACAAGCTTTGTCTTGTTCATTATGTATATTTGAACATATTATAAATAACTGTTCAATTTATTTATTTTAAATAAACATGAGGATTTAAATAATTAATAAATAATGGTATAAGAGTTTATCACAAAATTTTTGTTTTTAAATCCTGCTCATTTTGCATTTAGCTGTGACAGTTTGAAGTTATAGTTTTGTATATTCTCTTCATAATAGGTTTCAAAATTGACATTAATTGACAGCTGTTTGAAGTATCTGGTAAAGAAGTGATGATGGAAAGTGAAATTGGTGCGTAATTTTTAAAGAGGACCGCATAAACATTCAGAATAGCTGGCCAAGCATTGTAACAGATGAAATAGTCGAGAAAATCAATATGCATGAAAATTGTTATAAAAGATCTCTCTTGATAAAAGAGACCCTTGAAACCCCTGAAATTTCATGGGATTTAATGCACAAAGTTGTGACCCAGGTGATGAGGTACCACAAGTTTTATGCAAAATTGGTTATGAAAATTTTTATAACAAAAAAAAATAATCCTTGATAGCAATTCCAATTTTTGATTTTATCATTACTAATACAAACTGTCTTAAAATATGTTGTTATAAAAACTGTAAAATATTGTTATGTTGAGTAAATATGTTACTTACTTCGTAGTTCTTTGTGTGGGCATCAAAGTAAATTTGAGAACACTCCTTATGCACAGCTGATAACCAAATGTCCATCATACACCTTCAAAACAAGAGTCAAGAATGTTCTACTAATCAAAACAGCCTCAATCTTCATGACATCTGTCTTAAGGCCTTGCTAAAGAATGGAGGTACACGTTTATAAGTAGGATGGGTGACAGACACTCATCGTCGTTGTATAATATGGCATTGCATGGCTGAATCCGCCAAGTTGATGCAATGTAAGTGCTGTTGTGTAACTATATGGCTGGTTGTAGCTCATGTAGCAAAGGTAGCTATGGCTCCTGGAAGGTCGCATTACATATCTGTTTGTTGGCTCATGCAGTTGTCTTCCTACCTCATCAGTTCTCAAATTTTCCATCCACTTCAGTTTGAAGTGAGCATATGTTGAACATTTACACCAGGGTTTCTCAACTTTTTTTCTGCTTCGACCTCTTAAATAATTTTTTTTATTCTGTAGACCCCTATATGTTTACAATGTGTTGCACAAATATCACCGCAAATGAAGCTTTTATTATGAGAAATTCAGTAATACATTTTTTTTTAAATAATTTGTATTTTGTAATATTAGTATACATTAAAATATAATTATGTTTATAGAAAGAGAAAATTAAGTGAAATATAAATCACATAAATACATAAAATTTTAATCAAATGGATGCGGTTGATTTCCTTTGATTATCCTACTTATATCTGGAGAAATATTTGTTAATATTAATCTTAAATCACCACGTTCTGCTATATTTGGATCGATTTATATTCTTTCGCAATAAATTATTTACATAGCTAAATCCTGCATCAACCAAGTAAGAACTAGGAAATGCTAACAATAGTGGTTTGCTGATACTTCTTCATATGACGTATTTTGTGTAGATGCCTTTGCAACTCCAAAATTTGGTATATCCACTTGTTTGAAAGTTAATTTTGAATTATAAATTCCTTTAAGTCCAATCAATTCTTCTTGTAGTGAGAAATCAATATCGACCATGTTGCTTTCAAATTGTTTTATAATCCAAGTTGCAACATTTAAATTTTCTAAATCCTTGTAATTCAATCGACCCCCTTCTAAGTTCAATAGACCCCCAAAGGGTCCACTTGGACCCCATTGAGAACCCCTAGTTTACACTGTAGGATTGAGCATAGCGGTAACTCCACCAGTCTCAAATGTGCAACCACAATTTTATCTGACATCTCGATGCCAAAAGTACCTTAATGATATGCAGTCCACTGAAACAATATGGGATTAGGCACATTCATGTGAAAAAAAAACAGTCAATGGAGTTGGGACACACCAAGTTCATCCAAAAAAAGTAATTAAAAAAAAACAAGAAAGAGTACACAAACATTGTCTGTAAGAAATTTGATGACTACAAATTTTTTGGGATAGTGAAAGGTTTATTGCTAGTTGACTTTTCAGAACATGATTCAATAACAAAGCTCTGAAAAATATTGTGAAATTAGAAAGGTTATTTAGAGCAATTCAAAACAAATACTGAGGAGAACTCAGCGCAAAAATTCTGTTTCATGACAAAGTCTGTCCGCACTTGGCTCGGTTGTCAAAACCTCTTACGGGGCTTTGGGTGGAAGGATTTTTACCATATGCCATGTAGCACAGATCTTGTGCCAAATGATTACCAATTTTTTCCTGTTATGAAGACATAAATAACAATCAAGGGTGCTTCTACAGGCAGATGAACTGTGCCACCACCTAGAGCGGCAGATTTTGGGGAGTAGATAATTTGAGGACATGAAAATTTGTAAAATGATTTTTGTAACCTATAAATTGTGAAAAACTTGGATGAAAGCAAATGTATTCCACAAACAACATGTTTTATTTCCATTTATTGTTAATTGCATTTATGTATGTGTGTGTGTGTTGTGTGTGCATATATGCTTTGTGCAAGACTTATAACCAATGCCCAAAATAAACAAAATGACAAAATAGTTCATGTTCTGTCATCAACTATGTTAAATCTTGCAACACTTAACATAATAAATAATTTTCCCCACTTTTTATAATTATTTTCCTTTGTTTATTAATAGCATTTTTTGCACCTGAAAATGTTGTGCTGTAGGCACAAGTCTAGTCTCCCTAATGGGGTATACTGCCCTGGTTCTGACCCTACACAAGATTCTATAATGTTGTTTCATTTATTCTACTTTACCATTTATCCAAATTTTAAGTTAATTAATTAGTTTTTCCATTCAGGCTTTATTTTCTGCTGCTAAATGTTTTGGAAATTATTACAAAAAAGAATAAATTGACTGGGAATTTTATCTTCAAATGTTGCTGATATCTGCAGGTAATTCAAGAGAAGACCACACTCTGGCATTACTGGCAAAGTTTAAGAACAAACTAACTTCAGTCAAAGATAAGGAGCCTGCTGAAGAGGAGGATAAGGATAAAGATGTTGCGGGCGATACTTGGTAAGCAAGGTCCTTTTTTTGAGAAAACACGGTTTAGTTAAAGTTGTTCCATCTGTGTGGAAGGAACTTCAGTGGACTGTGAATAATTCAAACTAATTGGGATGGCATGATCTAAATCACTAAATGTTATCTATTTACAAGAAATTTGTAAAGAACTGCGGATAACTGTATTGAAGTGTGATTTTAAGACAATAGTCTAATTTGTTCTATAAACAGATTGATATAGCTCTCTGGATTGATTAAATTTTAATTTTCATTTCTGATTCATTTTTTTTTTTTTGCACATACATATTAATGATATTTAAATAATTTTATTTTTAGGTTGGCACATAAGCTACACTTTGAAGACAACACTCCTGTATTAGCGAAAGACGCAAGCTCAAAAGATGATGATTGGTTTGAAATTACAGACCCTCGAAATGCAATTAATAAACGTCGACGAGAAGCTAGCAAACAGTTACTTAAAAATATTGAAAAAAGAATCCGAGATTGATGAAAAAGGATAAAGGTATTGGACAAAGTGTAATTATTTTTTATCATAAAGTAATAACAGTTGGTACCTGTTGGATAAAATTTTTTGTATTTTTATGGAAGGAAGTACAAAATAAATATTTTCACAATACCCTTCCCTATTTGGTCACTTCTTCATTTTGTTAACTACTTCCATTCCTTTGTTTTTCTTCGTTCAAGCTGCATATTTAAATTTAGTAACCAGATAATACTTAACCATGAAACATATTTTGCTTAAATAAATATTGTGAAAATGTTTAACTTTGTATTTCCATTAAAATTACTTTTTTTGAAATTTGAGAATTTTATATTACGTAAGTAAACCATAATGGAAAAAAGGTTAAAAATTGAAAAATAACATTTAAAATCCACATCGGCACCTTCATGGATTTTAACATTTATTTTTACCTTCCTTTTATATAATTAATTGTATTTATAATTTGTATGTAAATAATAAGATTCAATTAGAGTATACAGTAGTAAGTAAGTAAATTAATAAATTTTATATTTGATACAAGTAAAGAGTTATTTAAAAACCTGTTGGAGACGATGCAAAGCCTGTTTATAGGATATTCATGAAACTCATATGTTTAATACAACAATGTTGTTTTATTAATCATTTGATGAATGTATATCCTTAACATTTCCTTTATTTTAATAAGCCTAACTAAATATATTAACTGTGGACACCTGTTGACCTTGTGAGACTCTTAACAGAGAGTCCATTTTTAGATGATGATGTGAGTATTAGTTTTTACTCATACCATTTCAAATATTTCATAAATAATAAATTGTTTTACGACCTCATTTATTCTGGTTACCTATTCTGACTACTGTTTCAGATGTTCGGCCATTTTGATAGTGTTATATGAGGTTTATCAATTCGTATATGCTGTAGTCCCTTAGCAATTCAGCCACACAACTATTTGACTGGAGAAAATGAGGCACATAGCTTTGTACTCACCGATAGACCAGTGTTAAGCGAGGACTCTTGAATGTTTGTGTAACGGGAGTTTAGACCTGGGCATTTAGTGATTCAGTCTTATAGTTGTGGCAGAAGAAAATCAGCCACAGCCACATTTATCTAAAATTGTAAAGACAGTTACTTCTGGATCATGCTCTAGCTGTCTGCTTTTAAGGCTTTGCTTCATGGGTCAAACTGTAGAGAAAGACTTTTGGCTCGGCTATAATGGAGCTATTGGAGAAGATCATAAGATGATTTTACTCACCCACATTAAGTCATCATTGCCAAAAAGGGCTTTCTGAAGTAGACTAAAGTAGCTGCGGGGTTAATGCTTTGATTTAAAATTAATATGTCAACTACATGACCACCCTCTTCTAAAATACCTGTTTTAAGCAGAGTCCAATAACTGCACAATTTATTTAAGCAAGTTCAGGTCGCTCAATATTCTTTAGCCTAAGGATTTGGGACACTCCATAAGGATTTTGAGACTAAGGATTTGGTTTGCTCAATAATATTGAGCCTAAGGATTTGGGTTTCTCAGTATTCTTGAACTTAAGGTTTCAGGTTGCTCAGTATTTTCAAGCCTAAGGATTTGGGTTACTCAGTTTTTCAAGTGTAAGGATTTGGATCACTGAATATTCTGAGATTAAGGATTCAGATAAGACAATATTCTTGAGCGTAAGGATTTGGATAATTGAATATTATTGACGTTAAGGATTCAGGTTGCTCAATGTTTTTAACAGTGTTATTTGTTACCTACTTCCTGGCAGAGTATCGATTCCTCATTCTTATTAGTCTAATTGCCATAAAGTATGAATAAGGTAAAAATCAGACAAGATAATAAAGCTTAGGTCAAATTAGTCATTTACATTAATGAATGTCATTGTATTTCTTTCTTTGATTGCTTGAGCCTAATAAGGATATTGTGACAATTTAATTTTACCTTCCACTTTATTCTCTCATTTCTTCTTTTCTATTATAGTGAGAACCAAAGACCTGTTGTAATGTAGCCCCCCAGTAATTTAAATGAATATTCATCCACCACTTTTTTGGTCAAGTAGACATCGAAAAATGGGAATGTGTTTTATTATTCTAAATTTTTCATTCGAGTCACTGTCAACTTACTACAAAAATTTTATTAGTATTAACTTGGAGTAATTTGTCAGCCAGAAAAATCCATTGCAAAATTGTGATTATTTGATTGCAAACCGTAAAGATATCGTGATTTCTGTCTCATTTTTAAAAAACTTGTTTCACTTATAAGTACTGTAGTAATGATTGTTGAAATTTCCACCATTACTGTGCGAAGAAACCAAATACAGAAATTTACTTCCATCGAGACTAGCAAGGTAGTGTGTGCAATTATTTATCATTCAGTCTTTCTTTAGTTATTTATATGATATGGTTTTACCAGATAGACATACCAACATCATAAAGGGCTTTGACTTAAACCCCTTGTAATCTTGGACTTTAGGTGTGAAATATAATAAACAAAATTGCAAAGCTGTTACTACATAAAAAATGAAATTTATTGAATTTCCACTTTGTTCTCTTTCAGAATATGTAAACATTGAAACAATTCAACATATTTTTATGTTCAGGAGAATATTTGTTTTTATGTTCACAAAAAATTTGTTTACAAAATGTAAATAAATACAATTCCTAAACTGGAATTTTGGATAGATACCATACAGCAACAAGTTGGTTTTATTTTTCTTGAGTTGTAATTTAAAATCATGAATTATTTATTTGAAAATCTGTTTCTTGATTTTTAGTATTTGATTTTATTTAGTATTGCTGCAAAAGTGCTGCCTAGAAGTGAATCATACACTTTTTTAATTTTTTTATTCAACATTCAAATATATATATATAATTATAATTGATTGTACATAACTTATCCATAAACAGTATACTTATGAATCTACAAAATACAAATATTTAACAATAAATTCATGTTAATTTTAAAAGTCTTACAGTTGTTACATGATAATTTGCACCTCTGTAATTCAAAAACCCCTAATTCATACTGAGACAAATTCTCAGTAAATCGTATGAAAACAGTGCATTTTGGTCCCTTCCTTATTTTGTACTGAGGAAGTTTGATATCCACTCTATAATCCGTACTTAGCTGAGCCCTTGCCTCTACAAATCCTACTCACTGGATAGATTTCTTGTTTATATTGTGCGGGCACAATATTTTTTATTTGTTGGGTATTAAATCTGTACTGTAATCAATGACTGTATAATCCACTCATTTCAAACACATTTACTTACTGATAAAATATGGTTCCGATATTATGAAATGGAAAAACAATGTAATTAGAATGGCAGGCACTACAGAGCTAGCTCACAAATAAACTGCATGTTTAACAGAAATGTCACTGTACTCCTCTGCACAGACTAAACAAAGAGATAGAGAGTGAATTATTACATAAGAAGTGATAATAAAGGCCTATTTATTTAACGGTCAGTTCTTATAGAAACTGTTAAGTGCAATATTGTTTATGTAGAACTGTTAATTGTGATAATGAGTGAGTAAACCAGTTGTCACTAAATAATTCACACCCGTACAATTTGTAAAACTCTTAATTTGTAGTGAGACACTGGACCCTTGAAAAAGCAAATGAAAATAATGCATTTTTCTCCTTTTCTTACTTTGTACTGAGGAAGCTTGATATTCAGGGCCGGCCGTAAGAGGAAGTGATCTGTGCTACTGCATAGAGCTGCAATATTTAGGGGGTGGCAAAATTCAGATGCCGGAAATTCGGTACAAAATTATTGCCAATCAACCATCGTTAACAAAAAAGTTATTTTTACTTATAAAGGTATTATGAGGCAACACGTAAATGGATAGTTGTTATATACATATAGATTGTGTGTAAGTGATATTATTTTATTTTATTTTCTTGCATTCAATCTATATCACAGCCAAAATACTAACTTTGTATATACTGTAGCCTATAAATGAAAGTCACTCATTCAGTGACTAATAATAATTTATCACTATACTTCAAAAACAACAAAGTCTAAATTTCACATGGTGGCTCGCCTTATGGCACAGATTTGGAATAAAGCTGGTTTTTTTTAAAATGATTTTTAGTGGTTAAAAGTGTTTCTTTCTGGAACATGAAAATCTGTTTTTTAGCTACCAGTTCTCACCGGATAACATCTACATGCATTTTTATGATACTTTTTTTTGTTATATGGAGCTGTGAAAAAGTTTTAAGCAATCTCAACTGTCATACACCAATTTGAAACAAAATGGCTTAGAATATGTGAGCTATTTGTATGTTATGTCAAGAGACCTTATTTGTCTGCTTTTTTCTATTAAGCGATTTGACAATTTCAATGAAAACCTTTATATTTGTTGAATACAATTAATTTTTAGCAGGGTTTGGGCTAACTTAGTCATACCAATTTTTTTAGACCAAATGGCAGCCTCTCAAAATGCTTGATTTATTTAAAACAGGGTATTTCACAAGCGCTAGAAGCCAAATGAATTAACAGTACTGTTCTTAGATTATTTTTTTTCCATTTCATACATTGGAAAAGATAAAGCAAATAATTAATTATTTATCTTAATAAAGAAAGTTAAAGAAATTTCTAAATTATCATACACCTATTTGAAACAAAATGTTTGATTTATTTTAAAACAGGGTATTTTCACGAGCTTTAAACTGAGGGCTTAGGTTAGTTTACATTGAAAGAAAATTTTCAAGTCAACCTACAAATTAATCAACAGTAATTACTAATATTATAGCAGAAAAATACTATAGCTAGTACAATATAGGCCTATATTGCATTTGTAGCTTAAAATTTGATTTCTACATAATATAAATGTTTATTACATATTTATTATTATTATTATTGTTTGTATACATTCCATGTGTGTGTGTGTGTGTGTGTGTGTGTGTGTGTGTGTATATATATATATATATATATATATATATATATATATATATATATATATTGTTATTTTAAGACAAAAAGCACATTGAGGCTATTATCACCTCACTAAATGTAAGTGTGAGTGTAAAGTGTTAAGTCGTAAGTGTAGTGTTGTAAGTTTAAGTGTATGTTAGAAACGGGTACCGCGAGGGACATCTAAATCCTCTTAATAGGTGCAGCTAGTCTGCACCCCTGCAAGCTATATGTGTGTGTGTGTGTGTGTGTGTGTGTGTGTGTGTGTGTGTGTGTGTGTGTGTGTGTGTGTGTGTGTGTGTGTGTGTGTGTGTGTGTGTGTGTGTGTGTGTGTGTGTGTGTGTGTGTGTGTGTGTGTGTGTGTGTGTGTGTGTGTGTGTGTGTGTGTGTGTGTGTGTGTATGGGAAACAAAGTCATTAAAATACAGAATACATTAAGTTAGAAGACATGTGGCTTAATTAGGACAATTTTTATCACAAAGTTATTCTCTTAAATTGAACAAAATATACTAAATATCTGATACCATGATTACAATGTTGCATTTCCTAAGAGATTATTTCTTTTAAAATTTATCAAGGAAACTTTGTCAAACTAAGGTGATTGTCACTGAATGTAAAATTTAACTTTTACAAATTTTTCTGATATAATAATGCTGTTGAAGTTATTATGCAATGTTATAATCGAGGTTGTGTTTAACGACATCATTGAAAAAGTCACCCAGGGCGGGAAATCTCCTAGGATAGTGCCTGTTGATATCCACTCTATAAATCATACTAATCGGGTAGATTTCTTTTTTATACAGTATATAGGCACAGCATTGTTTATTTGTTGGTCATAAATCTTCACTTGTAATCAATGGCTATGTAACTCATTCATTTCACGCACATTTACTTACTGATAAAATATGGCTCCCCTATCACTATGAAATGGAAAAGCAATGTCATCAGAATGTTGATGACAGCAACACCACAGAGTTGGTGCACAAATAAGGTGTATTTTGTTACAGAAACGACATTGTACTTGGCCATACATACTAAACACAGGGAGAGAGTAAAAGATTAGATAATAAGCGATAATAAAACCTATTTATTGGACAGTCATTTCTTGTAAAAAACTGTTAAAGCGTAATATTGTGTATGTAGATTTGTTGTTCCTTGTTAATCGTGATAACGAATGTGACAAAATATAAGTCTCATTCTCTTGTAGACAATAAAACATATTGTAGAAGCTCTTACAGTTGATAGACATAAGATACAAGATTGGTTTTGCACAGCAGGTTCCACTTTGATGTTTATTTATTGAAGCTATTAAGAACAATCTAACAAGTAGCAGCAGAAAAAGAAACAAGCAAATTCAGTACAACTAGAAGAATGTTTAATTTTGTAGTTCACTCAATGTCGGCGATAAAATATTTGTTTAGGAGGTGTTAGGTTGAAAGAAAAAGTAAAATCATTCACCGAGAAGTTGGGATTTGCAGATTTTATAGTTAGTGTGGGGTGACTGGAAAAATGCAAAGAATGTTACAACATTGAATTCAAAAAAATTTGTACAGAAAGCGCAGTGTAGCAGATAACCTGTTCAGAATGGATGGCAACATTAACTGGATATTTGGCAAAAATACGAAACTAAGAAAGTCTTTAATGAAGATGAAATGAGTTTGTTTTTTAATGTCTGTTGACCAGATTATGTGTTTTAAAAATAAAAACATAATGGAGGAAGAACAGCAAAGAAAGGATTATCCTCTTGTTTGTGGGCAATATGACCCAAAAGCTGAAACTTCTCATGATAGGGAAATCTGTGACACCAAGGCGTTTCAAGAATAAAAAATCATTTCCAATACATTTTCATGCAGACAAGAAAATATGGATGATGTCCAGCATCTTTAGTGAATGTTGCTATCATGTTGAACAAAAGCAAAGCGCTATCATGTTGATCTTGCTCTTCATCAAGAACTGCTCGGCACACAAAGACATTCCACCTCTGTGAAATGTTGAAGTTAAATTTTTACCCCCAAATATGACCTTAAGATTGCAGCTTCTTGACCAACTTTCCAAAAAAAAAAAAAAAAAATCGTAAGGTTATTGTTGAACTGCTTGGATGAAGCATAATAGGAGCCTTTAGAATAGAATTGTGTAATACTCCACAGTGAAGCGAATTTGGTTATGTTTCATGACTTTGTCTGTTTCTATGATGGTGTTCCTGTTGTTGTTTCTGTATTGGACAGTCATTTCTTATAGAAACTGTTAATAGTGCAATATTGTTAATGTAGAGCTGTAGTTCTGTGATAATGAATGTTTCAAAATATAAGTCTCTTTCTCTCACAGACAAAAAACTTCTTGTAAAAGCTCTTTTAGTTGATGGACATAAGAAAAAAAGATGAGGTTGATTGGTTTTGCATAGCATGATCCACTTTGATGTCTGTTTAGTGACGCTATTAAAAAAAGCCTAGCAAGTATTAAATTTTGACATCCATGTTAAAAGACAAATACAAGAGCAAAGAAGAGGTGTTTCAGCCAATCTTCTTATGGAGGCACAATCCAGCCTAATGAAACTGCTCCAGTTTTTAGAATGCATTGACATTGATGACAACAAGAAGTTTACTTGTTCAAAGAAAAACAAATGTTTTTCCTAGTAACCTAAAATTGAACTGAGGAAAGTGTGATTTCTTATTAATTTATTTTTTTAACATATTGATTATTGTATTGTCATACATGTATGTAAATTGTTATTAAATAAATACATACTTGATATTTCAATTTTTTTTACCAACCTCTTTATTTTAAAATCTCTGTCTTCTCCACCCATATAATACAAATGTTTCTAATCAAGTATGCATATGAAAATTTACTCTGTCCACCATTACATTATTTCTTTAAAGATTTTACAATGGATTTTGTGGGAGAACAAATTGTCCAAACTACTACCAAAACCAATTTATGAGAGAAGTTTGAATCAAAACGTTTATCAAACATATATGAATGGTGTATGTATTTGCTTACAGAATAAATATGAATACAAATGGTTTATTTTACTTTATTTGGCCCTTATTTATGAAAGAAAAATTTTAAAAACCACTTCTATGTTTCAAAACAGAATATTAGTTCCAGAGACTTACTATTTTATAGCTCAAAAAGCAAAGAATTTATCTTTTTTCAGAGTTCCTCTTATAAAACAAGGTAGGATTGACAATCAACCTCTGGATTTCAAACAAAATTTATAAAGCAAAACGAAGTAGTTTTTATATTATTAATAAGAATATGTTTAAGAGGTGTATGTATTAAAAGAAAGGAGAACACCTACAACTGCATTTCTGGAAAGTTTCCATACCCATAGAACTATTGATTATGATTACACAAACTCTATTTTTACAAGTGAAGAAATTTATTATCCCCCCTCATACACACACACACACACACACACACACACACACACATATATATATATATATATATATATATATATATATATATATATATACATACATATAATTTTTCAAGAAGGCACCAAAATGTGTTTGTAATGGTCTGCAATGATAAATTAATCACTAGATGTAGACGCATGAACCATTTTCATTTATTCAGTTGCAATAACCAATTCTTGGTTCAACAAACTCATTATCTAAAAGTTATTTGAAAGGTGTAAAATTAATTTACAACTTAATTTAAAAAATTAGCGATTGTGTTAAACCAACAATGTGTTATACCTCAGTGGGGTGAAGGAGGCATTTCGGAAACAAAGGCTAGGGCCCTAAAATTCTTAAATCTGTCATGATAGTATGGCGTTTTATAACACTTACAGTTATACAATTCAAATTGATATTTTTTACAGAAGATTTATTTTCAGTATTAATCGGCTTTTAAAACAACAGTAAAAAAACACATATTGCCTTTTCCTGAACTACTTAAACCTTCCTAAAAACATTTTGAAGACCAACCATTGCTACTCTGACATTTCCCTACAGACCAGAGTATTTTTACGATTTTCATAAATTTATGTAAGAGCTTTATTAACTTCACAGAAATTGTTACCACAATAATAATAATAAAAATAAAAGGTGCTACCCAAAAGGTCAGGGAATTTAATTTCTGTCCAGGAACCATTTGAGGTTTCTGATCTGCTGCTAGTAGAGTGGATGAACTCTTTGTGAATTAGAATGCTAACAGCTGTGACATTGAGAATCTACATTCTTGAGTGTTGCGGTGATTTTTTAAACTTGTGTAAATAGGGTAAAAATAAGTATAAACTTGCAGACTTCCAGGGATGCATGGAATCATGGAAAATCTCTAGGATAGTAATCCTGTACACATGCTTAAGGGAACTATTTTGAAGGAGACTGTGGAAACTAAGAATTATTGTCAAGAATTTTATTTTTATGCCTGAACTTTTCGGTAGAACTTCGTATTGGTGCAAGTGTATCAGTAGGTAGTTGCTATGTTTGTAGCAGCTAGAATGCATGCTGATTATTTAATACTGCCAAAGAGATTTTACCACCTCTTGACATTTTCATAATGAAATGTCAGAGACGCAGCTGTCAGCCTACTAGCTTTAAATTCATAATGAGTAGAGAAGATGCATTCTTTAGGTGCGCTGTTAAGGAAAATTGTTGATATTCAACCATTCAAATTCGTTTGACAATGTTATCTGCATCACTGGTTTAAATGATTATCCGCTTGAGTTTGTTGGTTATGTTTAAAGTTAAAGTAAAGAACAAAATAATTATGTTAAATCACATATGGACATCAGTCATTATGGTAAATGACTGAAAGATATACAGTGGTGTTACATGATCCCTGGTACTGTAGCAGATATTCAAAGTAAATATATTTGTTTGTATTATTATAATTGACTAATTAATGTGCTGGCATATTTGGTAGGCACAGTCACTGATTGTATTATCAATAAATGCTTGGATTTGTAAAGTAAACAATTTGTACTAGCAGTGGATATGTCTGGCCAGTATATACATACATATATATATAACATTTTTAAATTATATAATGTTTTAATGTTTTTTTAAAGAAATGTGCAAGTATTTTACAATAAAAATATGAAATTAAATCTTACTGCTGAAATGTGTAACTTTTTTATACCCTACATTTTTTTTGAAAATCTCATTTCATCATCACAATTAATGTTAAAGTAGATGTAAATTAGTATTTTCAAATTTCAAATTATACTGAAAATGAACGCTAGGCTTTCTGATTTTCCAGTAATTTTACTTTGTAAGTATAGAACATTGTAAAGGGAATGTTCATAGATGTAAATTCAGCATTTTAATTGGGGGGGGGAGCAAGAATGACTGGACGTGGGATGTAGATAAAATGGATTATAAAAAAAGCTGAATTTATTTTATATAATCTAATCAGTGTCGTACTTTTACACAAAATAAAGGATCTTGTTTCGTTCAGATTAAATCCATCAGTGACTTTAGGAATATTAACATCAATACTTTTGTTAAAGAACCTTTCTTGGCCATTATAAATCCTCAGTTATAAATATGAAGGATTGCATGCAAACTGTCAAAATTCTAGTTATCTTCCACAATACTGTACAAACATATTCTGTCCAAATGTTGACTGGATAGACATAATGTTTGCATTTTAATATGTAAACATTTCAAACATGACTTTCTAACTTACACATAAACAAGACTTTGAACTTATTGTTGCCAGAAATGTTTACTCTCTCTCCTTCAATTTTATCTTGTAAAGGGTGATCAAATATTGATCACAGACTTGACTTTGTGACTTCGCATTGTGGAAAATTTAATATAAGAAAAAGTTACAAATCGGGTTAGTTAAAAACCAAAAACAATTCTGACACAGTTGGGTCTTATACTAATTGATTGATTTTTAATAGATTTGCCCTGAAGGTCTGTTTTGTTCATTTCTCAAGACTGTTATTTATTTTTCAAGAAAGAAGAGTTTGAAGCTCTTTTTTTCCAAAATTTTACGATTTTGATCAAATTTTGATCAGATATAGTCCTATCCAAACAAAACAGGTCACTATATCCTCAAACCATTCAGTTTAAGAATTGAAAAAATCAGCTTAGTTTCAAAAAATTAATATATCATATTTTTTCAAACTTTGTTCACATATGAAGATTCATAACTCAATAAGTTAGTGTAGCAAATTTTACGTAAACAAAATTTTCGAGTAAATGAGAAAAATTATTTCTCGAACCATAATTTTCTTTTATTTCAAATTTGGTAAACTAGCTTCAGATTCATTTCTTTGTATATGTGATGAATTGATCTCATAAAAATTATTCCAATTTTCCTTCTTTCATTTGTCGGTAGCTTCGTAACTGGAATTTTTAGGGAAATAATTGATTGTAAGAAAGTTTGTACCATGTTTTTGCACCATTTATTTTAATATCTATCGTAAAAACTACTAATACGTTCCGTATAAAAACATTTATCCGAAATCATACTAGGTGTTGTAGTACAATATCATATTCGCATGTGATAAAATTTAACCCCAACACAGTGGATCAAAATATCAAGCATTTAAATACCCAAATGTTCTTCCTAACCAAAATGATCAGTGATAGTTTGATGTCTGAAAATATGGATAGAATATTTTTTAAAAATGTACTCTGTGCAATACAAATAATCAAGGTACACAGCTGTCTCGATGATGCAATGAACTAATTTTCAATTTTTTAAAAAAATCTTACACTTCTTTGATAAAATGCATTTCACCTAATTGTAATCCACAGTAAAAGTAGGCCCTATGCATAAATTAGCATTTTAAACTTTCAAATTACCATAAGCCTTCTCTGAAAATACGAAAATGAACCTGACCGCAGTTGCGCTGATTACAATGATATGATTTTCAAAAAAGTGATTACAATTTTTTTAAGATTTGAAATGTGTGTTGCAATTTTAAAACTGTTGAACAGATTTTGCTGGATAACGGAACTTGTGTCAAGGTATTACTGACATCAGTTTTTTGTATCACGTTTAAATCATAGGCTATCTAACCTAAATTGCAAACGATAGTGACAACATACGCCTAATGCCAAATTTTTAGCATCCCCCAGAAAAAAGCAGAATCGGCGTTGATTTCTACGTGTGTGTTATCATAATGGCAGCTCTAGTAGCTCATTTTCGAATGAAAATTCGCTGACTAGACTTAGACTACAACTGAATATTGCACTGACAGCGATAGTACGCTTAGATTGATATTAACTGGACTAACAGAAACAATAATAGCTCTAACAATAAAAGCTGTTAAACAATAATAGCTGTTAAACAATAATAACTGTTAAAACAAACTGGGATCTGACGCGTTCTATTTTAGACTTTGTGTATGTCACATTCATTTATTATTTACGAGTTATTCTGTTACCTACTGTCGGAGTTCAAATTGTTGTCAAGAAAACGGAATTTAGATAAATTAGGTCTGGGTGGGAGGTGAAGTGCAGCTTGTATCATAGTCACGTGACCGTTAGACTGTTGCCTGTTTGTTACTCCGTTGGATTTTCTCCTTATCGGTTTAGTTCAATTCAAGCGGATACGAAGTTACGTTGAGTCAGTTTGTAACTAAACATACAAAATGGTGCTCGTAAGTTGATATTTTAAAAAAAATTGCTACATACATTAATTATCGTTTTACAATTTATCAAACTTTCAGAATGTTAAGCACATTTATTAAAGACCACTTAAAATTTTTAAAACTTCTGCCAGCAAAACTGTTTAAAATATTTTGAACAATTTATCTCACAATTTCTTAAATTAATTTTACCCTAAGTGTAAATTATATTAAAACTCAAGAACAGAGTGACTATAAAATTAGATTTTTTTTCTTTTAACTGTGTACTAGTTTTTTTTTTTTTAATAAAACGGTAAAAGAAAATTTGGCAGGATAAAAATTTTTGAAAATCGCGATTTTACACTATTCGTAATGGACTTTATAATGAACCGTATATCGGGTAAGCCGAAGCGTAGATAATTTTAAATAAATAGTTTTAGTGATTTCGTTGCATTTTTATTAAGCTACTGACACTAAACTTATAATAAATGATTTTTTTTGTACTATACGTTTTAATAACTTTATTACGTTTAAAGTGTTTAGAATTTTTGCAGCCGCCAAGGAGGTTTTCATTTTTTTGCAATTAACAATAGGCCTATAATATCATCATTTCAATCTAGAAGTCGTGGTGTTAAAGGATTGAAATAAATGTTGTTTCCTGATTTCAAAGTATTACAGTGTAGTGTAAGCATTAAAAATGCAATAAAGATTAAAAAAAGTTTTAAACAAAATAGTTAGAGCTGATTTTGATAAAATACAGTTTTTAATTTTTTTATGCCAAGAATGGGATTGAAACAGAATTTTTTTTAATATTGTTTTGTAGTATGAAGAAACCACCTGAAAGAAAAATTTCATCGAAATAGGTCAATTTGTTTAATAAAAGTTAAAACTACTTTTTTTGTCTAAGATCGCAAGAAAATACCTGAATTCCGGACGTTATAACGTTCCAATCGATTATTATACAGAAATTTCAGACACAATAAATTAAAGCGTGTTTTTTTGTCTATAAATCTATGTTAATTCCATTAATATATTTTAAAACAACAATTCTATATTTCAATAAATTTACCGAAAAACACGATTTTCACTACTACGATTTCCTACTACTAGCTACTTTTAAAGGTTCATAATTTCTGACAGTTTTAACAGCAATGTGTTCAAGTTCCTATTGGTTTTAAAAATTTGTTAATGTTTGTGCCAAATTTGATTAATTTTTGACAAAAATTGAAATGATGGTGATTTCTTTAAAAAAAGTTCCCATTTTGTTACCATCAACTTTATTGCAATAATTCTTTAACAGTCGTCTGTAATTTTACAACAGTATTATCGAGACCTATATTCAGTCAGATTTATAATCGTGTGTAATGAGTAAACGTAAAATTATTGAAACCAAATTTCAATAAAATTCTAGTAGCACTGGCGTACCTTATCAAAGTACTGTCGGGTGGCTCACACTGTAGACCTACACAGAGTGACAACCATTCCATTTAAATTTTATTTACAATTCAAGGTCTATAGTGCGTGCCACGTGACTGTACGCCTGGTACGCTGTGTTCAGATTAATACTCAAATTTCGTTTAATTAAATGTACGTTCTTATTAAAAAATAATTATAAATCTGACTGAACGTAGTAAATCTTGATAACACTGTTGTAAAATTACAGACGTCTGTTTTTTTTCTAGAAATTCACCATAATTTCAATTTTGGACAAAAGTTGGTCAAATTCGGTAGGAACATTAACCAACAATGTTCTATAACGTAACATACTTGAACAGCATTGTCGAGTACAAATTGATAAACTTACAAACCTTCAAAGTAGGTAGTAGTAGAAAAACTGTGTGAAAAAATTGTTTTTTTGTTGTAAATTTATTGAAATTTAAAAACGATGTATGAATATACATTAACGGAATTAATATAGATTTATAGCCCCATACAAAATAACACCCTTTAGCTTGTTGTATGTGAAATTTCTGTACAATAAACATTTTGGAACATTATAACGTTCTAAACTCAGGTGTTTTGATGTTTGCTTTTGTGAGCCAGATTATACAAGACCCAAAAACTAATAATTATTAAGCTATATATTTTTCAAAATCCCTAGGTCGATTTAATTCTTCTATATTAATTTCTTTATAGGCTACAGTAGACCTACTTGGAAAATAACTAGGCCTACGGTAGCCTAGTGGGAATATATGAATTCTGTGGTCGCACTGTTCTAGAGTAAAATCAAAACATGTACTAACATAAATAGTTTTTGTATTCATCATTATTGTATACCATCATATTTATATTTATACTCAACCAACAAGTTACTTTGATTCATTCAGCATATTAATTAATTCGAAACATTTAAAATTAAAATTAATATTTTGAAAGTGAGTTATTGTAGTATGTTGTAAATAACTGTAGAATCTAATTTTATTTGTTCTTATTAGAGGATACAGAAACAGTCAAAACAAGCCATCTCCACAAAGTGTTTTCACATAAATATACGCCATTTCTTACAAAACATTTCAATTCATTTTTATGACTGTTTTACATCTACAAACAGTCAACAAAACTATAATTAGATTGGTGCAAAGAATAAATGACTTGATGAAGTCAAAAGACTGCTGTCATATGATCTTCAACTAAACATCACATCAGTCTGTTCAAGTCCTCAGACAGCATATACACATGCTTCAGTCTCCTAACAACACATGATGTCAGCCACATGTTCACAAGAGGGGGGGTGTCTCATTGACAGAGGCTTGTCTGATTGTATGATAAACTCTGTGTGCCTGTTTGAAAGTCCAACTGATGTTGTGGAATTACAAGAGCTTCTTTGAGACTCACATTAAGTTTTGACTGGAACATTCTTTCCCAAGACAACTTCGACTGTTTCAATCATTATATTATACATTGTTTTAATTTTTAAAAGGTGCTTGTTGCCAAAATTAAATAAAAAATTTTAAGACCTGTAAGTTCTTACTTGGTATTTTTTTTTATTTTGTAAGTACATTTGACAAACAACATCCTGGTACGCAAATGTGCTATATTCACGCTAATATTATAAAAATTTCTGTTTCTTATATTCACTACCAGATTCAGTATTATTGAATTCTAAAAAAAGATTATATATTTTTTTCACAGAAATACAAGTTTCGAGGTTTGATGTCTCCAGTTTTTACTTCATTTTCAAGGACAACGTAAGTGAAATTTCATAGTCTCTTATTATGAGAGTAAAGTTTAGCTTAAGGATATTTAAACCTTTGTTGAGATAATCCTGTAAGTGTATCCTAGGTTGTACTCCTGAGAAAATGTAATATTTGGCAAAATGTATCCAGACGTACTAATAAAAATCATTTAATTGATTTGTTATAAAAATAAAAAAATTAAAGTACAGTAGTAAATATTGATGTTAATTTAAAAGTCCTACAGTTGGCATCCTCACTTTTAAGAGACCTTTTTTAAAAACTAGATGGCCAACACGTCCGTTAATTCTGATTTTGCCACTCAGCTATGTAGCTTATTGTTCACCCTCGTCCACAGGTTCAAGCTTCCCAATCCAAACTCAGTTTTTTAGAGAGACACTTCACACGATGTTCTATCATTTGTCCCCCACTCCAGAGAGTGCCTAGGGAATCAAATCCTGTCCAAGACTGGACAGTCAAAAAGTATGTGTTAAACTGTTTCCTCAGCTGTGCCAATTTTCTATACAAAATATTTGTCATATGAAGGCCTTTTTGTGTAGATGACTGCAGAATATCCAATGACCTATCAAAAAGCCTAAGGGCCTCAGCTGTTAGGGACCTAGTTGGACCTACAAGCATCCTCTTTGACTGTACAAGACAGTCCATTCTTTCCTGAGAACTTTGGTTTCCCCTAGGAACCCACTGGAAGACATACCTGCATGCTAAAGTATAAGATACTCCACATGTAGGTTCTGGGCCAATGAAATGGCTGTTGGTTTAAGAGCCTTAGTATAAGATATATTAGGGTTGGCCAAATCATATATTTGATAATGATTTTAACAACCTTTCAAAAAAGAGATCTAGAGGACAAGGTTAGCACTCATTCAAGTTCGTATCCTGGGACTCATCTTGATAGCCACTCCAATAGTTAATTTTTCAATGAAAAAAATAAAAATAAACATCTGTGTTTATTTGTCCCTTGTAGCCATGTTATTGTGTATTCTTTCCAATTTACTCTCAAACTATTAAAATTGGTAGTCATTTCACTACTCTACTTCCTACATCTTCTTTTTTATAACAAAGATTCTAAAGCCTTTTTACACCAAGTTTAAAATCCATTATCACTGCTTTAAAAAAACACCAACCTTTAATTGTTATTTATTTGCCAAATGCATTTAAAAAAACACTTTTTACATGATGTTGTGAAGAAATGTGTAACTCCTCTAAAATTGCTATGGCTCTGATTTTTTTCATTTTTTTTCTTAAACAAAATATACAAGATAGAATAAAAATAAAACAAATAATAAAAACAGTTTTTTTTTGTATAATCAAACCAAATTTAGTTTTGTTTTTTTTGTGTCTGAATTAAAATAAAGCTTACCATATTAAAAAAAATAATTAGTTTTTTTAAAATCATTTTTTAATGTACTGAATATTTTTAAAGAATCCATGAATGAACTATTATTTTTTTAAGAGCGTTATGGGCGTAATTCGCTAATAATAAACATAACAGAACATTACCTATGTTTTTTTCAAACCATCCAGGACACTTTTAGAAATACACTTTTAGAAATTGTACTGAGAACCTTAATGTTCTTAGTTCTAGCCGCAGTTACTCAATTCCATTGCTTTTCCCTTACCAGCATTGCAAATAAATGGTGATCTCTCGTCCTTACTAGTCTAACTGGCATAAAGTACAGATGTTAAGTAAAAAAAGTATATTTACATATGTATACTGTGGCTGATTGATATATTGGCTCAATGTTATTTTCAAAAATATTTTACTAATCCAATATGTCGGCCTGTAGTGTCCAAGGGTAACTACTGTAATCAGTATTGACCTACATTTTATTTCTACTACATTGTTGTTTCTTATTTTTTCAGGGGTGACGTTGATTTAGATTCTATTTATGACTACGCACTTTTTCTTCATGAGAGAGGTGTTAATGGTATCCTAGGTAAGTTTAATTACGCAAATTAATATGTGTATTCATCTAATATTTTCCATCTCACAATTAAATACATAAATGCACTCATTTCAGAAAGTTTTCTGTTATTGTTTGTAATTATCTGTTTGTCTGTGCATGTAATTTACCCATTTCAGAATTATTTTTTAATTTTTCAAAAAGTTTTATTTCCAAGCCCTTTTTTGTTCAAAAGCACAAAAAAATCATCAAAAATGGATTTTTTTAAAATTTGCCCCAAATATTTTGCTCAAATTCAGTTTTAAAATATCCTAATATAAAATACAATATCCTTTCAAGAATTTTAGTTCAAGAGTTATCAAGAAAAAATTATACTCGTTTCTCTAAGTTGGTTCATTAAATTTTACTCAAAATTCGAATAAATGATTTTATGGTTTTGGAATAAATTGATGGAAAACGAATAAACTAACAGCAACCAAATGATTGATAAATATTTTGAATATGTTGGGGAAAAGTGTTGAACATATTTTACTGAAATTTAGTGAAAAGGAGTGATGACACCATCTGTCAAAAATGTTTTTTTTTGTATAAACGGTTTAACCTAAAATATAATGCATCCATTGTAATTTGCATTTATGAAATCTAAAAAAAAAGTTATCTTTAGTTCTTCTAGTTACAGGTGTTCCATTAACTTAGGCACAGTAGTTGGTATCTAAGTACATTAAAATAATACAAAAAATATAGATTCTCTGTCTACATAAACAATAAACATACTCACTTAAAAAAAAGTTAAAACCAAGCATTTAGGTAAAAAATGTTGAAATAGTGCAACTATTACAAAATTTCTGGCAAAAGTTTAGAACATAGAAAATTATTGTCATGTCAGTTGATTAAAATTCTAAAAAGAGATTTAAAAGAGCTGTCAAACTAGTACTAAACAATTTCATTTACAAAACTGTCCGCAACACATACATTTTTTTTAAATTTCACAAAGGGTAGGTCCCAAGTTGTATATATTTTAAAGAGCTTTTTTAAAATAAACATTTTTTCTTAAATTTTTACTGATTTAAACCCAAAATATGAGGTGTTGCAATTAAATAACCAGGTGCACTAAAAAATATTTTATTAATTTCCAATTACAATACAATGTTTATCCTCTTCAAAGAACTCTCCTTATCGATCCCTACAAATTTTCAAAGACTGCTCGGTCAGTTTGTTGATCTGTCGCTTTTGCTTTCACTGCTTCCATACTGTAAAATCTTGTTCCTTTAAGCTTCGATTTGACCCTAGGAAATAAAAAAAAGTCTCAGCAGACCAGGTTGGACAAGTACAGTAAGTGGTCCCACATGATGATGCCGTATTTCACAAAGAACATCTTCACAGACAAGGTAATTGGGCAGGCTCATTGTCTTGGAGAAGCATCCAAGAGTTGCTCCTCCTGAAGACAAATCGGGTCTTCATCTTCTCACTGTTTCATGAAGGGCTCTTAGAAACCTTGGCGTAATAATGTTGTTTGACCATCTGACCTTCAAGAACCCAGTGAATGTAGATAATTCTACACTTGTTAAACAAAATTTTTAATTAAATTTTGATTTGCTCATTTTTGCTTTTTTCCAACAGGTAGGACTTTAACAGTGCATTGATTGATGATTTGTTTCCACATCATAGGTAAAAAACCATGGCTAATGACAAGTACCATCCATCAAAATTGATCATCTGTCTAACAATTCTAGATCATTGTCAATGTTGTTTTTTGAAGTGAGACATTTTGGCACCATTTGGATGCAAATTTTCTGTATGTTCAATGATTCGTTGCAAAATCTGATGGACACTTTCTTTAATTCTTGAACTTTCAGCAAGAGACACTCAGACTATGATTTTCACAAACCAGTTTACCAATTTTCTGGATGTTTTCATTCACTTTTGATGCTAAAGATCATCCTATGGACGGGTTGGTCATTTCATATTCCTTCTTAAACAATTAGTGTACACTTTTGATGCTAAAGATCATCCTATGGACGGGTTGGTCATTTCATATTCCTTCTTAAACAATTAGTGTACTCAGGCCAAACTTTCAGTTTTTGTTCCAAAAGAAATTTTAGTAAAATAAACTTTTTAATACAGTGTCCACTGTTAATGTCAGTGCACTTTTCTAATTTTCTTTCAAATCCCACTGTGTCAGTGCATTGAAGTTGAGGGCGGTCACAATGAACATTTTATTGTAATACTCATTTAGAAACGTAAAGGTACATGGACCAACTTTCTAGCCGTTACCAAATTTTAAAATGCTTACCTAAAAGAATTGTAGAATGGTATGTTTTCATTTTTGATTAAAACGTTTTATAGCCAGTACTGTACAAACTACCATTATTATTACCAGTATTATATATATATATATATATATATATATATATATATATATATATATTTATTTATTATATATTATTTATTATCAGTAATAGTTCATAGGCTAACACTAATTTTTAGCCTCTGTAATATGAGTAGGGAAATTTTATTGTATAAACATTCTACTGACAATAAGAAGCAATAGATATACTAAGATATTTCTTTGCCAACAAAAAATTGTATAGGCCTACACTTTTGTTCTAATATGTTATTAATTTTGTACATACTTCGGAGTAATTATTAGTACATCAGTAAAAAATATTACAGTTTATGTTTTAAACCTTAAGGTCAGAACTGAAATTAGTGCTATAATAACGCACTTAATACACATCAGCAATATAACCTTACATATATGCTAAACAAGAGCATTAACCTAATTTACACCGATCTGAACTCTACAAATATAGTTAGCATCAATTATAACAAGTTTTAGACAACTCGGCTTGCTTACTTGTAAATGTTGTTTATAATTTATTGGTTGTAGTGTTTTGTGATAACCTTTGTTGATTAATACAGTTTTTGTTTATCATTTAATGAGTTAGAACAACAAACACTCGACAGATAAGACACATGTCAATAATACCTATACTAAAATCTTTCAAATTAATTTTATGTAATAAAAATTAAGATAAACTAGCAGATCTAAGAGTTACTAATAAGCAGATTAGGTTAATTTGTTGCTACTTGTATAAAATTGTTCAATGCTACTTCTACCTCTTCGCCATTGTTGTATCCTGTATAACATAACCCATACAATTCTGCTTCAAAAAATTTTATTAATAAGGAATTAATATTTATTATCAAAACAAAACTATTTTCTAGCAGATTTTAGTGTTGATTGTTTATCTCTTACTCTTTTACCCTTCACGATTTTTTTTGCTTGCACCTGAACCTACTGAATGGGTCACAAGTAAGCCTTGCCTCATACTCTGTGCAAAGAATACATTGTGCCTATATTTGTCGTTTTGATGCTTCGTCTTGAGTACGTACACAAGTTGCTAACCAAAAGTTTGGAGAATTTGAATTCCTTGTGCGAACTGTTTATAGTATGACCTGCTGCTGGTAGAGTAGGCGAAGAGTGTGTCAACATCTATGATGGTGTGAGGCCATGTTCCTGTAACATTGTGTTTTAGTGTTGCAGCAGTTTTTTTAACTAGTTTAAATGACAGATTTTTAGAAGCAAAGATCCTGCATCAAATTTTGCTCCAAGCTTAAAAAATCTGCTGCAGAAACCCATCAAATGCGTGTGGAAGCATTTGGTGACAATGCTTTGAGTCAAAGTAAAATTTTCATGGTACAAATGCTTCATGGATTGGTAAATGTCTGCTGACGGTGATGAGCGTTCAGAAGAACCATAGTCAAGCACAACAATGGAAAACATCTCATGTGAGAGGCTATTGTTGCAGGTAAAGAACAGTCCGTGATGTTTGTGCAATCGTAGGAATATCATATGGATCTGTGCAACACATCTTGTCAGACAATTAGGGCGTGATATGCATTGCTGCAAAATTTGTACCAAGACAACTGAGTAGCGACCAAAAATATCTTCACATAGCTGTCTGCACTTAATTGAAAATTGCAGCAAGGGATGACTCCACTTTATATGTAGTGTCATAACTGGTGATGAGACATAGTTTATGGCTATGATTCTGAAAATAAGCAGCAGTAGTCGCAGTGGCCATCTTTACCACGGCCAAAAAAAGAACAAGTTTTTTTGACATCAAAGACGTCATCCATAAGGAATTTGTCCCCCTTGGTCAAATTGTCATTAGAAAGTTTTTTTTTGATGTTTTGAAGTGACTATGTGAGAACATTACGAGCAAACATTCAGAAAAGTGGGGAAAGAAGAGCTGGGTTCACTATGACAACGTGCCTGCGAACACATTTCTAGTAATCCAGAATTTTCTGGCTTCCAAAAAGACAGTAGTATTTCCCTACCCACCCTATTCGCCTGACCTCGTCCTATGCAACTTTTTCTGTTACCCAAAAATAAAGTTGAAATTGAAAGGTCATTGTTTTAACACAGTATATAATAAACTGTACCTATTTTTGTTGTAGTAAATGGAACAACAGGAGAAGGTGTATGTATGACTGTATCAGAAAGGAAACTCGTAGCAGAAGTGTGGGTACAAGCATCCAAGAGAACTGGTCAAACGATAATGGTCCAAGTCGGTGGAACTTGTCTAAAGCATGTTTTAGAGCTGGTAAGTTAAAAGAAAGTGGTTTAATATAATGGATCAAGGAAAAATACAATGGTAGACACATTTGTTTTTTATTATAAGAAAAAGGGAGTTTTAAAAAATAACTGTCTACAGAAGTATGCGTTTTTTTTGTACCGAATGAAAGGAAGCAGGTTGTTGATTAAAAAAATTCATTATTGCAACTATAATATAGAATATTATATAAAAACTCGTAAATTTATAAACTCGTATAAGTAAATTTATAGCAAACTGAGAAATAGTTTTAATTGTTTTTAAGAAACTTACAATTTTGGATATTTAAATTACAAATATCTAAGAATGAAACAAATTTAATCCATTTATTTTGCATACATTTGAAGATAAGATATATTTTATTAAATATGTATCATCTTGTACGATTGATGTAAATTCAAAACTTGATCCACAGATTTCTTGTTTATCATTTCTTTGTTATTATTATTAAAGTAGACATCCTCTTAACCGTCCATGCATTAACAAGATTAATGAAAAAAAAATTAAAGATTGTACATTGGTCGTGTTCAGCAAGGATTTAAACCTTTAGACTACACAAAGCATGTTCTGCTATGTGTATGGTGTATGATGATTCACAATAAATAATGGTATCTGTAATGAATCATACAGGACAGCAATATAAAGGGTTTTATAAATAAAACAAGAAAAGTTTTACACCTAAAATTTGAAATAATCATAACATCTTATTATTATTATTTTTATTATTAATCCAATAAGCATTTATTAAACAAATAAATGCATAATTATTGAATGCTGCTAAATTCTAATATAATAATTTTGTCCTTAATGGGTTCTTTGTGTCTACAGACAAAAGAAACTCAACACGCTTGTCATATTTGTAGTAAAATATGTTTTCAAGGCTAAAATTGCTACATTAAAAACATTAAATTGAAAATAATAAAATTAATGCCTTTATGATGCACAAGGTTAATGAAAAACATGCGCAAACTGTGCATTAATGTATGTTTTACACGTTGTCACATGCTGTTCAATTAAAGTAATGCTTGGAATCGTTTTATCTTATCAACAAGCAACAAACACATTTACTGTTCTTTGAAACATCTCTTCACATGTAAAAAAAAAGTATATATGCAAACAGTTTATTACCAAAACAAAATAAATGCTACCAGTTATTCTATAATTACTGCACTATTGATAACATCAAGAAGTTTTCAAGTGCATTACAGCATACTGGAGTTCTTTCAAGAAGTCTGTAATTAAATTACGCTTAAAAACTTGTTACCAAATATATCAAGATACTGAAGTTTATAAATTTTTGATTCACAATATACTGAAAATAAAAAAATGTTATGAATGTGTATTAGCATATTTATAACCAGGCAGGATAGTTTAATTGTTAACTGTAGAATGTTAAGCTAAAAGATCCAGGTTCAAACCCATTTGTAGTCAAGAGGTATTTACTATTTGTTCTTATGTTTTCATCATTTATTTTGAGTGAGAAATTATAAATTAAAACAAAAACTAGACCCATAGAATTACCTGTGGTTTTAAGTGAAATAACTATTTTTATAGAAGATACTGCACATCACATTAATACAAAAAATTTTAAATAATTTCTAAATTCTAAAAAAAAATTAATTTCATATTCAACAAACCTACAATATGTTCAGTATAATGATCTGTCTTCCCTAGCTTTCAATTTTACTTTCGTTGATGCGTTTTGGAGAACCTCCATCTTCAAAAACTATATCTATACTGGTCACCAATATTATGGCCCGTCCTATTTATAATTTTCTATCTCCACCTCGTACCCCTCCTCTATTCTGACAAGCATGTTGAGTTTCTTTTGTCTGTAGACACAAAGAACCCATTAAGGACAAAATTATTATATTATAATTTAACAGCATTCAATAATTATGCATTTACTTGTTTAATAAATGCTTATTGCATTAATAATAATGTAACATGTGTACATTAAACCTGACGTGCTCCCTTCTGATTGGCTCTTCAAAATCATAGGTTTTTGCTCACTTCTGATTGGCTCCTTTCAAACTTTCTCTTCAACAATTGTCCCTCCTGTTAACTTATGAATATTTTTAGATTTTTAAAGGTAATATCTGCTTGCAACAATATCAGTTCATTTATTATGTTTTCTCCATTTAATTTAGATTTAAAAATTTCCAAGTTCTCTAAAATGTTCATAAACATTTTAAAATGTTCATATACATAAAAAAAGCTAGGGAAGGCAAATCATTATACTGAACATAGTGATAATAATCCTAGCAGAAAAGAAGAAGAATATAAAAAGAATTTAAACCTACAGTGATTAACTAAATAACTATTAAAAAAACAGTTATTCGAAATAAGTTAATTAAAGTAAGATATTATCAAGACTTTTTTTATTCTTACATTTACTAGAAAAATCTTTCTATTGCAAGATTTCTGTTACAAAAACTTTCTTTTTTCTAAAAACACGTGATTTTTGGACTTAAATTATTGACCTTGATTTTGGTTTAGTGACTAAAGATAAACATAATTTATTACAAAGCTATTTTGTAATTGCAAATATATATTATTAAACACTTCACTTATTTACTTGTCAAATTTACTTCGATAATCACTTGATAAGTGGCTTTGCATTCGTTCCAAGTCATTTTTATATGCAATGTATATAGCCTACTTTGTACAGCATTAAAGAACAACAATAATGCTTTGTTTAAAAAATTTTATAAATAATTTGTAACCATTTATATATAATTTTTAATGCTTAATATTAAAAGCATCTAATTTATTGAACTAATGACTATGCGAAATTGATTTTTGAAAAAGCAAAAAAATGCTTAAAGGAAGAAACCCCTTACTACCATAAATATTTCATATTTTGTACTGCAGTATCTCGAAGTTATGTCGCAATTGATTCTGAATTAAGTAGTATAAGTTGGGACAAATATTTTCAATATGAGTTGAGGATAAATATTCTTAAGTGTTATATGTTAATGTATATCATTATTGTAATGTTACAATCTCTTGAATATGGCTCCAAACAGTTAATTTCGTAATAAAATAACACATTTCAAACACACTTTAAGAACTAATAACACTCTTAATTAAAATTGTACTTAAAACAAACTTCTAAAAAATAAACAAAAACAAAAGAAGCTACAAGCCAAACCTAAAAAGTGCAACCTTTACTGTTTACTGTTTGCTGGTTGGTGGTTGGTGGAAACAGACTTCCTATGGTAGTGATGTAAGTATAGGTGTACATAAGTCAGGAGAATATAAATCGAATAACAACTTTATTTTATTGTAGATTCATTACAAAAAAATCTGGCATATTCATTTATTTTAACCAAATTGTGTCTTTAAGAAAAACGTTTTTCTAAAACAAAAAATTTATTTTGTATGTCACAATACTTTTTCTGAAAAAGAAATCTTGTTTTCAGTAATGACTGTGATATATGGATTATATTTTCTTCAAAGAAAGACTAAAGGAAAGAAATTTTAAAGAAAACTGTGTTTGTATATACACTTTAACAAATTGCATCGCACCTCTATACTTTACAACAAATGTCATGTATTTACAATTTACGTGATCATTTACTTGTCACAATGATCAGTTTACATAATCATGAATGAAATAATTAGGTTGCTTAAATAATTTGATAAGATCAGAATAGCGAGAAGTAAATTGGGAAGAGAAATAAAAGATTAGATATTAATTGCCCAGTACAATAACCTAAACAGGATAAAACGAACAAAGAACAAATAGTCTTGATTGCCTCGGAAGACACAAGGTGTTATATTTCCTGTAAAATGTTGTTATGCGCTACTTGAGTAGAAATCTGTTGATATTTTAAGCAGGTTTTCAGAAATCTTAAACATAACATTTGACATTAACAAAAATGAACAGTAATTTTTTAAAATCTTTTCTTGATTTATTAAAAAAATTCCCTTCTTCAAAACATATTGGTAATTTGATTAATTGGCTTGTTAATAAATGACTGTGCCAATTTTTAAATTGAAATTGGAACTTGTATCATCATAATGATTTCTTATTTTTAAATTTAGTTATTATTTAAGTGACTTTATTTTTAAGACAGCTGTATTTTTGACATGCTTCCACTAAATAATATCTTTCCCATGATTTTATACTACAATTTTTTTTCTTGCTACTTGTTTTGAATTCTTTATCAATTTATTGCGTACACAAAAATCTTTAATAAGGTTTTCTGCTTTATAATATAAATACTTCTGAAGGAACTAAAGTCAGGAAGCACAATGAAATATTTTACGTTTACACTATACAAAATGTATTTAAAGGTATTTACTATTTAATGATCAAGCAAAAAAAGTTATGAAACTTTGACAAAAAAGGTTTTACCTGGATGTTGGTCTGTTCACATACATTACTACAGACTAAATGATTTGAACAGTTTTGATCAAACGTGACATATGTAGGTATAGTTTTCCCATATCTACTTTTTTCTTTTTAAACTCACTTTGTCAACTAAATGAAATTGAATGTTGCAGGCTAAGCATGCAGAAGCTATTGGTGCGTCTGCCATCCTGTGTCTGGCAGAACTGTTCCATAGGCCAACCAATGTGGATCAGCTGGTCAGCTACTTGCAAGAAGTAGGAAAGGCAGCTCCACACACGCCTCTACTGTATTATCACATACCTTCTTTCACAGGAATAAATTGTGAGTATATATTTTGTTTAGTGTACTAACTTATGTCTGACCTCTTCAGCGAGGGACAGTAAATTACAAATAGAAACTGGCATTATGCTTTGAATGCTGGTTTTTAATTTAATTTGTTCAATTCAAGTTAAACTGTGTGCTGATCTTTGTTGGCATTTTTTCCGAAGCCTTAATCTATCAATTTTAATTCAGTGCACAAGTTATTACCATATACCATACCCTGTTTATAAAAAAATTTCAATGTATCTTTTTCCATTTTTAAATATTTTTGATAAATTTTTAAAACTAGTTTTTTTATGGTTTGAATGGTTTTTGTGTATTAAATTAACTTAAATCAGGCAACTGGACTTTTTCTAATGAACAAGGTAGATATGTATGGGAATGGCCTGTGGAGTAATATATCACTTTTTAATGAATAAATAATAATAATAATTAAAAACTAAGGACTTTTTAATATGATGACTCGTTAACATTATATACACACAAGAATCAGTATTTTAGGTTAGCCCTTCCTGTTTAAATATTTTGGAAATCACCACTAAACTACCAACAACAAAAAACAAGTTCTAAAAATTATAACACTTTATGTTCATGAGGTTTGAGCCCCTTAACCTGATCTGCTACCAGGTTTGTTCCTGATTAGAGAAATAATAAACAAAGTTTGTATCATAATAAAAAAATTGAATAAAAGTTTGACCTCATTGTTAGGTTAAAAGCATCAAAATTTCATTAACGACAAAAGAAGAAATGTTAAGTTTATCAGCAGGAGTAAAAGATCTGACCAAAGATAATGTAAATCTTAAAAAAACTTAAAAATTAGAGAGGAAAACTACAGCAATAATTTAATATTGAAAAGGTGATGCGTTTTAGATTTCAGAACAGTTGCAAAACAGTTTTGTACAGAAGTTTTATGATGTCATGACAGTCTGTGGTTTGCAGGATACACTTTCTAGGTTTTTGAAAAATAATGAAATAATTGCTCATTTACCTGATAACAGATACACTGAGGATGTGTTATCAAATAGCAAACATCTGATTAAAAGTGCATAAAAACTATATAAGGGAAGACTGAGCAAAATGGAATATTTTAATAGACCTTTGAAGGGAAATGAAAACTGTAACTTGACAATGCCAAATACCTTTTAGATCAATAACTTGGTAATGAATGTGTTACTGTGCTGGGTGTATAACAAACTCTAGGCAGGAACAAGGATAGACTAATGAAACTGAATGTGCTTCTGGAGCTTTACTTCATTGACTACATTGCTGAAGTAAACCAGAATGGATCTGGGAATTTATAGTTTAATATGGAATGGGACAACAAAGTGAAAAAAATTACTGTTCGGCAGTGAGGTGGAAACCCATAAAAAACAAAACTGGATCAAAGAGTAAAACAAGCAAGGGTTACAAAATCTTTTCAGTAAACAATAGAAAACAATAATAATTATTGTAATTCTACAGTGCATCAGGTTATGTGTTACAGATGAAAATAAAACAACTAACCTACTATAGCTAAAAAGGTAATGAAGGTTACAAGAAAGAAAATGCTGGTCAGTACCAATGAAGTCAGTTTTGCATCTATTAGTAAGTAGTGGAAGAAATTCAGAAATATTAATAACAAAAACAAATATGAACCCGAAAGCAATGGCAAAACTCACGCTCAATACTAGTTGTGTCTGCGTTGTGGAACATTACCATCGAATCAAGATCTACACTTTATTGACACTTTACTATTGCTTAGCCATGAACTAAATCTTAATGATATTAAACTATTAAAAAAAATACTTCTGTATGATAACACATATTTTATGGTGTAATTATTATTCATTAAGGACCACGTGCTTCCTTCAGTATAAAAAAATATAGGTCAAATAATTATCATAAAATTATACTTGAAATAAGATTAAAAATATTATGAGTAATTATCTTCACATTTCATTCATAATTTATTGTGGTACACTTGTGCAAAAGTTTATTGTCAATTAATTGAAGTAGCTTATTTACTAGTAACATTTATTGCCGAAAAAACTGTCAGTTAAATGGCCTACTTGTTTCTCTATTTATCGGTTCTGAACAAAAATAACATAATTGCATTTGGTTTTATTTAAATGTAATTAATATTAACTGAAATGGTGTGGATACAATGCTAAAATAGTTATATATTTCTAAATAATCATATTGTCCTTTTGATCAAGAAAATTTTATCACATAATGACAAATAAACAAAAACCACTGTTATTCCAGCTGTTTTGGAACAGCTAATATTTTGGACAATAGTTGTTTAATTGAGGCTATGTTTTTTTTTTTTTTTTTTTGCAAGGTTATTGCATTACAATGCCACCATACATAGTTAACAGTTAGCAAAAGTCAAGGTAACATAACAAGAGTAAGATTTTATAGGCCAAAAAAGTGAATGTCCAAAAACAAACAATATGATACAATCATTCTTTAGAAATTGTTGACCTGCTATATTAATTTTATTATCTTCCATTTTAGATTTTAATACAAATTAATTTGTTTTGTATATTCAAAAATTTTTTAATACTATTTTTGTTCAGTGGACATGAGTGAATTTCTCAAAGCTGGATCTAAGAAGATCCCTACACTAGCGGGCATAAAGTTCACACACAACAACCTTGAAGAAGGAGCACATTGCCTTAATGTTGAAAACGGAGATTTTGGAGTGTTTTTAGGAAATGATCAGGTATTTTTTTTCAACAGGTTAAATATATAGAACATAAAAAATGTTAAAAATTATATTAATCTAAACACAAACATAAGTTGAAATACAGCGTGACAGAATAGTTAGTTGTATTTTACCTTAAACATGATCTCTATAAAAAAAAATTCAAAATGATTGTTTACCAGTGACAAAAGTAAGGATGGGACAGGGTCTGTGAGGAAAATCCATACTTTTTCAAAAACATGGTCAGCTACTGCATGACCCTAGTTTTTGATATTGTGTATATCAATGATCATTGCTTATGACTTTATTTTTTCAGAGTGAATAGTATGATTGTGCACGCTTAGGCTAGTGATGCCACCTGCAATTAATTATCTTTTCTCGAGGTGGTAATTAGTGAATGATAGCAGGAAATTTTTCTTTCAGCATTCCTGAAATATGGTGAATGAAAAGATTATGGAATTGTGGTTCTCCAGTATATAAGGTGATTTCCAAAAATTTCTTGAAGCATAATTAAAATCTCTTTCAAAACATTGAATATTTTTTTCTTTGTATTGTTCTCAGTCTACAGTAAGTGGGTTATTGTCAACATATCAACAAAATACAGGTCCAATATACTCTGCACACCTTATGATTACGTGCTCACTATGTTGTTCTGCGTCATTGGACGCTAAAATATAGGTGGCAGTGACCAAGAATTTTTTTCATATTTTTAAGAGGAAAAGTACTTTTTAGGCCTGTGGGTATGGAATTAGGAAATTTTCGGAAATTATTAGGCTGTAATCATGTTTTTGGCTGTCTGGATGATGAAATTCTCTTCTCCAAGAATGTTACCACACCTTATTCAAAGAATACTCTCAAGCCTTCCTGCTGCACAAGTAATTTTCACAGGTAGAATTTTAAATACCTACTATAAAAGAAATCCCTATAAAAATTCATAAAATAAATTTCTTTGCATTCTATGGATAGAAATTCTTTTTAAAATATTAATTTATTTTTTTTACATGCCTATTTTTACATGCCATAATTTAATCTTGACACCCCTAAGATAATTTTCCAATACTTACAACACAACCATAAAGATGTTGTGGCTAGTATTTTATTGTATATTTAATATTTCTTTTAAATTTTAGTGTCTAAAAATATTGCTTTTAACTTTAAAAACGTTTTGACATGAGTATCTTGGAAATGGATAGAGTGTGACTAAACAGATGAGCACAAATGACCAACAGTTTCTGTTATAGTAATTGAAGTATAGAGATGTTCGAAGATAGTTGCAAAGTTCATTAATATTACATACTTAAAACACTCACTACTTACTTTATCATTCGAAAATGTTTAAAAGAAAACTTTAACTTTTAAACTGTTGAATAAGCCTGGGTTTCTTACAGATAATGGCAGCAGCTTTCCTTCTCGGCTTTGACTCTCTGATTGCAACTACGCTAAATATGATGCCAGAAGCAATTATCAAAATACAGAAAGCTGTGAAAGAAGGCAGAAACAGTGAGGCATTGGCTACTCAGCAACATTTGGTCAAAATTATCCTGGCTATTACGAAATATGGTGAGTACAGCTAACTATAAATAATAATTTATTTCAATTATAATTTTTAAAGAATTCTTTTAAAATAAATTTAAAAGTAGATCGTTTAATTTTCTTGATTGAATATAAACAATACATTGAAAATTAGGTTAGTAGGTATGACAAAGTTTTAAAAAAACTTGCAGACTATTTGGTTTAAATGTGTTGCTACTCTAAGTAATGCCAACTTTTGACTTAATATTATTATAAGTTTCTTTAAAGACAAACTAAGAAGAATTATCTCTAAAATTATGCACACTTAAAGCACTGAATGTTTTAGGTGCTTGGGTGCCTTCAATGAAAGTAGCCATGCAACTTATGACTGGACTTGATTTTGGCGAGCCTAGGAAACCTCAAACTGCTCTTACAAAAGAACAAGTTGAGGACCTCAAAAAGGATTTAGCTGCTCTCAATGTAATCAAAGCATAATACTTTTTATATTTGTCTAAAATTAAATATATACTTTTTTTGAATTTTTATCTGATGTTAATACTTATGAACCTATCCTAAAAATTGCATTTCAATTCTAACCTGTTATTACATTCTTATTATTTATTCTTCTTCTATTATGTTCCTTATTGAAACCTTATATGATAATTAGCCAATCCCAAATGTGTAAATTTTGAATGTTTCAAGGGAGGACATAAATTAATGCAGTTAGCATTGTAGAGTGAATAGTAGACAATAAAATGCACAAAAACAACTGAGCATTGAACAGACATGGTTCACAGTTGTCTCACTGATGAGATGACTTCAAATTTTCAAAGAGGAAAAACATACAAACATACAACAACAGACAATATATAACAACAGACTTATTAGACTATTTTAAGTTTAAAATAAAAATATAAAAACAAAATACTGACCACATTAATCAATTATTTTTTGTTTTACAATTTTTTTGAAAACATGGTTTGTAATTTCATTAGAAATTTTCTGTACAGCTTTTAATGCAGATTACAGTGGTAAAATTAGATTTTCAAAAACATGTGAATGATGTGTTTACAACTGGGATACATGAATGAGGATTTGTATGAGTTACAAGTCAAACTCACAAAGCACAATATATCACCTCACACAAATTGTATGAGCGAGATTTCCTCACACATTTTGTACAAGCAAAAAATTGCATGTACTTGTATGAATTTCTTTTCATGCGTCTTTAGATAATGGCAGTTTTGTTATTTATTAGATTTAATTAGGTGTTTACTCAGCCAATGGTGGATCCAGGGGGCTTTGGATTAGAAACGATTTGAAGAATTAAAAATTCAATAGTTACCTAATTAAATCAAATAAAAATGCCAACTAATGGCATATTATTACTCTTTATATTAAAATGGGGATTCTCTGAATCCTGCATGCACAGGTACAGCGATACAGGTTAAAGTTTAAGTTATTTTTGAAGAGAAAGAGGGGAAGAAGGAATAAGTACACACATGCACGCACACGCGCACACACACACACACACACACACACACACACACACACACATTTGTTAGTCAGGAGCAGATGTGTGGACATGAGTGTGAACAGGGAAACAGCAGACAAAATCGACCCAAGCAAAATTTTTGATGAATTTGCAAAGTTGAAAAAAAGAAAGTTAGATTTAGTTATCTGAAGTGTACCAATTAGACACAATGCGGAAAAGGAGAAATGAACTTAATAAAAATGTTTATAAAATGTATTTTCATTTATTTCTTTTTTAATTTTGATTTATATTAATTTCCATTTTTAGTTTTACATAATCCATGTGACAGGGACTCTCCAAAATAAACTTAAGTGTACTACAATAAATAATATTTCTTTTAGATTTTAACATAAAGATTTTATTTATTACTTTGAAGTAGACCAAAAATGTTTAGGGTCATCTGGAAATATTGTATATGACTGAAACTATTAGAAATCACAATAATACTTTATGAGTTACCCGGTTTATCCTTGGGTCAGCCCCTCTCTTTAAAACTGGCTGGATCTGCCTGTATACTCACCTGACAGGTTTTGATTTCTTGGCAAATGCAGTTGTATTTCATAGGCTACTTTGCTTTAAAAATGTTTTTCTATAGTTTGATTTACTATTTCGTTGTACAGTTTTTTATCCTGAGCCATCTTCTAAAGTGAGTTTATTAACCAATACCATACAGGCCTATGGACCACGAGTTTTTCTTTTTTTAAAAACTCTTGTTGCCACTAACTACAAGTTCTTTTTTTAGATTTTATTAACACCCAGTGCACATTTTGATAAATACAAAAAGTTCTTTTCATCACTAGACATGGTTTTATTTTACAAATTTAGAATATTTACACTTAAAGATACTTCCACAGACCAATAGAAATTACAGTCTGGGCAGCCACCAAATGCTGAGAAGAGTTGTACTGAGCTGAGCCGAGTGGAGTGAAATGAAGTTGAATGGCAACCAGAAGTGGAGTTCAGTCTGAAGAACGAATTTGTACCTTTTAAATCAAAATATTTAGGCCTACTTCAACAAGTTCTAGGACACTACTATGTTCAAAAATCACATCCTGGGTAATAAGAAATAATAAGTTTGGATGTATGGTCAGCATGTTGGGGGAAACAAAATCACCTTCAAAACCGAACTAGACAGAGGTGAAGCTAAGCAGAGTGCCCAGTGACTTCATTTTAATTCACTCAGCTCCATTACGCTTTCAGTGGCTGCACTTACATTAAAAACAATATGTTCAGTTTGAATGCATAGTTCGTTCCACTCAGCACTCCACTCCGCATTTGGTGGTCACCCAACCTAACTTTGTTAGAGTCAAAAATATTTTGTCCAATATAATGTGGTGTGAGAATGTTGCTTACTGAGTGGGTGATTCGTTGTATTTATTTGAATGGAAAGGCCTCACATTCTTTAAGAACAGCTGATTTCAGAATAAAGTACTATGTAGCATAGCAAATGTGTCATGACTTGTAAGAAACAAAAATTTACACAGAGACCTGAAGATGGAAATCTTCAAAGAAGAAATAAAAAATTGCAGTGAGGCAACTGCAAAAAGACTTCATGATCACGAAAATTATGATTTGAAAAAAATGGTTGACAATAAGTAGTCATGTGATGAGACTCTTAAAGAGAGCAGAATTGTTAGGTTTAGTGTTTTGATAAATTTATTATTATTTTTATTTTTGTGTCCAACTACCAAGTTGTAAAAAGTTGTGAACTATTAGAGAAATACATTTTTAGATGATTGCTAAACCAGTTATAATAAACAAAATATTTTTAAAAAAACATACAGTAAATCAATTTCTTAAAAACATCTCAAAACGTATTCTAGAAGACAGGACCAGTGGTCCTGGTTCTTACCTGATGGCTCTTCAATAACTTATTTTCTAATGGAAATTTACAAAAAATGATCCTTACAATCAATCACAGTAAAGAGGTTATTTTTTCAAGTTAAAATGTCTGTCCCGTGTTATTAGTATTGTGAATTTTAAATACAAAATAGAGATTGAAAGTTTTTTGGAACTACACAAAGTAATCACTAGTTCGAAATTTATTTTTTCTGAGTTGACACAACTGGTATGCATGTGGTGGGAAACTGTTACATCAGGTAATGTTTAGTTTTGTTTTTGTCTGATTTTGATTATTGTCATTTTGTTAATCATTAATTGTCCATGACTCCATAGATGACATAATGAATATTTCATCACTGGTTAAGTGGAAGAACACCTGCCGTGAGGCGTTCAAAGGCCTCAGTTAATATTTGAAGTCTCACTGTTTCAATTTTAACTGATGATAACTGAAAAACAGGTTTTTGAATCAATAATGAAATACGCTGAACTGGATCGCAGCATAAGGACGCTATGTTGCTATGCTATGCTACAGATGTTTGTTGCGTAAAGATGCTAATCAAAAACTGATAATCAATTCATTTAAGTTAGAATACAAATAGAATATGAAAAGGTGAAACCGAAAAAGAAGAAAAAACTGTTCAATTATTAATCAATTTTTTTGGAAAAATATGTTTTTATAACAGTACGATAAGCCAATGTGGTAAATTACTTTTTTGAGGCTGCATATACAAAAAAGGTAAGAAGCAAAAATTGAACTTAAAAAATTTGCATCTTTAACCAATTAATAATCCATGTGATCTGTGTAACGTTCACTTAAACATAACAGTTGTTCAAGAGACTCAGATAACTCTATGGCCTCCAGTCCTGAAGACAAGAACTGATGAAGTGTTCGTATGTTGATCTTTTTAGCTTCAGTGTGCAACGAACTCAACATGTTACCAATATTCTGTGAACTGTGCAGCCCAGCGAGAACAGGTACTTTGTTCACTCCTGTAAGTAACAATGAAGCATTTAAATTGTTTACTTTCTCAAATAAACTGAACAAACAAATGATCAACATTCTTTGATCCACACAATCCAATAACATACAGTACTAACCTATTCCTTCAGGCCTCGTTGTCAAGTCTAAAGATCCATCAGCCATGATGTTTTCGCTAAATATGTGCGGGAATGGTGAAGTCGTTGCAAATGACGTATTAGCTGTAGACAGTACAGTCTTGGCAGTGGATTCACAGAAAGACAAATACAACTGAATCATCTCAGCAATGTTGCGACAAGAATATGCAGGGTTACTTCGGTCTGTACTTGATGGTATATTACTGAAACATTAACTATTGTAAGGTTTCTGCAAACATGTTTTATATAGGTATGACATTTAATATTTGTAACATAGATTACTATAATGTGGGTAGTCTATAAAGGTATTTAAATGTTTGAGTTCATGTGCTTTGTAAATGGATTTGACTGCTAACATCTTTGGACAGACTTTAACTAATTATTTTATATACAAATAAATTAGTTAGGATTTTATCATTGTTTAAGATCATAACTGTAAGTTTATAAGTTTGGTATCCTCTTGCATTCATTTTATTCCAAATTATTCAGTTAGCACGAATGCTTTACTGTATTAAAGAGTATCATTTAATCTTCTTTCTAATAAGTTAGCAACTTTGTTTCACATCATTAATAATAAGCTACCTACCTCTTCAGTCTATGTTCAGGAACTCCTCTTAGAGACAAGATCTGAGTCCAAGTAGTATCATACTTCAAGTCACAATTAGGTGTTATGCTTTCGTAAAGCGTACCTTCCCATTCTTCTAATGTTTGCAATAGTGTCGATGAAGGTCGCATTGTGAATGGTAAAGTCACACTGGCAGCAACTGCAGTGCGACCAACTTGCCTCAAACTATTGACCAGATCTGTTAATCTATCTTGTCTTGTACGTAATCTATAAGGCAGTGTAAATGTATCCAGCGCTGAAGCTAAGACACTGCTTGTGTGATACCACTGGTCAACCTAAAAAGAATTTGATAAAGTTGTTGATTTAGTTTTAAATATGGTAAATGAGAAAATGGATCTATTTATAATTTTGTGTGCTCCTAATAATTTATTGTTAAAGCTCACTTCGGTACAATTTCAATAGCTTTAATGGCCTCAAGAATTTTGCTTAAGGTTTGTTAAAATCTTCATCTACTTGCTGGAATAAAAAGACCTGCATCAAGTAGTAATGTAGTGCATCAAGTTCACAGAAGTGAGAGTTATGTGAGCAGACCATCTAAGTAGATGATTCTGGAGTGGTTGTGTCCAGCCAGGACCTCTTGCTGAACTAAACAAGTATCTTTATAAAGCAAGATTCAGTCTAACTATGGAACGTCATTCTAATGTGTTTTCATTTGGGGACTAAGAACAGTGTGTTCATTCCCAGCCCACTCCCTAAATGCACATTTTAATGACTATATTCATGTTCTGGTCATAAATCATTGCTATTTTTTTGAACCAACAAGGTCAAATACACAACAAGATCACATCATTCCATTTGATTTCTCAATGCCCAGATATCCAGTCTTAATGTACAATATGGACAAAAGATAAGACCCTAAGAAAATTGCATACCATTCCTGAAGAGAACTGGAACTGAAAGAATCCTGACTAGTTTTTTTCCAATAACACTAGAGATAAAAGAATGTATCTGTAAGAAATAACAAATATTATATCAGTGTATAATGTTTAATGTGTTAATATGTTATATCACACATTACACAAATGCATGGAACTCAAGAATGTGGCCCCCCTCTCAACGTCACAGCTGTTAGCACACTAATTCACAAAGAGTACTGTTCATCCATTCTACCAGCAGCAGGACATATCACAAACAGTTGCGCATGAAATCCAAATTCCCAAAACTTTTGGGAAACTCCTCATGCGTATTGGCAGTAATATTTTTACATGTTGACCACAGCGATAGACTGTTCAACTGCAGTAGCATATAATACCAATAATTCAATAAATGCTGTAATATAAGATACATTAATAATTTTTTTTTAATTCAGTAACTTAAATATAAATATATTTAGTACAAACAAACATTTCCTTGTAGACAAATTAATTAGTTTAATGTTCTTAATTAGTTGACATTCCTTAATAATTTTTATTATTATAAAAAAAAATATTACTTTTAACAAATAAAAAAGTTTGTTTTCTTTTGACTTTTTTTTATTTTGTACAAGGGGCTCAAAGTATAACTAAACTTTCACTTTCAATTTATAGCTCAGATAAGAAATAAGTCTTACTTTGTAAATGAGGTTGGGTATATTTCGATGGTTGCTCGTCTCCCTCCAACCATCCCTTGCACAACTCAAGGGAGCAAACAAACTGGCATGTTCTGCGAGTGATGACATACTAAGAGCCAAATTGATTACTCGTAAAGAATCTTGAGCCTTTGTTGAATCAGGAAACTTTGCTGGAAGACAAGGAAATGCAAAAATAGCTTTAGTGGAATACTCGTCCTTTAGATACTCCAAATTGCTGGAAGCCATTCCGGAAAAACCATTATGTGCATCTAGCAGCACATGATATCCCTAAAAAATTATAAACATGAACAGATATAAAGTTTCTATTAACCGCTAGTTAGCATCGAGAAGTCTTCACAGTAATTTCTTTAATATTTATATAATCAGTTATGTGAAATACCGATTATATTTTTCAATCACAAAAAACATTGTATTTTCTCCAATATTTACATTAATAAAATGATTTATGAAAACAATAAAGCAAACAAAATGAGGTGGAAAGTATTATTAAAAAAATATCCTATTGTGCACTGTTCCAAAGCATTGTGCCTGAAGTAATACCAGTTTAAACTAATAAGCTATTAGTTATGAATTTTAAAATTATCTAGAATTAATAATTTGACAAAACTTGTAACATTACTTTCATTATTCTAAAACTGATTTATTTGATGGCTTTAATCTAATAATCTTTTCAGAAACTGGCACCAAGTATATAAAGCAAATAGAAAATTATCCGAATAATTCATAAATAAATAATATTTTCAGTGAAATATATTTCTAAAAATAATTACAGTTTTTACAAACCTGCAAGTTATCACATTCCTCCATGTAACAACGAATTCGGTCAGTAAACTCATCATTAAAGTTTGGCATTTTCCAAACTTCTTCGCCTAGTTTAAAGTTATCAAAAGGCGCTACTTCAGAATTATGTTGATATCGATTAATGAGCGATATATTACGAGGATGCAGGTGGGTGCGCAAATAGTCAGACCAAACGGTAACCAAACTGTCAAGGTGGTAAGGTTTGGGCAGAACTACACCTTCTTGTTTCAAATCTAAACATATAAATAATATTTATTTTTAAATTACAGTACCTGTTAACTAGTATAATAACACAACAAAAATTATACATTTTTACAGAAGAACAATGGAAAGTTTAGGTAAGTAAAAGTGTATACCTAAGATTATTTGTGATTATATTTTTGTTTCACTGACATACATTAATTATTGTTCATGAATAATTCCAATTTTTTTTACTTTTCCTTTCTCACTATATGAACAATTTAGAAGGTGTAAGTATGAAAAAATTAATTATGAGAATTTTACTGATGTATCCATTATCATGTCCCTCTCCCCAGTCTTTTGTATGTGAATACGTGCCTGCCTGAGCCTGTGTATAACACTAGTTTCTCATTTCAATTAAATTTGGCATGGAAATTTAGTTTAGCCGCATCTCAAATTGCTTCTCATTTTTTTTTAATATTTGTAAGTTCTTTTGGTCAATAAACCCATACAAAAATTAACAAAATCAGTTCTAAAGGTTGTGATAAAATGCAGTCTTAAGTACTGCAACAAAACACAGTGGTCACTACTTCCCTCCCACAAGAAATCCATTTCAAGAATTATAGAAACAATACAAAAAAATGGCTTAATTTTTTTTAAATGGGCCAATTTTCTGGTTATTTCGTCAAGTGCTCCTGAACCAGATTTATTGGTAAAATAATTAAATGTTAATTTTTTTAAACTTATATCGACGAATTTTAAATATTTATTGATAACCCACAATATTTATTTAATAAATATTTATTGGTTAAGCCCAAAATAACCATTTTTGTACATTTTCAAGATGTAAGATATCTACTTTCAAATAATAATTTTAAAATTATGAAAATGACAGAGTGAATAATACAATAAAAAAAACAAATTTTGGTTTAAATTACTATTTACTAAAATTAAACATTTAAAAAGAAGAGGTAATTTAAAATTCCAAGATATGATCTACTTTTTTCTTTGAAAGTAATATTTTTCAGAAGTTCATTTGAGATTTTTGATTTCTGTTCTAATCAATCTTTATTATTATATATTTCTTTAAAAAATCACTTAATATAATTGTATTGTTACTTATTATTTTTATAGCACTTTAGTAAGCCAGTAAATATTTGTGCTACAACGAAGACTGTAATAAGAAATATAAATCTAAAATCATAAATACAGTACTGTGCTGTAATATGTTTTATCATACAAACCATTAGATATTGTTATACAAACCATTAGATACCATAATTTCACAAGACATGGCTTCATCTAAGTCTTGTAAGAATTCATTTTTCTCTGGCTTAGGTGCTGCATGTATTTTAACTTTATCAGAAGGCCAAAGTGGTATGGCAGTATTAGGTGGCTGGGGTGGGTCATACAAGCCACCATCTTCTGACAGTGTTCCCAAACTTCCTTTCAAGTCCACTAAAAGCATTCTGGGAGTAAATGTTATTTCCCCCTATGTTTGGAACAAACCACATATCTTATAAACAAAATTGCACAATGAATTTAATAATAAACCAATCACTTAGTAAATATTTGCAACTGATTCATTATTTTTTTTATCAGCTGTTGACAAAAGGAAATTCTAATATGAAGAAAATAAACATCCTCATGAGTAGTATAGGTAACAAAATTTTCAATGGTAAATGTGTCCATATATTTTTGATTGTTTTTCTTGCTGGAACACTTTATTTAATGTGTATCAGAAAGAATACAAAGTAAAAATTATCAGAAAACTGAAAAAAGTGGCTTTAAACTAAATTAATTTAGATTATATTAGATTCGGTATTAGAAGTTAAAAGGTCTGGTAGCCCCTAGTACTGTGATAAAAGGGACCTATTGTGCAACTAAGCTTCTTGGATTCTAGTTCCACTGACAGGTGCCCTCAATAAGTTCTACCAGTCTAGTGATTAGCTTATTCTGCTGGAGGTCTTCAGAGACTTGGAAAACAAACACCCTTTGCCTCCTGCTGCCAACAGTCTCACAATCATAGATTATAATGTCTGCAGTTTATCTTTCTTCCTGTTTAACCACACAGTTGTACAATACTAAAATGTCCATATGTACCATTAGACCAAAGTGCTCTGTTATGAGACCCATGGTTTTCCTAAGCTGTCATATGCTCAGGCTCCCTACTGACTCTCTAAGTCTTCTTAGAAAAATTAACTAACCTAACCAATTCTATGATTACTGACCTAGTTAGCTTTCCAATATTGTATTATAAATAATTCAGCCACTATTTTGAACTAAATAGACACTACTATGTGGATTGATGCTTTTCATACAGTAAAACTGTACAATGTCCATGCAATGTAAATAGTAATTATTGAAAAAAATAGTTCTGTTAAAAATTATATAAAATCATAATTTATAAATGTTCTGTCGATTAATAATTACACAAATACATTTATCATTAATTTAAGTATTTAAAATAAGTAAATTATCATAGATTTAGAAAAAATATACAAATTTCTTGACAGCTTCATTATTTTCTTTTGACCAATTTGTTACGTACAGAGAGTTCAAACTTTTTTGTATAATATTATTTTTGTTTTATTATTATATATTACTTACGCTTCACCAAAAGTGTTGATCTCTTTGTGAGACATACTGTTAAAATATCATCTACATATGGTGCTTAGTCAAAAATGTTAAACTTTGTGATAAATTGGAATAATTTATAAAATACTACATGTCTGACAACAACTATTAATGAAAATTAATAATTATGACATTTAAATATAAAACAGTAAATAAAGTGGTAATTTATATAATAAGAAATAAACATTAAATAATATAATTTTTAATACTAACCAATTTAATGGTAAAAAATAATAATAATTTTTATAATAAATTTATATAATAATTACATAAATAATAATAAAATAAATATGCTCTGGTAAGAAAAATAATTAGATATAAATAATAACATTTATAATAAAGCTTTTATTTGTATAAATAATATTGATAGTTGCATGTACTAGCCCACTTACGTTTCGGGTTTGACCTTCCCGGAATAAGACATCATGGTTAATCTCAGAAGGTGAACTGCTTCCATATTCAAAAGTAGCTTCCTAAAAGAGAATAAAAATATGTAATTGTAACATAGAAACAAAAATAAAAGCTTAATTAATTTTACTGTATACAAAGTTTTCTGGCCAGATTTTCTTTAAATTTCAGATATTTACATCAAAGACGTTTTGTTTATAACACACAACATGAAAACAAGCCAAAATTGATTTTACTAGGAGGATCTGCTTTTTAAAATGTATTTATTTTCATAATATTCTTTAGACTAATGTCTAATATTGTTAGTATAATAATATTGTTTAGTGCAGAGTTTTAAATTTTAGGTTAGTAATAACTTCTGACAATTGCAAATAAGTATTTATTTGTGTATGATGCATCAGCATTCCAAAATTTTTGTTTGAGCTAAAGCCCTGTTTTCAGAACATTTTCAGTATTTTCAGCTTATCAAGCTACAGAATGCAACTACAATGTTGCTAACTACTTTCATAATAAACCATGTTAGGTTATTCGTGCAATACTATTTCTACAAAACCGTTCTTAAGTTATTTTTTTAATTTCTACTATTTTTTTTATTAATAACATGCATTTAATTATTCATTTTTGAAGCAAGAAACATGTTAACTACTTTCGTGCAGTACTAATTTTTAGGTTATAAGCATCACTTTTATTTTCAATTTTTTTAAATTGCCCACAACTTCTGCACTTTTATATTTTGTATTATTACAACTGGGCATGTAATAAAGCATTTTAGTGCAAAAATTTCAAAAACTAACAAAAATGGTTTAATTTACAATTACCACATAATGTATGTTTTCTGAACCTAACCTTTCCCGGACATCAAGTTATATGATTCTGTGTAAGAGGTTTTTCAATAACTAGACTTTTTCCTTACTGTTAAAAATAACCTACTTAGTCATGAGACATTATTTTAACTACACTATATAAATGTAACTGAGTATAAATAATGATTTACAAGCCTACATGTTCTTTTTCAATATGAACTACAAGCAGTCAGAATGAAGGTTCTGTTTAATGTTTGTAGAAACCAATAATAAAATATGCTAGGACAGAGTTAACAATGTAAGCAAGTGATTCTGGCAAATATTAAGATTTAAAAAATATATTTATAAGCGTTAGAAAATACATTAGAACCTAATAACTTGTGAAGTAAGAATAAGGTTAAAGGTTCTACTATAAGGCTCTCACATCAAGTGACTTGTTAAATTAGTAGCAGATAAAATTTATTAAATGTAGTTTTAATATTTAACTTTAATATACATTTCGAAATTGCTGTAAGTTTACCGATCAAATTGCAATTCAATAGTTTTTTTTCTGGACCTCGACTTAATACTTTGAGGTTAGGAAAAGACATTCACTATAGCATTGGCACAATGTAAACTCTGTTCTTATATAGCAGAGGATGGTCCACATTATTTCAAATTGTATATTTAATTATTAGTGAATACATTCTGATATTGCATATAATTTTAATCAATTGTTTTTTATAATAACGAAGTGATTTGAGGTTAGAAAATATAATGACATATTACATTAGTATCTAACGTGAAAAATACGTTTTTATTTTCCTTTAGTACAACTAATAATCAGTAAAGTTTTATAAATTTTCCTTACCTGACAGTTCCACCAGTGCGTTCCAACAAAATTTGAATAATGTCCTAGCTGTAATGTGATGATTTCCTTCCCATAAGATGCCATTGTTTATGTTTAACGTGTTTATGTTATTTTTGTACTGTTACCATTTTCCAATTTAAATCAAGCGCCTTATTTTCTACTTTATCTATGGTCTAATTTTAAAGTTGATTATTAACGAAACAAAAGATTCACTTTACGAATGTGAAAAGATTAACTTTCTCAGTTTAATATGTGAAAAAAATAAATTGTATAGTTATAATAATACATAAGTGACGGTTTCGATTTATTGGAGATATTATCATTTTAATTTCTAATTAGAATCTATTACCTTTATTGTCAAAGTTTTAATCGGCGGTCATATAACATACTTCGTATTTTAATTACCACTTTTCTTTAACAGTGTAATTAATGTGTTTTACCTGATTAAATATGTATTATGCTCTAAAAATAAGTTTAAAAAATATAGAACTAACAACTTTAAATAAACTTGAACAGTAAGATAAACAGTAAGGTCTCTGATGGTATAAGGTTTTTAACATTATTTTTTTATTATATATAATAGGCGAGGGCATTTACTCAAAGCATTTTTTGTGTAACTAGAACTGGTGTTACCCCTTAGGCACCTCAGCATTTAATATTTAGCATTAAATAGGTTAGTTTTTTGCTTTTCTTTTCTTTTGTTTTTTTAACTACTATATTGTATAATATATTGATTGATTTATTCTTTAGAGGTTATGGGGTTTGGTGGCACCTAATACTGCGATCAAAGGATCTATTGTACAAGTAAGGCTCTTTGATTATAATTCAGTAGACTGATACTCTCAGTGAGTTATGTCAGTTTATTGACTAGCTCATTCTGCTGGAGATCCTCAGATTCTGGAAGCCTTCTGCTGGCATTTGTAGTTCCTTTAAATTAATGTGATAACGTTTGTGCAATATTTATGGGTTTGTATGACTATAGGCCTGTTGAATTTATGTCAATACACACTAACCTTACAAGTTTATTTATGTCCCAAAGTGAGGAATAAAATTTTCATTTTTAATTACTTAGATTTTTATTATAAAAAGATAGTGGCACGCAGCTGTAGCGCTGATGTAACGAAAAAGATTTCCAGAAACTAATAATTCGCAAAACACATTTCGATAAGCTAAAATTAAACTTGACATAAATATTTATTTTGGTAATATTGTAGGCCTAGCTTCAAAAATTTACTGAACACTTAGGCCTATATCCGTTTCAAAATAGCGGCATTCAAATTTTTTAAAAATATTGTATTTCTTGCTTCATACTTTTTTGAAAATTTGATTTCACGAACGTAATCAACATTAAAGTTTTAAAGGAGCACTTTTTAAATTTTAAATTCGAATTTAAACCCTGACTACTGTCGAATGAAAATTCGTTAAAATTTGTATCCTTTCGTAATTACAGTGCAGCATTATTATTTTTGCATGAATTAAATTAAAACATTTACATTAGACTACGTATTTAATCCCTTAATATACCTGATCATTGTTAAATTAATTACTCTACTATATAACTATGGCAACAGTGTTATTATAAATTTGGCACAATGGCGTTTTTCAGAAAATTACCTATGTTTTTTCGAAATTTTCGTTGTCGTTCATTTGCCACGACTAAACAATTAGGGAAATGTTGTGAAGAAGAACACCCCTCAAAGTCGGAAACTGATCCATGTCATGGTAAATAATGTGTAACCTAAATAGGCCATAAGAAGTACAATTGTACAAGAGACCGATAGTAGGACAAAGACCAAGAAACATAAAATGCTGTGATCCTGGCCTGTAGAATATAATTTGGAGTGGTCGTTACAAAAATATTTATAAGTGTTGAGCCCTATAATTTTATAATCATCGTTAATATATGTAGGCCTATACTATAATTTTAAGGAAACCTACTTCTGTATAAAAAGTTAGAACTTTGTCCATACGGCGGTTTTAGTCAAATTGTTTGTGATACGTTATAAACAAGTCACTAATATTTTTCTTACTAATTATTAAATTGTATTTCGTCTTAGGCCTAGGGCCTATACCATTCTCAATTTAAATCTGATATTCAGAAATAAACAACTGCTGTCATGCCTTAGACCAACATTGTCTGAACTATGGCAGCAACATAACTAACTTAAATAACTACACTTAAACTTTGCAAAATAAATTTAAATTATTTAGCGTAACTGAACTTATGGCGGTAATAACTTTGTAAGCCTCACACTGATTAATGGAAATTGTATGTTTCAAATACATGTTTACTGTGTACATATGCACTTAGAATATTTTTAATCCAATACCAATCAGCAAAACTACTTTGTTAATCTCTTGAAAAATTGCAGTTATGAACTATAAATAAAAATCATGTATCATGTTTTCTCTTCCTTTTTTATCTTAATTACGATAATTTGTTCGAAAACACGACAAATTAACATAGCTAGTTTTTTAACAACATAACCTGAAACTTATTATAGCCTATCAGCTGTTCAATGAAATCGGCTGATTATTACGAATTACTATAAAACAACTGATCTTTTAATATAACTGTCAAAAGTAAATTAACGATTCATTTCATATACTTAAATTTGTGAAATTTTTGTGTAGTTTCTGTAGTATAGTGGTTAACGCGTGTGCCTTACAAGCGCAAGGACCCCGGTTCTATCCCGTTTTAACACAAACGTTTTTAATTATAAATGAATTTAATATGAAACTCATGACGCGAAAAATATACTGTTTATATATCAATATAAACATGTTCCTCACATCACTCGTCCTGCAAAATCCAGCATCAAAACCAATCCTAAAACTTGAGTTAATGTCCATCAAAAATAAAAGTATGTTATAACCAGTATTTTTTTAATCAGTATTTTTGTAACCGGCAAGTCTGTAATCGGTATGTTTGTAAGAGGCATTTTTGTAATATGTAAGCTTGTAATCGGAATTTCCTGCCTAACTTACTCTGTCTCACTTAGAGGTTCGTAATTCGTAAAATTTATTTAAATGCTGTTTTATGCAAACTTCAAACCTGATTACGATTGAAAAACAAAAAATTTTAAAGTTATGCGATGTCAGATTTGAAATGGTCGTTATTTTAAAACTGGAGCAGATTTTTTTTAGTACCAAATCGGACCAAACTTGCGAACGTGAGAATGCAAAACTTTAAAACCTCAGAAATTGATCTACAGGTCAGGGGATCGGTGCACATTTCAAGGTACCGGGTCTGGTCTGACCATGATGGCCGATCCAATATTCTTTTTCCATTGTAAATTCGCTAATTAAAACTAAAAAATCAAAATATACTGTAATTTATTGAGCATAAATAAATAAATGTTTTCAGACCCTGGCTCCTACAAGTTGTACAGGATCTTGTCTTTGTATTTTGCAATACCGATCATAGCAATTACGACGATAATACAGATTAACAACCACAGGAATTACAAATGTGAACGACCCGAGTTTGTGCCATATGAATACCTCCGTATAAGAACTAAGGTATGGATTTATCATAGCAGACGTCAAATTGACAAATACAATTGAAATTCGACGGTCAGAATTTTAGTTTTTTTTTTAGATTAACTCCTAAGCTTTCTCTTCTTTCAAATATGCTATACTGCTTAGAATTATGTATTTGAGCAAAATATCGTAAACCGATTGTAATAAATTTGATAAATTTGGCTGTCTATCCGGTTTTTTCCTGTTAATGTTTACCGGATCCATGATCTATACGTTTTGTTTGAGACATCTATGATTTTCAAAAATTATAAGTATGGTGTCGACATGTGTTTAAACAAAAACGAAATGTCAAATTTCATTGAAATTGGTCTATTTTAGTTTATAGTTAAGTATACAAAGAGAAACCATTGATCGATTTAAAAAAAACTAATCTTGTGTTATAATTACCCTCTTGTTATAAAATATGTGTTTATTATTTGCAGTACATAGTAAGTCAGTTGCTTCGTAATTTTGATCTTAATAAAGGGGAGGATTAAAGTATGTAAAAAAGCTACAATATTTTCAGTTTTTCGAAAGAACAAAAATAGTCTAATGCAGTACTTTAATCTGATGTATTATTATTGAGTTCCATTTTGTCTAAATCTTACATTAACAAAAGAAAGTGTGTGTGTGTGTGTGTGTGTGTGTGTGTGTGTGTGTGTGTGTGTGTGTGAGAGAGAGAGAGAGAGAGAGAGAGAGAGAGAGAGAGAGAGAGAGAGCGAGAGATTAGACCCAAATTTGTTGCACGCAGAGATCTGGAATTTTTAACGTAGGTGAATAGGTTAGTGAAATAAAATTGTTGAAACAATTATTGATAAACAGGATAAAAAATGCTTACTTGATATAGTTAATTTTTGGAAATTCGCTTCAATCGTGCCAGCGAGAGTGCAATATTTTTATTCGACTCTTTAAAAAAATGTAAACGTAGTAAATATTTGAAGCTAATTTTGTAAAATGGATTATTTATGAAAACACAACTCGGTTATTGTGACTTAAACTGTATTAAGTTTTCCTTGTATTGTTTTTAACGTTTGACTGTTAGACTGTTGAAGAAGTATATTAGACGTAACGCACAGAAAAAAAATCTACGGTAACAACTGGACTCGAACTTATGTAGGTTTAGGCCACCAAATGAGGAACGGAGTTGCGCTGTACATAGCGGACAACGCATTCAAAACCTAACCTGTTGTTTTCAATGTAAGTACGGCCATTGAAAGCGTAACAGAGTGAAGAAGCGTCGCTGAGCTGCGCGCTGCTCCGCTTTCCCCACCACGTTGACCACTCCTCCAAACTTAATATTTCTCGTTGACTAGGTTATGTTTCTAGTTCTTAGAATCCGTTTAAGTAGGCGTAAGAATTTATATTTAAAAAATACAAACGCGTTCTTTAAACTGACTGAACTCCGCTCCCCGTTGCCGTTCAACTTCACTCCGCTCAGCTCCGCTCCGTCCTTACGTGTCAGCGTTGTCCTAACAACTGAGTTACAGTGCTCCCCACTTTCCCTTGTACACAAGCGCAGTCATACAATTAAATTACAATGTCAGCTCCTGTTCAGGCCCATTTTTCACTCTTTATTTGTTCTGTTCCACATTTCCGGATTTATAGAAACAAATGAAAGCGGCATAAAAAACTTGTGGGGAGGCAAATTGTACGAGGTAGATTAAAATTGTTCGCCGTCTGAACGACACTGATTAATGAATATTCCTGTGCTTGTTCTGTGCTGTGGACTTGTAAAGAGATTTGTATTGTGTTGGATATTTCGGGCGAGCAAAACATTAATAATTGTAAGGTTCTTTCTGTAAATAACAAATAGACACGTTCACGTACAAACCTAAATTGCAAAACACGTGTTTTACGACGATAAGCACCAACAAATTACAGAAGAAACATTCAGTGGTATCTGACATTGTTTTGAAACTCACTAATTTGTCTGACGATATGACAGCCTCTACACTGCAGTTAAATATAAGTTGACAATTATAGTTTGCGTTGGAGCCCCAACATTTAAAATTTTAATTTTACCAAAACGCGGAAAGTCAAAAGTAAATTTCCAAAAAAGTTGTGTTAGATAAAAGATAAAAGGTAACTTGGAGAAAGTACTTTAAACTTTAAATAATAAAATACCGATCTTTTTGTAAATACCGATGTTTTTTTAGTTCAGTTTTCGATAGGCGTAGTACCTCAATCATTTAAAAGCTGAACCGTTTTAAATAATTATTATATTTCTCTTTGCTCAAACCAAGATAAAGTTTTTCATATTATCTTGGTTTAGGAGTACAATTATTTTGTTATTCTTGTCACTAGGTTCAGCAGGATTGAATGTACCTTGTTCACATTGGTGTCACCTTCCAGAATTTGGTCAGGTAGAGTAGGCCTATAGTTCGGTCTAGACCAGTCTTGGGTTTAGGCCTTATAATCAATCGTATTTTATATTTTAGTGTTACTTCTGTTTGGTATCCCTCCGAAAATGGTAGCTTTGTTTCTGAAACGTACATCTCGATAAAATTAGTTCACTAGTTTAATATTCATTCTGTTCGTATCATTTTGTGGCAGAGAATGTATTCATTCATTTTTGTATTTGTACAACACTTCACAATGCTCCTTGCATATTTGTATTTACGAAACTTTTGCAGAAATATCCTTGGGGCGACGGTAATAAGACCCTCTTCCACAACCCTCATGTCAACGCACTGCCTGATGGGTACGAAGACGAACAGGGAGAAGAAGAGGAAGTAGAAGAATAAGAAGAATAAAGCTAACATTGAATACAAAATTAAGCATAAGTAGCGCATTATGTTTCTGAATATAATTATATCATTGAAATAAATAGAATTGTTTATTACCTGTACCCTTTGTTTTACTAGACTAAAACCTGCTTTGGTACTAGACAACGATAACTTCATTTGTTAACTGTAATACTTAATAATGTATCTTCCAGAGTATCCAGATAAAAAGTATATTTTTCTATTTCATCGTTACTTTATAAAATAATAGTAGGCCTACTGTAATAGTATCAAAATTCCATAATAGACTTAGACTGCCATTTTTAATAGAGTGCTACAATTTATGGCTCCCTAGGTTAGGTTAGGTTAGAAAATGTATAAATATCCTCAGTCTGTTGCTATTAATTTGGTTTTTTCAAATTTTAAAAATAAATATTTTTAAACCTTCTTTTAAAAATTTGTTTGAAACTATGTTAACTACCATAAAAAAACAAAAAAATTTTAAATGACAATTTTATTGAAATTGGCTCAAATTTAACACTTATGGACCATAAAAAAATATGTTTTGTTTGCTTACTTTCAAAACATTATCATTCGGAAGCTATAAGTAAAAACTGAAAAATCGTTATCAGTGAAAATCTGAGACAATATTTTCAAAAGCGGCTTCACTAATTTTTTTCAAATTTTAATCATATGATATTTATTAATTTAGAAATAAGTTCGAGTTTACACACGAAACCCTTACAGGTGGCATTTTCTTTGGTTAGATTCTTTGCGAACAGTACTTTCTCACAGAAAATTTTGTTTGCTGTTTTGAGTTAACATTCTTCATGCACGGAAAATTTGAGCGGAATTCGTCTAGCCGGTTTAATGAAATCGTATTTATCAACATTTCGCCATAATTGCTAATATTTTTTAAAACATTTTAAGGGTAATTTCCGACCGGAAAGTTAGCTTATCGTAACTAATGCCATTTGACATTATGCCATTATAGCCATTTGATTGTAGTTTAACGAGAAAGTTACTGCAATTTGGCGTAATATTAATTTTTTCCTTCAGAAGGCTCAATATTAAAGAGATTCAAGTTCATTTTTTGTCTATATGGAACTGGCAGTGGTATAAGGTGCCTAAAACTACTATGTATTTTTCAGTGCAGTAGCGAACCAAGCCTGTTGTTCAATTTTTTCCTGCTAGATGGCAGCAGTTGAACTGAAAACATGTGTTTATTCTAGTGTTGAAGTGAACCAAAAATCTAATTTGTTGTGCAGTCAATTAAAAGCACTTTTAAAGTTTAACTAATTTTCATTTTTTTTATACATTTTAATTATTCTTTACTATCATCCACAATTACCTTTAGTATGTCTTCTATTGATATTAGGCATCAAATATTAAAGATTATTCAGAGAAGGTAAGATTTATTACTGTTTATAATAATTAGAGGTTAGGTTTTAGTTTAGACTAGTCTACTATTAACCTTTTTCCAACTATATTTGGTGTTGCGTTCACATTTTAAGTTTTCACTTCACTATTGATTTCATATAAAGTTAATTAAGTTACTATAACGTTAATTTTATAATGTAATTATATTCTGCAGTACTACGAGCCATACAATAAAATAGTCTCACTAATTATTAATTGAATCCAAAAATGAACAAATTAAATCGTAATTATTTGGTTAAATCAAATAACAAAATCCAGACAATAAAATAAATATAATAATCATGCCTATAAAAATCAAATTGTAACAACTTATTGCGATTTTAATAGAGTGAAAACCATAATCCAATAATCAGCAATATGTAGGCCTAAATTGTACCGTGTAATTGTTTAGTACGATCCAGTAACATGGTCAAGTGAATAAAAAGTATTTATGCACGTTCAGGCCTCACGCTAAAGTAGGCATAGTAATTTTAACAATTTTTTTATTATGTTATTTATTATTATTATTATTATTAGACATTCATCCACGGTAGATTAAATTTATTACGATAAGATTCGATTTTAAGCCATTAACTGAATACTGAGCCACACTTAGTATGCCAATAACCTAACCGTCATTACAAGGTTAGTAACTTTTACGCAATACTAGTTATGTAAAAAAACTGTGTAAAGTTTTTAACGTACAACCGTGTCAGGTTTATACCAAACAACCGTGTTAGTTTTCTTAAGTCTTTCTTTTAAAAAAACGTTTGATTAATCGTTTTCGCGATCAAAAACACGTTATCTACTTTTACGCGCTAGTCATTTTGAGGTTATGTTTGCCACTTGCGTGTTTTTCATTTTTTTCTAACTTCCCGGTGTTTCCGCACTTTTATATTTTTAATTAATAATATTAGGCATATAATAAAGTGTTTTGGCACAAAAATTACCAAGGCCTAAGCTAAACGTTTCATAAAATGTTAATAGAAATTACAGAGAATGCTATCATTTTCGCTGAGAGGACTGAGAACTCTTCTTCATAGAGCTTCGCCTTTTTTGCGTGTTTAATCTTCCATATCTTAACAACGGTTTTAAGAACAAATAAAGGTGAAAAGCTCTCGAAGCTGATCAGTTTTAATTTTCAAACCTTTGTCTAGATGGTCATTCGAAATTGCCTTTCTGAACTTTTTTTGTAGTTTTTCTGGACACGCCAATTATCTTGCAAATATGTCTGGGTGTTTGACAATGTAGGCCTATCAATTATGAAAATTAGTTCGTCTACTAAAACTGAGTGGATTTGTATTGCCTACAGAATTTCTGTCGTATAATATGTAAACTATGTTTTATTTTATAACGAAACTGTGTTGATTTTAAATTGGATAGTAGTTTTAAGTTCATGTTTCTCTTCGAACTTACAGGAGATAAGTCGGTTTTCTATGTTTGAATAATTTCGTTTTTGTGTTCACGTTTGTCCGTGTTCTGTATAATTGGGATTTTTGTAACTTTAAGTGTTGGCAAAAAACAATTTACATTGTGAAAGCAACAACAAACTAACAAATTGTAATGCAACTTATTTCTTTACCAAAAATAAGAAAATAAGTTAGATTATAACACTAACAGGCGGTTTCTAGAACAGTCATTAACTTATTTAATTCATCATTAAAGTTAATCTTTAATTAAATCGTCAACTTCAGTTTCTAAAACAACCATCAACTACTAATTTAAAATTAAATTCTTATTAATTTAATGTACCAGTATCGGTCAATAATTTGAATTGTAGATTAATAACTACCAAGGAACCCGTGCGAAATTTCGCACTATGAAAGTTTTAAGCAAGCACAGCCTTTTGAATAACAATAGTCGTTGGGGTGAGGGCGGTAGTTGGAAGGAAGGGAAAACATGTTTAAAAAATAAATCACAAACTTATGACTGTCATCGACCGTAATATTTACATTAACCTGTTGCTAAAGAAAGGTGTAATGAGAAACCGTAATATTTAAATACAAATAAGCAAATAAATGCGAAATGTTAGAAAATTACATTTGCTTCTTACCTGCTATATCACAAAGTCCACAATAACCTTTAACTGTACTTTACAAAGTCCACAATAACCTCTAACTGTATTTTGACTTTATTTTGTACTTCGTATTTTATGATGTCCGTATTAACAAAAGATAAATGCACGATGGAAGGAGAAATCACAAATATATTTGTGTAAAAACAGTGTCCAAAACATGTGTTTGATTTTCGAAATACTTGTCCCGGCTTGTACGACGGGAACTGTCAGTAGGACCACATAACCTGTAAGTTTAATGACGTTAAGTAAATATTGAAATTGTTGTAAGCTTGTTGTGCAAAAAAGTGGCATTTGTAATAGGATTGTCTGTTCGTGATTAGTAAGTTAGCTTCTTAAAGTATATAAAACTTACAATTGTCTGATTTGTGATGCCATGCATGCCTATGACAGTTAAAAGTGTCTTTTATGTTAAAATTTTTCAAAAAACAGTGTGTTTTAGCGCAAAATCGTTTTGCAATGTCAGAAGCCGGTTAAAAAAATCTTTCTAAGGATACCTCATTTATGCTTGTACGAATAGTATGTACTGAGAAAAAGGGATGGTGATTCAAGAAATAATATATGATTAGTAGGCCTTTTCTATTTTTACAAAATTTACAATGTTGTCGAAGTTTCATTTGTGATTTTTGTTGTGTTAATTTGTTTTATTGTAACTAAGATTTAAATAACAGTTCAACATTTTTTTTTGGGTTGATATTGCACATGATTTTATTTCATTATTTAAATTTTATTTATTATATTTTTAATGTTAACAGTTTTTCTCCAAATTATTTATTTGTAGACCTAATAATATTATAACCTGTACATTGATTTTAGGCCTTATTTGCAATGAGTTTACGAGTTTCAAAAATTACGATAATATTAAGTTCATATGAAAATTAACAGAAGTAATTGGGTTGTGTTTAAGTATTAGAAATTTAATTTCATTTAATTATTTTTCCGAAGAAAAATTCAAGAATAGATTTAGGTTCAGTAATGAAAGCGATGTTCACATTTTAAGTGTAATTTCAAAGTATCTGACGAATTAAATAAATGTTCAAAAACCGGATGTATGTTTAGTAAACAGTTTGATCTTTGGTTTATTTAGTTTTTAAAGACAGTGTTACAACATATCTATGCAATAGGCCGTATATAAAATTATCTAAAACATTTTATATAAATATAAATCAAGTTTGCTTTTATCCCACCAAAAATGTCCGCATTGTAGGTCTAGGTTTCGAGTCTATTGGTGCGTTAAGTATTGCAAGCTTGTCATTACTTATTGTGATACTGTTAGTTACTGTACCAAGTAGCCAAGTTACTGTACCAAGTAGCCAAGTTACTGTGTCAAAATAGCCAAGTTACTGTGCCCAATAGTCAAGTTACTATACCAAGTAGCCAAGTTACTGTGTCAAAATAGCCAAGTTACTGTGCCCAATAGTCAAGTTACTGTACCAAGTAGCCAAGTTACCGTGTCAAAATAGCGTTACTGTCAACTGTCCAATAGTCAAGTTACTGTACCAAGTAGCCAAGTTACCGTGTCAAAATAGCCAAGTTACTGTGCCCAATAGTCAAGTTACTACCAAGTAGTTTACCAAGTAGCCAAGTTACTGTGTCAAAATAGCCAAGTTACTGTGCCCAATAGTCAAGTTACTGTACCAAGTAGCCAAGTTACCGTGTCAAAATAGCCAAGTTACTGTGCCCAATAGTCAAGTTACTGTACCAAGTAGCCAAGTTACTGTGTCAAAATAGCCAAGTTACTGTGCCCAATAGTCAAGTTACTGTACCAAGTAGCCAAGTTACCGTGTCAAAATAGCCAAGTTACTGTGCCCAATAGTCAAGTTACTGTACCAAGTAGCCAAGTTACCGTGTCAAAATAGCCAAGTTACTGTGCCCAATAGTCAAGTTACTGTACCAAGTAGCCAAGTTACCGTGTCAAAATAGCCAAGTTACTGTGCTCAATAGTCAAGTTACTGTACCAAGTAGCCAAGTTGCCGTGTCAAAATAGCCAAGTTACTGTGCCCAATAGACAAGTTACTGTACCAAGTAGCCTAGTTACTGTGTCAAAATAGCCAAGTTACTGTGCGCAATAGCAAGTTATTGTACCAAGTAGCTAAGTTACAGTGTCAAAATAGCCAAGTTACTGTGCCCAATAGTCAAGTTATTGTACCAAGTAGCCAAGTTACTGTGCCCAATAGTTAAGTTACTGTACCAAGTAGCCAAGTTACTGTGCCAAATAGCCAAATGCCTAAGTTACTGTGCCGAGTAGCCAAGTTATTGCCAAGTGGCCAAGTTTCTGTACCAAGTAGCCACGATTCTGTGCCAAATAACAAAGTTACTGTGCCAAGTAACCAAGTTGCTGTACTAAATAGCTTAATTATTGTGTCGATTAGCCAAGTTACTGCCAAGTAGCCAAGTTTCAGTACAAAGTAGTCACGTTTCTATGCCAAATAGCCACTGGGCTACTATGCCAATTTTGCCCTAAAGTTTGAAACGCTTTTCAACAAAATAAAACTATCTGTAATATTCATAAAAAACTTATGTTGATTCAAAATAATTTTAAAATACTAGTTTGTATCAACTTCTTTTGTTCGCCATTATGCTTTTACAGATTTGTATAAATATTTGCCGATAAGAAACAATATAGTGAGCCAGCGCTAGGCCTACAGCAATTAGCGTGATGCGTTGCGTGCACGGTACGCCTGTACGTAATACGGTCGGCACTATGGTTGTTCGGTTTACAACTTAATTGTGCCGCCTCTAATAAACCTAACCCCACCTGCCTCGCCAAAACCCAGAAGCCCAAACTTCGCGACCTCATTAAAGTCGTCTTGTGTTATCGCATCGCCGGACTGGGGCTACAATTAGCATGGATTCTCCTCAGCCGTTCGCTGTTTTACGTTTCTTAAAATATTTTACGCTACCCGGTCCTCGGATCTGTGGCTTCGCGTCGGAATAGAATATTTTCGTTTGTAACAATAATTATATGGTAGCTCTTTTATTGGAAATTAGAGACCTGACGATCGGAATAGTAATAATTCAAATTTGTATAGGTTTTGGCTCATCTATTATTCAATATTAAATATTTGTTGAGTTTTCTGATTCATTATTAGAAACAGTTATAAATTTGTAAAGATGTTTAAACAAATGACCACCATTTTGAAACCGTTAAACGTATTTTGCTCGGTGACGAACTTGTCCAAGCTGTTACCAAAATCGATTATCGCGCCAAGTTTGGATCAAGTCAGATCAAAATTGCGAACGTGAAAGTGCTAAACACCCTAGGGCCTATGCATATACGTAAATATGTACGTAATTTAAATGATCTCAAAAAAATGTAGTAGAAGCAAGAAACTGTATTCATTTGAAGGTTCCGGGTTTTTACCATGATGGCTGTTCATTTCTTAATAAAAAAATCAAAGAATACTAAAGCTGTTATTGTAATTGATTAACATATCTGACTACTACATTGTATAACGTTTGACAGCCAAAACTTTTAACGTTTAAAACCAAAACTTCGCAATGTCTGTCTGATTTCATTTAAACTTAAACACAAAAATCGATTTTAGTAATAGCTTGGTCTAGCTTGTTACGCGGTAAAATCCGTTGGACAGTTTCAAAATGACGGTCATTCCAAATCTTTACACAAATCATCACGTTTTTACTTTACATGTTTTTGAAAATATGATTTCACCGTCGTGCTATATTCTAGCAACATAGCAATATTAAATAGCAATAATGATTTCACCGTTCAATATTGCTCTCCCCGCAGGGGGTGCAGACTAGCTGAACCTATTGAGAGGATTTAGACGTCCCTCGCGGTACCCGAGTCTTAACACACACTTCCACTTACAACACTACACTTACGACTTTAACACTTTACAATCACACTTACATTTAGGGAGGCGATAATGACCTCTATGTGCTCTTCGCCTTAAAATAACAACAAAAAAAAAATCAATATTGCTATTTCATATATTTATTTCTTACTATAAAGAGATAATATTCAAATATCTTTATTTTTAGTAGAGCCTATTAAAGAATCAGGTTCGTTTCACGAATTAAATGACGCGATACGACTGCAATTTCCGCCAAGAGATTCGTTTTATTGTCGTTGTCATTGGTATCGGGGAGGAAGGAAATTAGAAAATACAGTAAATGTCTTGAATACGGTCAGAAGAATCGATTTAGACTGTACCAAATGTAGGCCTCCTACGTGAAAGTGTCCAGGTGCGGTGGAGAAACGATTTCAAAATGGCATCGAGCACCACCCGTCTCGTCGGGACACCACAATGATATGCGAAATAAATTCTTACATCACGTGATAGCTTACGTTTTGTTTTATCGGTAAAAACAATATGTTTGAGCGGCAACAATAAACTGTAGTTAGGGTCATTTTTCCCAGATTTCGTTTGATTTTTTTCTTATACTTACAGTACCCCAGAAAATTAAAAAACTTATTCACTTCAGTTATAAATACTTTTTGAAAAGAATTATAAAAGCGCATTTTTTTTAATATTTAAAAATTCTTGGGAAACGTATAAATAGGTTACGAGCTATTTTCACTAACCTACTTTCCATCGACGATGTTTATTTATATGATAACAAAAAGAGGGCCAATGATTCTACTGCACACACTACGTTCGAAGCTTTAGATTCAAGCGAAAATAATAAACATAACCTTAAAGTTAACATGGTGAAAAATCAGTTTGTAATCACCTGTTTGGACACGGAATATTTACCAGTTGGTTAGATTATACGAAAACAGAGATTCTATTACAATGGGAACGGTCAAAAAACTGCGTATGGTGAGTACAGTAATATGACTCTTGCAATTAAAATGTTAGGATTTTGTGATGCCTGAGTTTTTTTTAAATTTTAAATTTTTAAGTGGTGAGGAGGTGTTCGGAGATTAGGAGTCTTTATTGGTAAATGTAATAGTCTACGTTTCGGGAAAACCTACAACACTGCTTAGAATAGTGAAAAATATCTCTTTTCTTTTTGATGACATCATTGAACTGAAAAAACATTTTTTTTCAAGTACTTTTTCTTTGACTTTAAACAATCTTCGTGAGAAATTTGGTGCGAATATCTAAATAGATAAGCATTTCTGTTCAGATCAAATACAATCTAATTGTATATACATATACATATGTATATATATATATATATATATATATATATATATATATATATATATATATATATATATATATATGGGTAAAGAGAAGACAGATTCAATTAATCTTAATATGTAAAAGAAGAAGTCCTGACTGACTGATTTATAATCAACGCAGACCCAAACTATTTTATCTAGCGACTTGAAATTTTCAGGGTACATTTATGTTACCATATAGGCGTGCACTAAGAAAGGATTTTGCAAAAATTTGATTTTAACGCCATTACACTACTTACCCAGTCCAAATTTAATAATCAACGTACAGCCAATACTATAGCTATAGAGTTGAAATTCTCAGGGTACCTTCTTACAACAATGTCAAGGTACAATAAGAAAGAATTTTGCAAAGATTTGATTTTAACGCCATTAAACTACTTACCCAGTCCAAATTTAATAAACAACGTACAACCGAGACTATTAGGCCTATAGCTAGATACTTATAAATTTAAAGTTATATAAATAACTTTAAATGTTCACCTTCTTTCAACAATGTCGATGTGCATTAAGAACGGATTGTACGAAAATTTGATTTAACGCCTTTAAACTACTTACCCAGTCCAACTGTAATGATCAACGTGCAGCCGATACTATTATAACTAGAGACTTGAAATTTTCACCATCTTTCAACAATGTCGATGTGCATTAAGAACGGATTGTACGAAAATTTGATTTAACGCCTTTAAACTACTTACCCAGTCCAACTGTAATGATCAACGTGCAGCCGATACTATTATAACTAGAGACTTGAAATTTTCACCATCTTTCAACAATGTCGATGTGCATTAAGAACGGATTGTACAAAAATTTGATTTAACGCCGATTAAACTACTTACCCAGTCCAACTTTAATGATCAACGTTACTATTATAACTAGAGACTTGAAATTTTCACCATCTTTCAACAATGTCGATGTGCATTAAGAACGGATTTTACAAAAATTTGATTTAACGCCTTTAAACTACTTACCCAGTCCAACTGTAATAATCAACGTACAGCCGATACTATATAACTAGAGACTTGAAATTTTCACCATCTTTCAACAATGTCGATGTGCATTAAGAACGGATTGTACGAAAATTTGATTTTAACGCCATTAAACTACTTACCCAGTCCAAATTTAATAATCAACGTACAGCCAATACTATATAGCTAGACACTTGAAATTTTTAGAGTACCTTCTTACAACAATGTCAAGATGCACTGAGAACGGATTGTACGAAAATTTGATTTAACGGATTGTAAAATTTGATTTTCAACGCCAATTCGATAAACTACTTACCCAGTCCAACTGTAATGATCAACGTGCAGCCGATACTATTATAACTAGAGACTTGAAATTTTCACCATCTTTCAACAATGTCGATGTGCATTAATTTAAAACTACTTACCCAGTCCAACTGTAATGATCAACGTGCAGCCAATAATTTTTGTAAAAATTTGATTTTAACGCCATTAAAAATAGGCCGGTATTTTCACTATTTTACATTGAAAAAATTTGATTTTAACGCCATTAAAATAGGGGTATACTATTTTACATTGAAAAAATATTTTTTTTGTATCATATATTCTAGAAATATGCTATGAAACACTAATAATGAAAAACATATTTGTACATTTTTCCGAATTCATTCCCTAAAAGAATAAAAATATAAAAAAAGGTTTCATTGGAGAAAAAAGAGTTTTTGCATTGGAGAAAAATATTTCTTATCGGATTTTCTTAAAAGTATACAAAATATTCTAAAACACAAATAATGGTACACGTAATTCAGCTTCCCCTCCCCGAATTCATCCCCTAAAAGGACAAAATATAAAAGAGGTATAAATGTTTGTATTGGAGAAAAAAACTTTTTATCAGATTTTCTTAAATTCGAATGGAACAGATTTGAATAAAACGACATATTCAGGTTATAATATTTTTTCATATTCACTGAAAAATAGTGTCGAGTTTATTAATATATTTGTTTATGTTTCAAAATTATTACATTACCGAAACAGTTTAAATTTCGTGGGCGAAGCCGCGACGGGTAATGTTAGTATTACATACCGCAATATAACAACACAAAATAAAGTAGTAGCTGTACTTTAACATGTATCATGTTTTAGGGCTGGTTGTGATGTTAAATTTTGCGTGAAGTAAGTGCACAAATGTATACCGATACACAATAGTATATTTTGCGAGTCGCAAGTCTCATATCAAATTAATTATAATCAAAATATCCTGTGTTTCCGCCCGGGATCGAGCCAGAGACCTTGCACGTGTGAGGCTCATGTGATAACCACTACACTACGGAAACTACGAAGAAGTTTGACCGATGTAAATGGCTGAAATAAATCGTTGTTTTATATTGGTAGTTATAGTAAAAGATCAGTTGTTTTATATTAATACGTAAAGGTCAGCTGATTTCATCGAACAGTTGATAGGCTACAGTAAGTTTTAGATTATGTTGTTAAAAAGTAGCTCTGTAAATGTGTCGTGTTTTCAAACAAATTATCGCAATTAAAATAAAAAGGAAGCTAAAATATGATACATGATTTTTATTTTTGGTCCAGTAACAGAACTTTCAAGTTTTTTGGTTCGCAAAATGTTTTCGAGAAACAAAGAAATATGTTTTTAAATCTCAAAAAAGTTGTGAAATATTTTTCATTGCTCGTTAAAAAAATGTTAATTTTTACACGGCAAAAAAGAGCAAACGAAATTGATGGAGAATTAATTTTTATATGAAATTAATTAAAAATCAGTATGAAAGTCGACGTGTACATTCTTCTTACTACATTTTTTTAGGTTAACAATAACAGAGCTGGAGGTGGACATTCGGTTCATTGGTTCAGCATATTACTCCTACTAAGTTATCCTTTTTTTAGGTTTTGTTTTTATTTCTTTATTAATTTCAATTTTTTTTTTGTCTAGTTGTACATCTTTTCTTTTTGTTATTTAATTTGTCGTGTTAATTAAAATAAATTGATATTACTATGCTTCATCAATATTCAGTTGCTTTGGGTGTAAAAGTTCTTGCTTTTTTTCAATTTTATTCTTTTGTACATTTGTAAAATAGTGTTTTAAGCAATTAATATAAATAAACTTATTTTATACTGACAGCTCTGTTTTATAGGCTATACTGAATCACACAAAAATTGGCCTGTTATTAAACTGTGGCCGCAATTACACCTATTGATTCTAATGTGGCCCTTGAGCCTTTACAAATTGAGAAACCCCGCGCTACATTATTGAGGTTTAAATCTTCATATTGATTAAGGACAGAAATATAAATGACACATAATTAGCTCGTTTTCAGTAATTTTGTTGATTTTTGAAGTGACTACTTCTTATCGCGGTGTATGGGTGTATGTTTTGCACGGGGAAAAATTCAGTTTGCCGTCATTAATATATCCATACGCGCATTATAGTAACGTGGTTTGTTCAGTGATTAATAAAATGTATTTTTGAAGTGAAAACTTGTATGGTCGCTGTTGACAAAACATGGGTATAAACATTTGCTTTCACGTCACGCTTCTATCTGAAATGCATATCTCACAACATGTATTGTTCTTGTACATATGTAGACTGGAAGTGACTACTTCTAAACATCTGATTTCGCACAATAGCTTCAATATCATTTCAATTGAGGTTATGTTTATTGTTCTTTTTTAAAAACGTATATTTTCTAAATTTGTGTAGTTAAATTATTTAATGTACATAACCTATACCAATTTTTGAATGCCAGAATCACAAATATTATATTTATTATTATACTTAGACAGCATAACTGTTAAAAGTAGGGTTATAAACTGATTAATGATTAAAGGCTCTTATATATCGTAAAATATTTAAATTCATAGTCTGTGATAGTTTCAGTTAATTTTTTCAAAGTAGAATTTCTATTCTACATCTTAAATTTAGTGTGACAATATTTGTGCAATGTTTATGTCATTTGTGTGCAACTTTATTTTCCACTAAATATTTGTGCAGAATTTCCCAACAGGTAAATTTGCATATTTTTGCCCCTCATGCTGCGAACTAAAAATAAGTAAAGATGCCAAAGCTTACGTTTCCTGAAACACGCTTAACCAGAAAGTGCGCCATATCTAACGGTCTACTTTTTTCAGTTGCGCCCGCATGTAATTGGAAGGGATAGCTTTGGGATGCGAAATCTCGTCTGTTAATGGTCAGCGAAAACCTCACAAAAGGAAGGGCCAACTTGTAATCAAAATCGAGTTAGGGCAGTAGAGGGGGTAATTGAATTTGGCGGGACATCCTCCCATGTAACCTCAGCGGTCCTGGGATCTAATTACACAACACAGCGCGGAAACTTAGTTACGTCGCCGGATACAAGTCACAAAGCGGCTTCAGTCGACAGTCTTGCAAATTTGGGAAGTGACGGTAATTTGTACGGCTTTTGACAATAGATGTTTGACAGCCACGACAACCCCCGGCTATCGAAGAATGCAAAATGTTAAACAACAAAGCAATTTTTAACTCTTTTGATGTTACAGAAAGTCTGAAAATTATGGTTTTTCTTTTGAATCGTAAATTTCGAGTTTAAGCTTGTTGTAAGGGAATTGATTGTATTAAAAAAGTGAACGATTAAAAAAATAGGCTACGTAAATTTTGGGATCTGAAGAAGTATTATTTTTATCCAATCACCGCTTCTAACAAAATGATTAGCTATTAAATATGAAACAGAAAATGTTTCAGTTAGAAGTTATAAAGTAGGAAAATCTTGTGGGCTGAAAACACATAGGCCTAAAAGAATGCATGTCAACTCGTTTAGCTAACTGTCGATCTGCGACCTCGATTTGTTAGCGAATTTCCATTTCCGGCATCTCTAGATCACTTATTCAGAGCCTCTATTTATATTGTTGTTAAAATCAGCAAACATTTTCTTTTTTTTTTTTTTTTGTGTTTAACGTCCGACTATTGTGTACACTTGGGCTAATGTAGACGATGGGATGATTTATAGCGTATAATGCCAATCCCTGGCCGGGAATCGAACCCGGGTCCTCGGGGTGAAAGCTTAGTACGCTATCAACTAGGCCACTGAGGCGGCGCAAACATTTTCAGCATTTTAAATTAAAAATTCGAAAATGAACGATAGTCGATGTTTAGTTTAATGAATTTTTAAAAGATTAATTGAAAAGCTAATTTACACGGATTTTAAAGCTGTATACTATACGATGTAGAGCAAATTTTCAAAAATTGTAAATGGAAATATTGATTTCTAAGATATGGAATGGCCACCATTTTGAAACTGTTGAACATGTAACGTACTTTTCCAAGCTTGAATCATTTCTGCATTAATTAGCACATTAAACTTTCAAATTACAATTTAAAAAATGAACTTTGACCGCAGGCAAATTAGTTTTTTTTAATTTAAATGGATTTCAGTATTTTAAGTGCTAATTTATGCACATTCAAACGCTAATTAAACTACAACTGAGAATATATTTTTAAAAAGTTGTGAAAAACGTGTTAGAGTTTTTTTATAATTTTAAACAGCCGCCATTTTTAAACGTTGTACGTGTTTTAACGAACTTACCAAAATAATTCCGAAATCGTTTTTTGTGCCTAGCCTGAAACAAATCGGACCGAAACTGCAAACTTGAGTTCGCTGAAACACACACACACACACACACACACACACACACACACACACACACACACACACACACACACACACACACACACACACACACACACACACACACACACACACACACACACACACACACACACACACACACACACACACACACAATGTCAGTTTACTGCGTCTATGAACTTGCGCATCTCAAGATTCGAGACTGCATTTTGACCTTTTTTTTATTACAATTTTACCCTTTTTTTAACTTACATTTTTCGTCCTCCTCTAAATTTACCGTTTGGACTGGTGCTGCTTTCAAGTTTTTGGGCCTGTGATCTTACCATGATGATAGCTCAATTTCCATTTGGAATCCGCTAATACTTATTTAAATCTATTGCGACCACAGAAGGCCGGTTCGCTACTGGTTATGTAAATGTTATTGCCCTTGCCGTTTGAAGTGAAACTAGTTGTATAGTCGCTAGAAATATGTCTAGCGCGTTCTTCGCAACAACTGTTGCCAAAGTACTTGAGAAAGCAGGCAGTGTTAGTTCCCCTGGTAGCGGGGTAAGGTATGTCCAGGTTAGGTTAAATCCTGCACGTTGTGCGAAATGTACTTCTAATTGTGTCGATTTGTTACCCGGTGCTGGAGACAGGCCAGCTGAATCTTTGAATTCGAAAATAATTGCGGCACCGACCTGTCTCGCTGACGTGGCGCAAACAGATGCACAAAAATTAACCTCATCGGAGCACATAGCGCAGCCTAAACGAGAACATTTTGTTACGCGAGTTCTTTATTAAAATAAGTGCTGCGAAAACATTACATTCTCACGTTCACTTGATTCCCACGAAACTCCGGTTGAAACGCTGTCGATTCTCAAAATAATACCGTAAGATTTCGCTCAAACATTTGAAGAATCGTAACTGACGGGTTTAACCGACGGGGTTTTATTTTTGGTTTTTTCGATTTCCTCCCGCACCGCAACTTACCTTTTATTTCAGATTTACTACACTACCTTGAAACATGTTTTTTTCATTTATATTCAAAATTTGAGCTAAATTTGTTTAACCGATTTTGGAAAAAGTGGACTTTTTCGAACTCTCGAGCCAGATTTTTGGTTATATTTACCTTACGTTTTATTACAGATTACATTTGATTAAAATCATTAGAGCCGATTTTAAAAAAATCTAATGTTTAAAAGTTTTGAAGATTTTTTTTTTTTTTGTTTAACGTCCAACAATTGTGCACACTTGGGCTAATGCAGACGATGGGATGATTTATAGCGTATGAAAATGTCTAGCCCTGGCCGGGAATCGAACCCGGGTCCTCGGGGTGACAGCCCAGTACGCTATCAACTAGGCCACCGAGGCAAAAATGTTTCCGACATGTGAGAGAAAGTCCTACACTGCTTGGTCTCCACTGGTGTGCACAACTACCAGTGTGCACAGCTTCAGGCATCCAAATTTAAAGACATTTTAGACTCTGCAGACATGTACCGAAAACGTAAGATTGATTCTTTAACTATATCTCGCAGTTCGTTACGGAGAAAGTAACATTCGAAAATAATCTCTGATCGCCAACAGCTTTATTTTGGTATTTTCAAAGAAATTTGAAAAACTAGTTTATGCATATTTTAACGCTGATTACGATATTGAAAAGTCTAGAACATTTTAAATGGTAGCAAAACTGCGAATGGCAGAAAGCTAAAAAACACAAACATAAATTATTTACAGACTTCTTTAGTTTTAGGTAGATACTGACTAAATTGAGTTGGGGTTAATTAATTTATTTTATTTCCTCGAATATTTAGTATTTAGGCCTCCTTATTAAGTGTTATCAATTATCAATTATTTTTGATAATGAAATGTATTCGTTTTTATTGATATCTAGTTTTTTAAGATTTAATTTAATGTTTTATTAATTATCATTTTGCAGTTTTTTTATATTACTTTTATTAAAGATAATAATATTAATGTAAATGTAATAATTTGTATTTATATAAATTTGTACGCTAATAATTAGCATGTATTTCATTGCATAATCGTTCATTTTATTTTATATTAAATTTGTTTTGATTTTTTTATTACGATTATTATTTTCACTATTTTATGTTTGTTATATTAGTGTTTTCGGCAAAAATTGTTTTCATTTGTTCATCAAAAACTGTTTTGTTAGTATTTACATTGAAGATTTAATTTGCTCATTGATTAATAGTTTAATAGCCACGGTAAATTGACCATGCAAAGCTGCTTCAATAACTCTCTTTCCAATGCAAATAAATAAGCTACAAGGAGTTTTGTGTTGTGATACTGTATAGAAATATTATAAAGAAACAATAAGATACCTTGTGGTTAACTTCCTATGTAACTTTCTTAATTAGAGAAGTTTTACCACTTGAAAAACACAAATTTTCATCCAACACCTACACCAAAATTGTATATGGAATTTTGTTGTATATTTAATACATAAATATCGACCATCATAAAATTCATAATTATTTTTAAACTAAATATTTTTTTTTTAAATGTTATACTATTGTAAAAATTGTTAAAATTTGCCTAAACTAGTAGTTTTATTTGAGGGAGAGAGAGAGAGAGAGAGAGAGAGAGAGAGAGAGAGAGAGAGAGAGAGAGAGAGAGAGAGAGAGAGAGAGAGAGAGAGAGGTAATTAATTTCAGTTAAATTAAAGATAAATTAAAGCAATTTTTTAAACATAAACAAAATAAAAATCAACAAAATTAATAAAAATTTAAAAAAATAAAAATATTAAATAACTTAAAAATAATTTTGAAAAATGTTAAAATAAACAAAAACAAAATTAATAAGAATAACATAAATATATTTAAGGGGGAAATGAATAATGTAATATATAAAACTATAACATAACTTAGTTATTCATAGAAAGAAAATAAAAAAAGAAATTCATCCGTACATCTACAACGCAATTAAAATGACATTCAAATATCACATACAATCATGTATGAAAGAAAAAACATACATCAAGCAATTTATTGATGTTATCAAACACACGTGTACGATACACGCTGAGATATGGAATCATGTCTCATGAAAGGGACACAGGTAATCCATCTTATTTAAATACAGTAATATAACTTTAACTGTTTTGAAAACGAGAGAGAGAGAGAGAGAGAGAGAGAGAGAGAGAGAGAGAGGCTTGTTAAAAATTTATAATTGAATTTCTTAAATCAGTTGTAAATGTTAGAATCGATGCGAATTTCGTAATCTCTGGTACTAATAATTTATTTTTCAATAAATGTGCTATAGGCCTACATAGTGCTAACACACTGTACACACATTTTAAATATTGCGTAATTTTTTTTAATGAGAAAATGAACGCGTAAGCCGCACAGGCCCAGGCCTATACAACATTTTGTAAGAGAGTGTTTACTTGCTAGATAAGCATAAGCCTGCTCAGCAAGGCGGGCAGAAAATACTTGCAGTTAAGGTGAGACAATACGTCCAGCGTGTCACTGCTCACTGGCAGAAACTTTGACAAGCCGAAGTGAGTTAGCGGAGTCGCTGAACAGGTTCTGCCGCGTGACGGCCAGCTGTGAGTTGAGCTGCTTAATAAGCCAAGGAAACACGCGGCTTCTTCCACTTTGTTGAACGTGTCATTTCGTATTAGCGCAGCGACTAGCGGCTAGTGAATCAAGCGTCGTGCGTTCCAAGTCCTCTCTCGCCCTGCATCGGTGGAGAGTTTTGACACGTTAGGGCAAGGAACGGAAAAGAACAGAGCAGAATTAAAGGGACAGTGTGGCCATACTTTCTCACACATTGTCGTCACATTTTTCACTGTTATATTAATAATGGAATACAATGGTGTTGAAGTTCCGAAGACACACGAAATAACAATCATTATCGGAAGATTCTGACGAAGTGATGGATCCTCCCCTAATAAACCAGCCTATTTAGTTTGGTTCAGTGTGGCCCCTTTTCTTGCAGTATAGATACTTACGTTTAAATACGTAGGAATACTACAATAGTTCAATTAATTTCCATAGGTATTACAGTTCCTTTCAGTTCCGTAGGCCAGATTTTTTTCAGTTCCGCAGGTCTTGTTCTTTTCAAATCTTCAGTTCTTAGAGTTCATTTCAGTTCCGCAAGTCTTAGAGTACTTTTCAATTCTGCAGTTCTTAGAGTTCATTTTAGTTTCGTAGATCTTAAAGTTCCTTTCAGTTCCGCAGTTCTTAGAGTTCATTTCAGTTCGGTAGGTCTTAAAGTTCCTTTCAGTTCCAGTTCTTAGAGTTCATTTCAGTTCCGTAGGTCTTAAAGTTCCTTTCAGTTCCGTAGTTCTTAGAGATCATTTCAGTTCCGTAGGTCTTAAAGTTCCTTTCAGTTCCGTAGTTCTTAGAGTTCATTTCAGTTCCGTTGGTCTTAAAGTTCTTTTCAGTTCCGCAGTTCTTAGAGTTCATTTCAGTTCCGTTGGTCTTAAAGTTCTTTTCAGTTCCGCAGTTCTTAGAGTTCATTTCAGTTCCGTTGGTCTTAAAGTTCTTTTCAGTTCCGCAGTTCTTAGAGTTCATTTCAGTTCCGTTGGTCTTAAAGTTCTTTTCAGTTCCGCAGTTCTTAGAGTTCATTTCAGTTCCGTTGGTCTTAAAGTTCTTTTCAGTTCCGCAGTTCTTAGAGTTCGTTTCAGTTCCGTTGGTCTTAAAGTTCTTTTCAGTTCCGCAGTTCTTAGAGTTCATTTCAGTTCCGTAGGTCTTAAAGTTCCTTTTAGTTCCGCAGTCTTAGAGTTCATTTCAGTTCCGTAGGTCTTAGAGTTCATTTCAGTTCCGTAGGTCTTAAAGTTCATTTCAGCTAAGTAGTTCTTAAAGTTCCTTTCAGTTCCGCAGTTCTTAGAGTTCATTTTAGTTACATAATTCTTGGAGTTCCTTTCAGTTTCGCTAATGTTTACCTTTCATCTTCACATTACTACAGCCGTTATTATTGCTCTTAATAGCCAAACGATATCTGGCAAACATTCACTGCGAATTACCGTCAAAATTGTTATCTAGATTTATTTATAAGTAGTAACATAGAGTGAATGTTTGGCAAACGTATTATGAATAAAGTAGCTTTTAGGTGTAACGCCAACAGATGACATTTTTGACATAAAAATTGGTACTTGTAGCCTTATTTACTTAAGCACTAGTCGTTCAAGCTCCGTTAAAGCGGCAATAGCGTTGCAATCGTAATTTGCTGGAACCAGCAGCTGAGTGAATACCATCGTTTGGCAGTCGGCCTTGGCTGGATGCTGCTGGTGTTTACAAGAAGCGCATGGGCGCCCGGTTGCGTGCGATGCTTAGCTCTATTAAAATACCGCGTTATGTTCGGTTCTGTTAAGATTCCTTTTAAATAATTTGGCGCGGAAGCTTGCTTAACGGAATCGATAGTTTTCAATTAATTGAACGATTTACGTTGGCTCGTGCCAGTAGTAAAATATTCATGCTTATCTTTTAGAGTTTGCTTCGATTACGTTTGGCAGCTTTCCCGATTGATTATCAAATTTGTCAAGTTGTTACACCTGTATATTAATTGTTGAAGTTATTGTTATTTTAGTTGTTATTATATTAATATTTAGCTAATTACTTATGTAAAATACTTCGTTCACAAGGAACAGTAACTTTTTTACAGTTCCACTGTGTTATCAAGAGAGGTTTTTTTTGCGTTTCCTGTCTATCTGTCGATAATGTTCTTCTAGCATAGGGGTCGTCAAAGCGTCGATCTCGGAGTCTCGTGAAGTTGTTCCTTTGTATTCTTACAATACAAAATACAGTAGACTCGCTCTACATCGCTATCGCCGGATTGGAAAGAAAGGAAAATGATAGTAAATTAGTTTGTAAAATACAGTTTGTAATTACGAGATAGTAATTAAAATACAAAACAAACACTTTTATTTTAATAACAGAGTTTAAAATGGAATTATTGTTGAAAAGACATAAAAATAAACTGAAAAACTATTTACCGGTAATTGAAAAAAGTTACCGTGAAAAAACGTAAAATTTCTTTTCACATTACAGTGTACTGTAGGCCAACATATGAACTAAAGTTTTTGTAGCAGCATCCGCCAAAATAAACCGCTTTCATCCGCGTTGTGGACTTCATTCACAACTAAACCTAAATTAGTTACTATATCTTTAAACATCTGTCTGTATGAAGCTGTAACATTATCATCGCTAGATAGTTTTTCACCAGATATACACAAAAAACAGATTGTTGGTTATTATTATTTATCTTGTATTTTTAAGGTATCGAATTTCGAAAGAATATGTGCTCTTTATACAAGATAAAAAGTACTATTTTATGTATTTACATACTTTTAAATTTTTGTTGGAAAACCACATTTATCATAAAGTAAGAATATTTACAAACACAAAAATAATTCAAAAAATTTTTTTAATTGTTTAACAGTTAACTAAAATAACTTAACCAAATGTTGCACGCTTATAACTTAAGTGTTGTAAGGAAGTTAATTAATGGTTATTATTATTAGCAAAATTTCCGCTGAAAATAATTCATTATAGTAAAACCCAGTCCCGGAAAGTTATACCATCACAATCACTAATTATGGTAAAATTGAAAAATGATAATTTTTTTTGTGCTAATTAAAAAATCTATTGAAAATACAAATTACTAATTATAAATTTTAAAATACGGCTGCAAGATGTTGTCATTAGATTTTTAGATCTTGTGGTTCATTAGATTTCGCCAAAATTTTGTTCACTGAAAAATTATGATTAGATAGCAAATAGAAAAAAACCTGAAATAGACCCAGAGCACACAGGATTATTTTTTAAAATATTTATTCTTGAACAGTTTAGCAAATCTGGTAAACTATTTAGGTTGCGATTTATCATTTAAAATTGCAATTTTAGTGAAATCTATTTAACCGATTTTGAATAATTTGGCTACGTTTTTGGTTTTTTGTAAGTAAATTCGATTTTTAACATAAAATAGAATTTTCACTGTTCTTTTGCACTCTACCTTTCGTAACATGTTCATGAAAAGATTTGAAAATCTTTGCATTTTGAAGGTTTTGTAACGTGTTTAGCACACTTGACAATATCCAATCGAATAGAAACTTCATATGCTTATTTTTGTTACCCTCTTTTGACGCCAGTACTGGTCATTCCATTCCATTTCACTTGATTTTACTCCTCCACTTGGTCGATCCTAGTGAGTAGTTCCATTGGACAATTACTTCGCTGCCATTAACAACTCAGTACCTAGTGACCGAGAATCACTAGGTTGAAATTGTACGCTAGGGTTTTAGATATACTCATTTTGCCTTCATTTAAGCCCACCAAAGCCAGAAAATATTACATTCTAAAATTGATTCAAAATTGATTACATAAAAAATCCGTTTTAGGTTGAAAAAGTGGGAAAATTAATTTTCCTGAAAATAAAACCTTCACTGAAAAGTTCGTATTTTCTTGATTATATAATCAAGGCCTATTCCTCGAGCGATGAATTTCACCTACTGAAAAAAACCCATTATCGAAGTCTCAAGAAAGTCTCCGGAGCAGATTTGGATAAAACGATAAATAGACAGTTATCTTTAGAAAAAGTTTTCCAATGAATTTTCCGAAAATAAAACCTCGATCTTTGAAAATCCCAAACGTTCTTGATAATATGGATAATTCTTGAAATAATTAAATCTCAGTTCTGAAAAATCCCCATTACCGAAGTTTTAAGAAAATCTCCCGATCAGTTTTGCATAACGACAAATAGGCTATTATTTTTAGGAAAAGCGATCAAATAAATTTTCCGAAAATAAAACCTCAATCATTGAAAATCCTGAATGTTCTTGACAATATTGATAATTCCTGGAATAATTAAATTTCAGTTCTGAAAAATCCCCATTACCGAAGTTTTAAGAAAATCTCCCGATCAGTTTTGCATAAAACGACAAATAAGCAACTAGTTTTAGGAAAATCGATCAAATAAATTTTCCCAAAAATAAAACCTTGTTCACTGAAAATTTCGATTTTTTTAATAATATAATGTATTCCTCGAACATTGAATTTCATGTACTGAAAAAAACCCATTACCGAAGTCTCAAGAAAGTCTGTGGAGCAGATTTGGGTAAAACGACAAATCTTTAGAAAAAGCTTTCAAATGAATTTTCCCCAAAAATAAAATCTCAATCAATAAAAATTTGGAATGTTTTTGATAATACTTTCCTCCACTAATGAAATTCACGTACTGAAAAACTTCCATTACCGAAGTGTCAAGAAAATTTCTAGCCGTTTTGCTATAGAATTATTTCTAGGAAAAACGTTCCAATGAATTTTCCCGAAAACAAGATATTGTCAATGCATTTTTCGTATTACAAAACCCCTAGGTAAAACTTTCAAGAAAATCCTTAGAATAGTTTCGACGAAACAATTTACACATCACAATTATTGTGTGTTTAATATTATAGGATTACTCTGTCCAAACTAAAATCACTTTATTACTAAACACGCTATTAATTAAATCAATTAATTATAGTAATTGCTTTTGTTGTTTGTATTTACAAATGCATAAATAACAATTTCACTTTTAACAATTTAAGTGCAACTAATAACGACCCATTTGTTATTATTTGTATTCATTGTAAACAGTGGCAATAGTTTAACCACAGATGGAATATTATTTTATGGAAGGAACAGCTGTGGTGTGAATCAGCTGTTAAAATGAGCATTACCCCTATCATTTTTCCGTGAAATAATTTTTCCGTTACATGTTAAACCTTTTGCTTTTAGAATATGTTTTCCTAAAGATATATCTAATTAAAATATTGTGTGTGTGTGTGTGTGTGTGTGTGTGTGTGTGTGTGTAATATATTTGGAACTAGATGCGAAAGTTTATTTTGGTAAAAATGCAAAACGTTTTCGTCTTGCATTAAAGAAAACTGATTTAATTAACGTCATTAGAGTTAAAAATCTGTTTATTCCTATCATAAATTCATTAACTCTATTTTGAAAAACAAAATGTTTTTTGAAGACACCGTTTTGTTCTTAGAGTTTTAGTTAAGGGATTGAATATTTTTTTTTTTAAATCATAATTTTTCAACCTACTGTTTAGACGCTAAAGAGACGTTATTAGCTATCACATAATCGGTTATAAAAAAAGACGAAGACAATTATAAGGTATTCAATCGCTCAAAAAGTGATGTAGAGGTTAGGATCGGTGCTCGTTTTAAGTCCCTGGTTTGGGAATTACCATGGTGGTTAACTCGAAGAAAATTCACTATAGGAGAAAATAAAATTCTGTTATTGAACCAAAAATTAAAATCATTTATTATGTTTTGAACTCCTTTTTATTTCAATTAGGATAATTTGTTCGAAAACACAACATGTGATTTTTATTTATTTTTTAAAATAATTATAATTAGATGTATCGTATTTTATTAAATAATTTTGTATTCATTGTATTAATTGTCATTTTAGTAACGATTTTTTTGGAAACATGATAAAAAATAACATGGCTAGTTATTAACAACATAACCTTAAACTTATTATAGCCTATCAGTTGTTCAATGAAATAAGCTGTTCGTTAAAAATTAATATAAACTACAAATTAACATAGCTACGTTTTAATAATATAACCTAAAACTTATAATGTAGCAGCTGTTCAATGAAATCAGCTGATCGTCACGAATAAATATAAAAAACTGACTTTTAATATAACTACCAAAATTAAATTAACGATTCATTTCATATATTTACAACGATCAAACTTCTTCGATGTTTCCGTAGTGTAGTAGTTATGACGTGCGTCTCACACGCGCAATGTTCCCGGTTCTATACCGGAATAAGATACAGGAAATTTGTAATTATAATTAATTTAATATGAGACTTGCGATGCTCAAAATATAGTATTTTCTATCAATATACATGTTCCTCGTATCAAGCGAAGCGCAAATCCAACATCACACCAGTCCTAAAACATGATACTTTTAAAATATTTTGGAATCGGAAAAACCTGACTTCCAAATTGTCTGTCTGTCCTTAAAATGTTTATTATTAACGAGTGTATTTTCATTGTAACAGGTAGTCGACTCGGGATGATGTAGGCTAATGGCTAAGGCCGTCAGGATTCATTTTTTATTTCACATGAATTTCGAAAGTTTAAGATGTTAACTAATGCCATTTTAACATTAACCTACTTCGTTAATCAATAATCATAAAAACTGAGATTCGCTGGAACCAACAGCTGAGTGAATACTACCGTTTGGCAGTCGAACTTGGCTGGATGTTGCTCGTTGAGCTAATCGGAAGTACAGAAGGGTGCCTGGCAGCATGCGTCCCTGTTACCAGTTCGATGATTTCCAGTTAGATGTTCTATTAAAATACCACGTTATGAATATAAAGTGTAATTATTACCAGCAGTTCAAAGAACAGTAGATCTCGCGGTATATTCTTAACCAGGGGACCCGTGCGAAATTTTGTACTATGAAAGTTTTAAGTAAACACAGCCTTTTGAATAAGAGTAATCGTTGGAGTGAGGGCGGTAATAGAAAGGAAGGGAAAAACATGTTTAAAACATAAATTAAAAAGTGATCGATTAACAATAGATAAATGCACGATGGAAGGAGAAATCACAAATATATTTGTGTAAAAACAGTGTCCAAAACATGTGTTTGGTATTCAAAATGCTTGTCCCGGCTTTTGCAATGGGCAGGGATAATACTGTCAATGGGACCCCTGTAACCAATAGCCTAAGTGTAATGACTTTTAAGTAAATATTCAAATTGTTCTAAACACTTTATGCAAAAAAGTGGTATTTGTAATGGGATTGTCTACCCGCGATTAATAAGTTAGCTTCGTAAAATATACAAGATATTGTCTGATTTGTGATGCCGCGCATGCGCATTCATGATGCCGTTTTGCATATGACCGTTAAAAGTGTCTTTTATGTTAAAATATTCCACAAACAGTAAGTTTTAACGCAAAATCGTTTTACAATGTCAGAAGCCGGTTAAAAAATCTTTCTGAAGATACCTCATTTATGCCTGTACGAATAATATGTGCTGAGAAAAAGGGATGTTGATTCGAAAAATAATATATGAGTTATGATTAATATTCAAAGCGCTCCTAATCTTTTCCGTCAAGTTCACCGGTAACCGGTAATAATAAAGGTAAATGTTACTGAAACAACTTTATTGGAAATTGTATGCTCTTTCTCCATGATCGATCAAAATTATGATAGGTATTGCCGTGTAGTATTACAGGAATTAGCCATTAACGACATTCTCATCGTTAAATCAAAGTCCGCCATCTTGAAATGAAAGTAAATTAGAAGAAATATTACCAAGTTAGTCGTTTAGGCTTTTCGCGCCAAATTTCAAAATTGGTAAATGTGTTCGGCCAAAACTGCTTACAGCTCTAGTCATAAATCTGGGTCCGTCATCTCGAAATAGAAGTAAATGGGAAAAAATCTTACATACAAGTTCGGGCTTTACACAAGGTGTTTTCATATCAAATTTCGAAACAATCAGTCAATGCGTTTTGCCAAAACTGCGTAACAAACACAAAAACCAAATGTTGAACGTTTGAATTTAAACATAGACCTCGCTTCGCTGGGTCAATTATTTCTGTCCACCGTCGTGGTAATTATTTAGATTTTCAGAAGCGTAGGCCATAACATAACACGTTAAGTTTATGGTTCCGGATAACTGCTATTTTTAAATTTGTGAATAAATTTTGCGAGGCGATAGTACTGCTTAGAACTATTATTCCATAATCAATTTAATGCAAATGATATTCGAGTTGCGAAGTGTTCCTTTAACACGTTCATGATGACGTGCGTCTCTTCTGACGCACGCTGAAACTGGTACGAAAATTGTGTGTCACTAGTGACGCACGCTCGTGTTGAAAATAAGCCGCGTGTGCCACGAATGACACACTTTCTTTCTTACTTCATATGGGCTTATTTATAATGACGCCCGCCCCGCAAGGGGTGCAGACTAGCTGCACCTATTGAGAGGGTTTAGACGTCCCTCGCGGTACACGAGTACACTTACACTTAAAACACTACACGTACGACTTTAACACTTTACACTCACACTTACACTTAGGGAGGCGATGATAATATCAATGTGTTTTTCGCATAAAAAAAAATATAATGACGCCCAAGTTTGAAGTCTAGATTGTGTTGTACAACCATTTTAAAATACGCTAGAATAACCTTAGTCGGATTAGATTGTGGTCTATTGTATTTTTTGTTTTTTACCCTGGCACACCTTATAGGTAATTTAAAATAAAATTTAAATTCAATAGAAATGTTATAAGCATCGTTTTAATTTTTAAACTTAATTTTAAATATAATGAAATATTATTATATTTCGGCCTATCGACTTTTTTCATTAGCTTGGTGATCTTTACTGATAAACTAAAATGAAAACATATTCAAAATAATAACATCTATTTATTGAGAATTGTAACATTAAAACATCAAATAAGAAATCATATAACTTATGGAGTCTTTTATTTGAAAATTTACGTGTACGGATCTATAACAGTGTGCCACCCGTGACGCACTACACATATTATAGCAATGGTTTATAAATAGGCGTCGTGTGCCACCAGTGACGCACGGACATAACCTCTAAAATATAAATAATGCAGTTTTTTTCCGGTTGAATATCACCTACAATGTTATATAGACACATATTCTAACAATTTTACGGAAAAAAATTTTACGCTTGTAGTCAAGATTTTATTTTAATTACCGTAACACAAAATGTTATGACATGTAACAACGGCCGACGTCGTGGACGTGTTAAGCGATGTTCCTTTAGTCAAATTAAAATGTAGTTCGGGAGAAATTTGTTTCTATCACGTCAGCAAAACAGCTGCAAGCTGCGAATATTTTAAAATTATAATTCAACATTTCTAATCGAATTTCCGGAACGGATATGCAAATCAGGTAAGCCTGATCGAGTGTAATTTACAGCGTCTATGCCGAGACCCAGGTGATGGACGCCAAGCTATAAGGTAATTAATATTGATGATCAAGCACCCTTTAGCTGTACTGCACCCTCCGGCCCTGACGTGGCTGATTAATAAAAAAAAATTATGACTACCGGCTGTGATTTTTTATCTACCTCTGTTACAGACCATCCTGTATTTAATTAATTAGGACTAAAAGATTGATGTATCGAACGAATATTTATTGGCCTAAACGATTTTCGGTAAAAAATTCAATTTTTCTTAATTTAAAATATTTTTGAAGCGAAGCTTTTAATATTAGCTTCGGCGAGAGAAGTGAACAGTGAAGAACGTCTGCCGAACGGAAGAATGAAACGGACGAACAAATGAATTTCGTCTCTCCATTTCTGTCTTTTTTTCTTCCTCCTTTTCGATAACACGCTTATTATATGAAAACGTTGTGTTGCTTTGGTTTCGGTATGTTTCCTTAGTTGAAGAACACGTGCACGTTGTAACCGTTTATAATACATTCTAAATTAATATAAACATTTATAACAATTTTTGTTAATATTACTAGTTTTTAACAACATAACCTGAAACTTATTATAGCCTATCAGCTGTTCAATGAAATCAGCTGATCGTTACGAATTAATATAAAACAACTGATCTTTTACTATAACTGCAGTAAATGATATCTAAGCTAGGTTCACGTAATTATTTATTTAAACAAAACAAGATATTTGTAAACATACCTTCAAACTAATTATATATTCAGCACAGATATTAACAAAAGCTTCGCTTCTGTCGGTAACTCGCCGAGTTCCACACGTGTACTTTTTTTATTTAGGTTATACTCGCTTTTTGACCGAGCGAATCGAGGTTTCTGTTTTAAACTCGACCGTTCGGCATTTTGGTTTGTATGTTCGTTTGTTATGTAGTTTTGGCCCGATGCATTGACCGATTGTTTTAAAATTTGATACGGAGGTACCTTGTATAAAGCCCGAAAGAAGTGTGTAAGACTTTTTTCCATTCACTTTCGTGTCAAGATGGCAGCCTCTGATTTACAATAACGAATGTATGCAGTTTTAGTTAAAGGCATTAATCGATTGTTTTGAAATTTAGTACAAAGATATCTTGTATAAGGCCGAAATGACGTGTTTGTAAAAATTTTTCTATTTACTTCCGTTTCAAGATGGCGGCCTTTGGTTTAAAGATGAGGAGTGTATGCAATTTTAATCAAACGCATTGGTCGCTTGTTTTAAAATTTAGTACGAAGGTACTTTGTATAAAGTCCGAAAGAAGCATCTTGTTCCTATTCACTTCCGTTTCAAGATGGCGGGCTGTGACTCACGTTGAGAGTATAATTGCTGGTTATTTGCGGTTGAATTGGCGGGAAACTTTATGAGCGCGTAATTAATTAATTAAGAATATACCGCGAGGTCTGCTTTTCTTTGAACTACTAGTTTATTATGAAAGCTTAAAAAACATTAGGACAGGATTTTTTCAAAACCGACCAATACGATTTTTACAAAATTTTGTCATAATGTTCTTGAGTTCCCATACAATGCTATAAAACCGAAAAAATAGATTTGTTTGCTATTGAAAGTAAGCCAATTGATATAATTTTCTTAAAATCTTTTAATTAAAATTTACTCTGATTATGAATAATAAATGTGAAGGTACGTATCTAAGTGACAAGAATAAATTTGTAATCGCGACACGCACCTGTTTGGCTGACGAGATGGAAGCGAATTCCAAAAAATTATCACAAGAATTTTTTTGTATATTAAAAGAAAGATTTCTCCATCATAATCATCCTAAAATTAGCAATTAAAATTTCAAGATATATTTAAAATTTTAAATCCTAATTTTAACAGTGAAATTAGACATTGAATAAAGTGTAACATAAACAATCTTTTGGTATTCATTCAGAACGTTATACGGATTTGTTTTGTTAACAAACTTGTCCAAGGTATTACAAAAAATTGGAGTTTTGTGCCAGTTTCATTAAATTCGGGCCGATATTGTAAACGGTAACGTGCTAAAACTTTATGATACATATTGAAATTGTTAACGATCCCTCCAAAAATGTTTTTATCTAGACATTAAAACCGTTAAGGTTCCGAGTCCTGGGTTTTACCATGATGACCGTTAGTTTTCCAGTGGAAAGTCGCTAATAAAAAAGAAGTTACGTTTATGAAGGCAACGATAACAAATTATGGAAAAATTATACATTTGTTTCCTTTTTTTTTGGTGTTTAACTTCCGACTATTGTGCACACTTGGGCTAATGCAGACCGATGAGATGATTTATAGCGTATGAAAATGCCAAGCCCTGGCCTGGAATCGAACCCGGGTCCTCGCGGTGAAAGCCCAGTACGCTATCAACTAAGCCACCGAGGCGGCAAAAAAAATTATACAAATATAGTTTAGTACCTACAGTATAGTAATAATAGTTTAGAAATAAAGTAATAAACAATTACTCTTTACATTATTTATAACGGTTTTACTGCAACATTTACGTTAGATTAGATTCAAATTGGAGGAAGGGATTATACAACCCCAGGCTGTGCGGTCAACGGACCTATTGTTCAACTAAACCTCTTGAGTACTAGTTCAGCAGATTGGTGCCCTTCTAGTTCCAACAATCTACTGACGATCATCCTGCTGAACATCCCTAGAGTCCTGGAAACCAATAACCCTTAGCCTTCTACTAGCAAGAGCCTCACAATCGTGAATTAGGTGTCCTGCAGTTTCCTTCTCTTTCGTGCACAACCTACACACGGTTTCTCCTATGCTGTTCAGTGCCCTGTAATGGGGCCCATATGATTTTCCTGAGTTGTGCTGTACCCAAGACGTCTGCCGCACTTTTAAGCCCTCTATAACGAATCTTAATTAAGAGACGCATCCTATTGGGAAACATTTTCATTAACACAATTGTTTCTGTTATACGTATATTATTTTGTACATATATTATTATTATTATTATTATTATTATTATTATTATCTCGTACACATTGATTTCTTTTTAATTTAGCCTTTCGGCTACTCGCTAAGATCACTCTTAAACGTCGGGTTATGTGATTTGAAGTCCAGACACGTCTATATTCACATAAATAATATTTTATAAATAAAATAAAATAATGTATACATTTCCTTCACAATCAATTTGAAATTTATTGATTTGTAAAATAAAAGGAAGAAAAAACGTTCTTTTGTAAAGTTCTCTTCACTCAAACTCAAATTAAAATATATAGTTCATATTACCTATTTATTCTCTTGGTTATCTTAGTTGATAACCTATCGTAGTAGAGGTTACCATAAAAAATTTACCAATAATTAATGCATTATTGAAATCACAACCTAAACACTTATATTTCCTGATAGGATCGATTTTTTTAATTCAAATGTTACAGTTGTTAATTTTACTAAGATAAATATTCTTGTAGATTTATTATACCTCTTTTCCTTCGTTTTTTTAAAATTGTAACGTATACCTTCTGTATTTCATTTCTCTTTACATTAATCACAATTTTATTGGTTTATCTATGACTTGTAGTTAACCTATAGCTTCCAATATTTTATTTTTTTAAGCAAAAGAAACAAATAACATTTTATAACTGTAAATATTACACTTTTAACGGGTTCGCATTTAAAAACCATTTGAAAATACGCCAGTTGATATGTGGTTTGAACACATTCTGCTAATGTGGTGCAGTAAATGAGCGTATTAAGGCGAACAAGTGAATGAGGTTTGCGCGGACGTCGGACGCTAATGTCGCGTGTGGAATGCGGACAGCCGACCCGTGATGATCTTGCATATCATTCAGGCCGTGGTGTGAATACCCTTGACCTCGGGCTTTGATCTGCCCGCCTCACCGCTCACCTCTAATTTGTTACAAATATTGGATCGGCGGCTTACTGCTCTGCAAAATACCTTGGCAACCTAACCGTGAATCAATAACCATAGTAGACCTAAGTAGCCTGTTGATTAAATAGCCTTAGAAATTCTCGTTCGAAAGTTGTCGGCAGAAGTGACAAGATGACAGATTTCGATCAATTATCTGGAATAATGGCACGAGTTTTTCTTCAAATTTTTAAATACAGTCAAGTAACGGTTTACAAAAAAGGCAGAATCTCATTTTGGTTCATTTTTGTTTTATCCTTATATTTTTGTACACTGTAACTTGTTTTTTTTAAAAATGTTGTATTGCACACCGGAAACGGAAATTTCACACACACACACACACACACACACACACATATATAAAAAAAAAATATATATATATATATATATCTAATCTATATCTATATATATATATATATATATATATATATATATATATATATATATATATGTATGTGTGTGTAATGTGTGTAATGTGTGTGTGTGTGTGTGTGTGTGTGTGTGTGTGTGTTGCTTTAACGATAATAATGAGCGATTAATTGAGATAGAAGAGGGGAAATTTAAAACAGAAAGAGGAATAAAACAGGATGTCCCCTACCACCACTACGTTTTAATTGTATTGTAAATAAAATCTTCTTCAAAGACTATATTGTCTAAAAAAAGAAACCAGTATAAATGTGTACTGTTTATCAAATTTGAGGCTTGCTGATGATGTAGTGAAGATGACTGAAAGTAGTGAGAATCTTCAGGAGATGTTGGAAGAATTGGCAAGACTGAGTAAAAGTAGAGGACTGAAACTAAAGCAACTGCTAATGCTGCGATAATCCCTGTAGTGGTGGAGAAAACTTACACTGAATACGTGGGAAACTATAAATATTTGGGTCAAAGTCAAACAATGTTGTTTCAGCAGAGCGGCAGTAAAGTAGTAAAACTCTGGATGGAGAAAAGTTTGGTCCCTTAGAGAAATCTTTAAAGGTAGTTTCTCAAGACAATTGGAAGCTAAGGTATTATTGAGTTCTGTGTATCCAGCTACTTTATACGGATGCCAAACTTGGGTTCTCACAAGCATCTTAGGTAGAAGACTGGACGTTACACAATTTAGGAGGAAGGTAAAAATTACGAATTTGGCGAAAGAAGAACACATGTTAAAATGAAAGTGGGATGGGCACGTAGCAAAAGTGGAAGAGCACCGTTGGGCGAAACTAACTACAGAATGGATTCCCAGGGACAAGCAGAGGAAGAAAGGAAGACCAGCGTTACTAAGGAGGATGAATTAGTGGATAAAGTAGGTGACCAATGGAGCATGTAAGCAAGGAGAAGAGTACTGAGGTTATAAAAAGACTATGAAGACTAAATTTTTGAAAAGAACAAATACTAAATATATATATATATATATATATATATATATATATATATATATATATTTAAAGTGAGGCTCTGATGGTCGATGGGGATAAGTACCGGTCAGTGTAATGCGTCACTGAACGGTGCACCTAAAGGTTCTTATTTCAAGCCGCAGTTGCTCCCGTTAGCACTATCCTTGTGTTCTCATTAGTGTAACTAGCATAATGTATGGACTTTAAGCAAAAAAATTCCTAAAGTTATTTTAGTTTCCCTATTTCGTATTAAGTTTGGTAACATTGGAAGCCATTCTTTTGTAAACTTATAACAACTCAGTTTACCTCCGAAATTAGAGGTTTTTGTACTTTAATAAAATGCCAGTATACCTTTATTATTATTTTATTTATTTTTTTATACAGACTTGAAAAACAATTGAGAATTCCAGTATTTTAGATTGTCGCCATTGCCTATTGATGTTTGACCTGTATTTTAGCAACGAATGTTTCGGGGAAGAACAATCAAAATATATTACTTTGATTCGTTTAAACAATTTTTTTACGAAATGCCTAATTTAAAAAAGACTTCTGAAAAAGTTTAAGGAACGTTTAAGGTTAATTTACAATTGCTACAAAAGTAGAGTAGGCTATTTTTTGTTTTGTTTTTTGTTTTAAGATGTATAACACAGGTCACACAAACATACAAACGAACAACCAAGTAATCACATTTTTTAACCGTTAAACGTGTTTTTTTTCTTGGTAAAATATAGAATTATTAGACAATTGTTATATTTTCTTTTGTAGAGTGATAATAAAAAAAGTAATAGACATGAGAAGAGAAAAAAATCTTAAAGTTGCTAAAACATTAGGCCTACACAACTTTCTCGTGTTCGAATAGACTATATATTATTTAAAAGAGGTTTACATTGAACGTTTTAGCACGTAAATAAAGTCTAAGTTATTTCCCACTAATATTATATTCAGAAACTATCGGGGAAAACCAAATTTCTATAACATTTCTTAGATTTCGTTAAAAAATTTGTATAAGTGAAGATTTATAACAACAAAAAACTCAAACTTTTCTCAGAAATTACTTTCGAACTGTAAATTGCTTTTAATACATATCTGTTACACTCTCTGTTTTCATGAACAAAATTTAAACGTAATCTGTTAAACCGATTTTTGACAATCAACCCAATTTTATTATTTTTGTCGATATATCCGAATTAAATTTTTCGCGGCAAAAAACGTTTTCTTTGTGTATTTGACGATTATATTTGAAAGAAATTTTATTTAACTTGTTTAGCCGATTTTGAGAAAATTCAATGCTTGATATTTTAAAAATAATTAGAAATTTGGTCGAAATTGTTGACATTGCGAATTCTCTGATTCAATTCGACCGTTCGGCATTTGGGGTGTTTAATTTGTTACGCAGTTTTGGCGAAACACTTAGACCGATTGTTTTAAAATTTGGTACAGATGTGTAAGATTTAAAAAATGTGTAAGATTTCTTCTCATTCATTTCGGTTTCAATATGGCGGCCTTTGATTTACAATAAGGAGTGTACGCAGTTTTAGCCAAACGTACTAACCGATTATTATGAAATTTGGTACAAAGGTGTCTTGTACACCTTAACCCAGATTTGTTTATTGTACTGGGTTGCAATAACACCCAAATGGGATTCGGAACGGATATAGCTTAAATGACGTTTATATGGCACTTCCCCCATAGGCCCTATAGTACTTCCGTTTCAATATGGCGGCCTCTAAAGAATATGCAGTGTTAATCAAACGCAATGGCCGATTGTTTTGAATTTTTGTACGAAAGTATTTTGTATAAAGCCTGAAAGACGTATGTGTAAGATTTCTCCATTCACTTCCGTTTCAAGATGGCGGATTCTGATCCAGCCAGAAATACTGGCTGAACCTATAGACTAATAATTTTGACCGCTTCATAGAGAAAGAACATAAAATGTCCAATAAATTGTTCCGGTAACATTTTCCGTAAATATTACGGTCACCGGTTAAACTGGCGGAAAAGTTACGAAGTCGCGGAGCGCTCTGTTATATACTGCGAGCTCTACTGTTCTTCGAATTACTAATTACTATATTTTAAAGAAAACTCTTTACCTATCAAGTTTCATTAAAAATTTGACAATTGTTTTTGTCTGCAGTTATGTGTATGATAGAGGATTAAACGGAGACCCAAGATTGAACTATTTTTTTTTAAACTCAGTGCTGCCCTATTTGTAGGCCTACTTAGAGGCCACAGTGAGAAAGTAAAATCAAAATTAAACCTTGTTCTCCGCGGTTTTGAATTTGTTTCATCGATAGCTCTCAATTAAAAATTACCGTACGTTTTGTTTGGGCGTTTAAGGGTTACACATTTAGTGTGAGAAATTTTTTGAATTTTTGGGCACCATTATCGAACAACAGGTGGCGAGACGATTCCGAATTTGCAGCGGAAATAAAAATAAACTCGTTTCATCAGAAACATTTGGTACGCTGGTCGCGCTACGAGGGGTGAGAGATGCTCTATGGGTGTGGCAACGAACGATTCGGTCGATATCCATTAGAGCCGGCGTGTGGGGGGGGTTCCATTAGTGCCGCGTCGAGACGCTCACATAGAATGCTAATTCATGCACACAGCACTAGCGCCGCCTGGCGCAGTGTAATCTCATTACCTCACTACTATAAATATACAATGAAAAGGATTCCGTGGCCCAGTATTGTAGTAAGGGGAGGTGGACTGCGCTATGTTTTTGGGATGCGGAAACGTGAAAGACATTCTTGTAGGAGGTATTGTAAATACCTCGGTTTGGATGTTTTTTTTGGGGGGGATTTTTAAGATTATAAGTCGTACAATAGCTAGACAACTGGTTTTTTTTCAAAAAGAAAAAACAAAGAACTTAGTTATTAACAAATCTTATTGTATAGATTAAAAGTTAACACGGCGGTTCTCAACCTTGTTTTCTGTTTCGACCCCTTAAATATCTTTTTTTATATTCCGTAAACCCCCCCCCCAGCAATATACAATATGTTGCACAAGTATTACCGTTAATGAAGCTTTTTATTAGGAGCAATTCAATAGTACATTTTTTTAAATAATTTTTATTTTATATTATTAAATATATATATATATATATATATATATATATATATATACACACATTAAAGATGTAATTACGTTTATAGAAGCAGAAATTTAAATTGTGACAAAATTTTAATGAGATGGTTGCGGTTGATGTCCTTCGATTATCTTACTTATATCCGGGGAAATATTTGTTGATATTAATCGTAAATCACCACGTTCTGATATCATAAGAGGTTAAAAATGGAATTTATTTCATCGACCACCCATAGACCCCCTGAATTCAAGTGACCCCCTTCAAAGTTGAATAGACCTCCAAGGGATTCCATCCTGAGTTAACATATCTTGCCGACGACGTTTTTCAAAATATAAAATATCTAGACTTGTTCCCGACAATGTGAGACGTGAAAAATATCGATTTGCTGAAATCTGTATATACACAGCTTTCGCCTAGTACGACTGAATAAATTATCACGTTAATAAAGTGCTATCGATATTTAGAACGTTATAGGCTATTTGGCGCTGACGTCATGGCTCGTCTTTGACGTATGGGTTACGCGTGTTATTCTGAAATTATGAACTGTTGCAGTCATAAAAGATGATAAACGTCAAATAACAAAATCAGCTGTGTATAACTCAGTCTGTTTTGGGCACTGGACTGAACAGTACGAAGTAACTTGTGCCAGTACATCAGTGACCAGCTTAGCTTTATTATATTGATTTTCTTACGTAAAAGTTTTCGGTCTGTATCATTTTTGCGAAAATAGTTATTATGTTAAATTATATTTCGGATTTCTTAATTTTGTTTGTATATTTTTTGTCTTCTTAAAAACTGAACGGGATTTTGTAGTTTGTATCGGTTCTGATGGGTGATCTTATTAGTCATTAACAGACTATTTTAAATAGTTCATAATTGAGATTTGCAAAGTAGATTTGAGAAAATTCAAAAGTTAATATTTATATTTTTAATAGGATTAATTTTGGGCAAGATAAATGAGTTTGTTTGATTAAATAAATAGTGTTTAAATAATCAGATGCGAAAAAACAAAAACAAAAAATTTCTCATAAGAAATAAAATTTAATAACTTTATGTATCACTACATAAATATAAAGTAGTGCATATTTAATTTGAAAATATGTATTTTTTTCCGTAATGTAAATATTGTATGCCAGTTAGGCGAATGAGGACGAGGGACCGGCGTTAACGGAAATGATAAGCTTCTGGCAATAACTGCGAATCTTGAACACACAATCTAGAGGTTAAATTATGAATAGTGTTTAATTTAATATGGACTGTGAACGAAAATGGGATATTGACGAAGAATTCAGAGTTCGTTGTTTTATGATATGCTACTTTGAAGTTATTAGATATAGTTACGTGTAATTGAAATTTTGGTATCGTTACGTGCTCAACTGAAATTTTTGGGGTTACACTGGGTTGCGACCCTCAAACAAAAACAAAAAAATTCTAAAACAACATAACAAGGAAACGTCATTCTATTATCCTAAATTGAATTATTTGGCGCAGTTAATGCTACGTGCTATTAGGCTTTTGTTTATATAAGTCAGCTGTGTAGGTTCAACAGCTGGTCTTTGTTCAAGGAGGTACTGCATGACTTCATTATGAAATACAGTATTACTTATTACACTTTTTTCGCTTCTTATCGGATTCCTAAATAAAAATATTGTTTATAAATTCATGACAGATTCAACGTTGTGCACCATTTCAATTTTTCTTTCGTTTGGATTAGATAAAACATAAATTATCCTTCCTGAAATGATAATTGCAACTCAATAATAATTAATTGTAAACAACAAATGTTGTCCAACTCGTATAAAATAGCTCATCCAGCGTGGCAATAAAATACCGCGTGCAAATACAGTATACGTGAGGTACAAGAATTTTCATTAATCAATGTTGGCCAAACTGGGCGCACAATGTTTTTACTTACCCGGTTTCAGTAACAACGAATAAAAGTGTGTTTATATAAATCCGGAAACGGGAACAGAGCAAATAAAGAGTGAAAAATGTTATGTCAAAACGTTGCCCGGTATTGTTGGGCCTACGGAGAGCTGAGTAAATGTTGTTCATTTATTTTCCGCTGTTGGCAGCTGGCGATGTGCCAGTAATGTTGACGTAGAGTTTTCAAAACAAATCTGGAATTAAATAAAAAAATGTTGTATGTTTTTTTTTTAGTTTAGGCTATAAGAATATTAAGTTTGGGGGATTTTTTTAAAATGAAGTAGGAGTACGAATATATGCCCAAAGCGCTAATTAAATGAAAATAGCCTAAGTCTGTAGCAAGGGAACAAAATTAATATTATGAAAAAGAAAGAAATAACGTATTTTCAAAATAACTAGCTTATAACCTAAACGAAGGAAATAATACATTAAATTCGAGAGACGTTAAAAAAACAATTTTAAATTGTAGTGTAGGCGCATTAGGAAGATTAACAGATTTTCGTTGTATTGATACATTATTTTATATTAGATTTTCTTTAAGTTTTTAAATATTAAACATTTAGAGATGCAGTATTTGTTCATAAAAAACACAGCAAGTAATTTAAAATATATAATTTAAAAATAAATTCGTGTAATTTATATATTTATGTTTATTTATATTTCACAAATTAATGGAGGTAACAATCCAGTTATCTTTCTTGAGCAAAAGAGAGAGGCTCAGCACATTGGCAACCGTTTTTGGACCGATTTGTAATTGGATAGACTAAACTTACACACAAGTAGTTTAAGCCTACTCATTTCAGCAAGCTGACAAATGTTATCAGGTGAATCTTGCCTATATCAGCAGTAGTTGTTAGTTATAACTTATCTGCTGGCTAGAAACTTCCTTATCGACTTTATCTGTGTGCTAGCTACGTACATTCCACTCGAACATATGTAAAAAAGAGATTTTGTCTCTATAACCGAGCAGTATAATATTATTGTCGCTCTAACGTTGAAGATGTGCGTTTGGCAAGACTTCAGATTTGCTCAACATTCCGAGTTCCTCATAACCAAGTCCGACTGTGGTTGTTTGTTATTACAGAAAAAATCCTGTTATTGAACTAAAAATAAAAACATATATCATGTTTTCTCTTCTTTTTTTATTTTAATTACGATAATAGATTCGAAAACACGACAAATTAACATAGCTAGTTTTTAACAACGTAACCTGAAACTTATTACAGCCTGTCAGATGTTCAATGAAATCAGCTGATCGTTACGAATTAATGTAAAACAACTGATCTTTTACTACAACTACCGATATAAATTTGTGCACTCACATCACGCGACGAGCAAAATTCAATGTCGCAACCAGCCCTAAAACATTGTGTCTGTTAAAAAGTTTTAAAAATCTGCCTGAGAAATGGACAAACCAGAACTAGATCTACGTTCAGCTGATCGTTACGAATTACTATAGGCCTAAACGACAAATTAATTTAGGTAGTTTTTTTAAAAACATAACCTAAAACTAATTTTAGCCTTTTTTTTGTTATTTTAAGGCGAAAAGCACATTGACGCTATTATCGCCTCCTTAAATGTAAGTGTGGGTGTAAAGTGTTAAAGTTGTAAGTGTAATGCACTTATTTTTAGCCTATCAGCTGTTTAATAAAATCAGCTAATCATTACGAATTAATATTAAACAACTGATCTTTTATTATAACTAGCAAAATTAAATTAATGTTTCATTTCATATACTTAAATCGGTCAAACTTCTTCGAATTTCCCTCACACGCGAAATATCCTCGGTTCGATCTCGGAAGGAAAGATTGATTTGCAACTATAATTAATTTAATATGACTGTTATATTGAACAACACACAAAATATAGTTATACATCAATATAAACATGTTCCTCTCATCACGCGTCCCACAAAATCCATCACAACCAGACCTAAAACATGATACGTGTTAAAAATAAATCGATCGAGATATTTATGTTTGAACCAAATTGTATAGGCTAGTTTTGAGAAATTACGACGATTTTTCAGTTTTGATTTTATGCATAGTTTCAGAATCGATTTTTTGTCAACTAAAAAACATTTGACAATGTCTGTGTAAACATTTTTACTACACAATAAATTATTGTGTCTGTTGACGCGTGATATTCCTAAAAAAATGTTCACTGTCGCCCTAAACCAATCTCTTGTAAATCCACTTTTTGTTTTATTTAACAAAAATAATAGAACTTGGCCGAAAATGCCAGAATCCGACCTTTGATATTTTTCTGTACATTTAAAACCTGATTTTTGTTCGGACTGTTTGGCCTTGTAACTGTAGCGTTAGTTCAGTGATCTTCTCGTCACTTGTCGACAGTACCCAGTGAGTTTCACACCTAGCGGTACCGCAGTATGTTGAAGTGATTAGTTGAAAACGACAAACGAACAAATCGATAAAGTCATTAAAACCTACGTAAGCCAATCATAGTTCATTAAGTTACTCAGTCGTTGACAGCTAATTGAAAGAGCGATTGTTTCCAGTGACATCTTTGTTTGCTTCATTAGGCGGAAGGGCAAAGATCAGCTGTTTTCCTTCCGTACAGTATTACCAACCTGTGAAACGAGTAATTAAGTCGGCCTGTTTATCTTGTAACACAACCAGCTTGATAGGCCTGTTCTATCTTTCTTATCTGTTCTGTTAAATTAATTGACCTACAGATTTTGCAGTTCAGATTATCCAAGAAATCAACTCCACAGATTGAAATATAAAATTAGGGTTGCTAAAATATTACACAAACTTTCCCATATTTAATTATTAGGCTATAGCAAAAAAATCTAGTTTGAAAACTATTGACAAAAAATTAAAAAATTCTCTTAATTCTCAAAAAATCAATTAATAAAATTTTGGTCGTTTAAGATGAACCATTGTTTTACCCAATTTGCAATAAAAGAAACTTAGGATTTAAGAGTATATCGAAAAAAAAAACAAATTGTGGTTAGGTTTTATTATTTTTTTTATGATTTAGGCTATTCCAGAACAGCGAATTTCTTTTATGTTTAATTCTTTAAATTGTTTTAAGTTTTAAATGACCAAAATTTGAGTAAAATCTAATGAACCGATTTTAGTAGTTTTTTTCGATAGAACCCAAACCCCATTTTTTAGGAATAGGCCTATAATAACAGCATCTAAAAATTGTTGTTAAAGATTTATATGAAGATTAATTCAAATATAGCCTTAGAGAACCAAGCAAAACGTAACGTATGGTGTGTGTGTGTGTGTGTGTGTGTGTGTGTGTGTGTGTGTGTGCGCGCGCGCGCGTGTATGTGTGGAAGGGAGAGAGAGAGAGAGAGAGAGTGAGCGCGCAATTTTTTTAAGTATACCTAATTTATCAAAACCAGTTCATTAGATTTTGCTTGAATATTGGTTATAAAATGAAGAACCATAACTCAAGTCGGTGCACTAAATTTGAAACTAAATTCCATTTATTTGTAATTCGCTACAGTGATTTGACGCATAGATTTTCCGTGCTTTTTGTCTGCCCAGGCTTTTTTTGTTTAAACTGATTGTGAGACATTCGTAATATTTACTCGAACTGTAGTTAACAAGGTTGATAAACTATCTAAAGTTACCGTATGCTATAAATTTTAATTTACGATGGAGATTTCAGCAAAACTTTAATGAACTGTTTTTGAAGAAATGCGCCTTTTAGATTTTCCGATTTTCTTAACAACAGCTCGAGAATCGGATTTTTTAGGAGACAGTCATCCTTATCTTATGTTTAATGAAATAATTTAATTAAAATCGTCGGAGCTGATTTTTAAAAAAGGTATTAAGGGTTTCTTTTATCAATATGGTTCTATTATGTTATAATGGACAACACTCATTGCCATGAAAAAAGGTCAACACTCATTTTTGTCAACGTTTTTTACTCACAAAAGTTACTGATCAAAATGAATGTGTTTCACGAACAAAATACTTTCTTATGTCATATTTCCACGTAATTGTAATGGTGAAGACACTTTTTTGACCTATGGAAGTCAAAATCGATATTTCCTCCCAAAATTAATGTTTCACTATTGAATATGTTCTCTGTAGGATGTAAGAAAGTAAAAGGCAAGTACTGTAGGTCTGTTACGTCTCGTGGGTACCGACGTGTTTGTATGCAAGGAAACAGCAGAACCTGAAGTGGACGCGCTAATTAGATGAAATGGCCGAGAGTTTCTCGCGCCGACATATCCTTACCCGGCGAATACCGCTGCCCAGTAAGGACCCCCGGGCTGGGAACGGATATCACTCGGTGTCCTGAGCATTCTGATCACATCATGTGAATATAGGGCACCGTGCTTTTCTCATGCAACCTTAGATCCTGCCGGTAACGACTTCCAAGACAAACCGGAAGCGACCTTTTGCTGTTTGACCGGAAGTGGAGGTTTTTACTAAACTGTCTCGCATTCAGCAATTTATCGAAAATAAATCCTGTTTAGAAAAGTCGGTTTTTATAGAGATTCGAAAATGTTTTGATTCTTTTAACACGTATTATGTTTTATAATTCGTACCTTTCATAATATATAAGATTTATCTTAAAACATTGCTTAAACTAGAAAGAGACAAATGCCAGTAGCCAGTATACGATTCGTATTATGTATTGATATACATATACACCATACTTTTATATGAAAGGATATATATAGTATATGCGAGTGGCGTGCGTCCTATACTATATATATATATATATATATATATATATATATATATATATATATATATATATATATATATATATATATATATATATATATATATATACATTATATATCTCATGGTAGCGGTGACGGTGTCGCTATAAAATCTGACGCGAGTTCAATGGTTTTTGCCCATCCAAAAAAAGTGCACAACGTGGCTAAAGAAGTTTTCACTTCAAAAATATAACGTGTACAATAATTCTGTGCCCGCTGCAATGTGTTAGACAATACCAAAGACATGTTGACTACGGTGTCACAGTAGGCAAAAATAAGAGGACGTTAAAGATTTCTCTAAGTGCACTGTAATCTGCAACGGCAAAAGTTTTGCATTTTACATGTATTATGTTTTAGGGCTGGTTTTGGTGTTGGATTTTGTGGGACGCGTGATGCGAGGAACATGTTTATATTGATATATAACAGTATATTTTGCGCGTCGCATGTCTCATACTAAATTACTGTAATTATAATTAAAAATTACTGCGTTTCCGCCAGAATCGAACCGCGGACCTTGCGCGTGTAAGGACACGTGATAACCACTACACGACGGAAACTACGAAGACGTTTGACCGATTTAAGTATATGAAATGATTCGTTAATTTAATTTTTGTAGTTATATTTATGGATCAGTTGTTTTATATTAATTAGTAAAGATCAGCTGATTTTATTGAATACGATAAATTAATTGATATGATTATAGCCGATCAGCTGATACGTTTCAGGTTATGTATAAAAACTAGCTATGTTAGTTTGTCGTGTTTTCGAACAAGTTCTCGTAATTACAATAAAAAAGGAAAACACGATACATGATTTTTATTTTTAGTTCATCAATAGAAATGTTTACACTGACGACTTTATGTTATGAAGACCTCAAGTGGCTAAAATTCATGTAAAATTCGATGAATCGATTTGTGACTTTTCTTAATAACTCCATAATAGGTTTTTCAGTGATAGCCTATAACTATCCAAGACTTCCAAACACCGAAGAACCTTTTCGCCGTACTAGTTTCGTTAGTTTTTCAAAGAGGCTTATGACAGAATGTCGTAAATTCCAGTTTAAGTGTGTCCAAAGTAGTTAGAAAGACAACATTGAAAAAGACAAAGACAATCCTCAACCATCAAGAACTTTACGTTACCACAGCCAGCTTGATTGAAAGGGATTTCTTATTTCTTGCTAACACTCTTCTATCCAGCCTCCACGACTTCATGTTTGGATACCATCTGAGAAAAAGTTTTCAAAATTTAACCGTTCTTGAGAAAATTATATTTTTTGGTTAGTTTTTAAAAGTTTTTATGTAAATAGAAGGAGGCATATCTGGAAATGAAATAAGTTCTCTGCTTAACGCTAATAGTAGTATATGTATTATATAAAGTTAAAAATTGCGTATTATAAGGAATCACATTTTGTATTTTTGAAACCTAAAAAAGACAGAAATCCTCGACTTTTGAGGAAAACCAGGATCCTTTATATTTTGGATCTGTAGCATTTGGACGAAAGATAATCAGTGTAAATGTCAGATTGGTCAAATGTTTGATCGGTAGGCTTAATTTCTAAAGGTCAAAGGGCTAAAAGAATAACAGAACCGTCAATTTTGATATTAATTCTAAAAAATTTGTATGAAAGAGTTTGATGGAGGGACGGCTTGCTTCCTCAGTCAGCTCTATAAAAGAATGACTGTTTGGTAAAAAAAAATAAAAAGTTTCGGAAAAGCTGTTCCAAAGGTCAAGAAAAACTGTAATGAAAACGTAGCCTATTGATTGGCGCTAGGCCTAACTGGAAAGCAAGCAAAAAGCATTCTCACAATCATTTTCCTATTATAACTGTGTCCAACGAGTCTTGAAAGTTTCATACAGGCCCCCGTTACGGATATTACTAAAGATAAATGAAACAACTGCAAATAGGCTATTTATTAACTCAAATTTTGAAGATTTATTCCTAATATAAAACTATTACTCAAAAACATACAAAATTTAATAAAACATTCTAAAATAAATGTGGCACAAAGATTTCTCGCTGACATGATGGAAGCTAATTACCAAAAACTTAAACATTGAATAACATTACGTCAACAGACATTTCGATACGCAATTGAAAATCAAATTTCACACATATATTGATTTTTGTAACACGATCGTTAGACTTAAGGCTTACACTGCGAAATTTGTTCGTGAAAATATTGTAAGGATATTTAAAATCTTTAAAAGACTATATATTTATCTTAATTTTTTAAAATCTGATTTCACCATCGTAATTTGAGTTGAAACTAAATTACGATCATAAATGAACATTCTTAATTTTCAAAATCCATTTGAATTTAGAAAATTAAACTTTCTGCGTAGTTCATTTTCGTGTTTTCAATGTAATTTTAATGTTTAAAATGTTAATTTAAATGCAAATTTTAATGCTGAATATTATGAAAGGATAAAATATATAAGATAAAAAATTACGAGTTTTTAAACTCTGTATCCGCCATTTTGAAACGTATGAACGGAATTTTTTGTGTGACTAACGTATCTCAACTATCATCATTCCATATCAATATTTGTAGCAATGTAAATAAGATTTACAATAGAATTCACTATTTGTTTACACTGCTATTGCTACATTACTAATAGTTTGCCCATTGTCTCATAGATAGCGCTGGCTGTAAGTTTTAATAGAATATTTTAAATTTATCCCTACAGTAATATTGTTTAATTTGAAAAAGTTCTATTTTATTTGTTTGTGGTAAAGACTGTTGAATATAACTTTCTCAAAATTAACTTTTTATAGGCTATTTATTTTGTAATTTTAATAAATCATTTTATAATTTTAAACAAAACTTAAGTTTGTCTTATGCCTATTGTTATTGCTAACTGTATGGACTACGTAAGGTAGTAGTGTAAGGTCCTGTTTTAGTTTTTTCGATTATTGGGCAACGAAATAATTAATTATATTATTTTTTTAATTTAAATACTAATAAATATTTCAGAAACTTTATTTAAATCAAAAAGTTTGAAAAGATAAATTCACACAAAAAGACTTTGTTAAATTTTAACACAGCCTATACTGTAAAGTGTGTGTAATTTATTTCTGATAATGTCTAGGGTCTTTGACTTTCATTTATTTCAAAAATGTGTAAATAGTGTAAAAGACCATAATAATAAACCAATCTCTGCTCTTAATCGATTGCCTTGTTAGAACACATTCGAAGCTGGTAAATCCAAGGTCAAGCGAAAATTGCCTTGTTGTGTAGGCCTAATTGTTATCTCATGAAAGATTCGTGAAATAAACGTTTATAGAGTCGATTTTCAAGTAAAAGGTTCAGAGATAATGTACACGTTTCATCATATTCAGTTAAATCAGTTTAAAAATAAAATCTGTTCCATAATTATTGGAAAAAATTGAAAAAGTCTCAACCTCCTACCAGGGTTTAGTTAATGTTTTTATTTAGGCTTAGGCCTACGTCAGAACAATATTTTGTTGTAATTTAAATTGAGTAAAATATTTGAAATTATAAATGTTTACTGAACGATTTAAGAACACTGTATATTTGTTTCACCTACATTTTGATTCATACCATATTACCATAGCCTATAAGTTTACCATATTTACCATAAAAGTTTTGTTTGAATATGCCTACTTAAACCCTCAAAAATGTTAATAGTTCTATGACCTTCGTAACTCTAGACTATAAGCTATAGTTTACGAAATACAAACAATAATTATTGCCACAATTGTACATAGTAACAATATTTAGGCCATAATTGTTTTATTTATGTTGGCAACACTTCACAAAATACTGGTGTCGGCTGTAAGGCGACTAAAATAAAATTGTCGCTTATGTTAAGTGCTACCTAAATCGCCAACTATAGTTTTGGTTCTTGACAAATTGTTTAGGTTTACGTGATTAGGTGCGCAGACCTACAATTGCTGTTAAAATATAGGCCTATGGTGAGCGAAATGGCCGAGTTCACTCTTTACTTACGTAGGCCTACAGGACAGAATATTTTAATTGGAGTTATTAAAAATCCATCGCCTCTGATCGAACAATGCCAACGCACGAGGTGATGTTTACGTGCCCTAGATAAGCCGTGTTATTGAATTACCGCCTGAGGGGTGCTAAGGGGGATTGGAGGGGAGGGGAACCTTTTAGTCCGTGATTATAGAGTCTGTCCAGTCATGCCGGGATAGGTTAAAAGCAGGTGGAAATGCTATCACTCATTTTAACTACAGTACAACTACATTATATAGCCAAAGCCTGGCTTATTAGCGGCCAAATTGCAGGTAGTTTTCCTGTGAAGCTTTTACCGAGGTTTTCTCTATATGCCTACTAATGTAGCCGGAGTAAATTGTAGCCTACCGGTAAAGGCTAATAAGTATGAATGTTGGGAGGCTTAGGCCCTACAGGTTATGGTATTTTAACAATTAATTTACTGACAACTGACTTTCCGTTATTTTAAATTCTGCAGTAGGCTATATTAGCACAAATTTCGAATTTTTAAACTATTATCACCGACGTTACAAGAACATTTATTTAGGCTGTAACTTTCCCTAATGACGATTTCCCCTTTTTTCTAGTGACGGTTTTTTTTTAAACGTCCGACTTTTTGCACTCTTTGCAAACACATGGGATGATTTATAGTATGAAAATGCCATGGATTAAAGGGGGGACGAGAAAAAACGCTATCAACTAAAAAGACAGTTAAAGATCCTATTTTACTTCCATAAAATGCAAGTAGGCTATACTCGTAGGCTTTGAGGAAAAGTGTCAAGGAGGCATCTAAGGGATCCGAAACCTGCCGCCTTATCCCGATCTCAACTTTGTACATGAAATTTTGTCCGTATGCACATATGTACGTTTGTGCACTTTATAACGCTTACACTGAGGGTGAGAACAGAATTAATCAATTAGATATTTTATGATAGTTCTTTCGTCTCTTCCTGTGTTAACTGCAACAGCAGAAAGACCTTTCCCGATTTTAAAATTGAAAAAAAACTAAAGAAGACGAAGGATCAGCGTTAACGGTAAGAGTAAAGCAACGGGAATAACTGCGGCTATACATAAACAGTTACGGATAGGAATACTGAGAAGAGGGAAAAGAAGAAAAATAATGTTGTTTTCTTTAGTATAATGTCTGTTTCAAAATGAGTTACATTAAAGATAATAATATAAGTAAAAAAGAAGTCTAAAAAAATTAAGTGATTTTTCGAAAATTTGAGTAAATTTTCACACTTATTTTATATCTGTTTTAAGTCTCAAAACAGCTTGACAGTGCTATTTTTAAGGTATTATTTCAAAAATTTCTATCCCCAGGTAGGCCCTTTTGTAATTTGTATCATCCAATCAACCGTCCCCCCTCACAAAACAGCATTAATCCGTCAGTGCAACAAAATGATCGTGAACAATTTGATTCGTTTTTACATTAATGTCTGTCTGTAAATTCGCCGAAGTTTATGAAATCTGTCACGTAGACCTAGGTTTGGTTTGTTCATTTCTCGGGAAGATTATTTGAGTTTTTTAACATGTATCATGTTTTATGGCTAGTTGTGACGGGTTTTGAGCATCGCGTGATTCGAGTGCACAAATTTATATCGGTAGTTATAGTAAGAGATCAGTTGTTTTATATTAATTCGTAACGATCAGCTGATTTCATTAAACAGCTGACAGGCTGTAATAAGTTTCAGGTTATGTTGTTATAAACAAGCTGTTATAAATGTAAATTTTTGGCGCTTATATTTGAAGAAATAGAATTATAATTTTGTAAACGTGAGAGCGTTAATACACACACACACACACACACACACACACACACACACACACACACACACACACACACACACACACACACACACTTTCGCTAATTATAAAGTCAGCCCTCAGTTTACTCTTAGCAACGCGGCGTACAAGTACAGACGCAATCAAATTATTGACGGATTTATTTCATTGAAAAGTCGTTTTCATCACGTCATCCAGTCAGCTGATTACACATTGTTTCGGGTGACATAAAGGCTGGCCAAAATTTACACGAGCCACGAGGAAAGTCAGCCAACACAGTGGAGAGCGTAGCGTATCGATTGCCGAGGTGAGCCGCGCGTCCCCGCCCTCTCGCACCCTCTCCTCCCCCTCTCTTACATCAATCACTCTTTAAGGGCTTGTGTGAAAAATCTACATTTTCCTTGGCGCTGATGCGACGTGAGAATAGGGACTGCACAAAAGGGGTTCCATTTTAAAGAAAAAAAAGCGCCTAAAAAAATCTCCACCCCAGTTCGTAATCTTCTTTTAGCCAATCGAGTAGACGATGCGAGGGGTTGTCTTAGGTGTACTTTTATGTAATATGTCTGTAGCTGCTCTGAATACATTGTATACAGAGTGGTGCGAAATTTTACGTACTTCAGTGCTGAGGGTTGTGTTATTTTTTGTGGTAATATATTATTTCATAGGCTACATTGAGGACAGCAACTGAACTCTGACAAAACTAAACTAACTACTAATGCGGCGATAATTCCTGTAATGGTGGATAAAACTAGCATTTAATACGTGGGAAACTATAAATATTTGGGTCGGGCAATGTCGTTTCTGTGGAGAGGCAGTAAAGAAGTGAGCAACAGGATAAACTCTGGAGAAAATCTTGGTCCATTAGAAAAGTTTTTAAAGGTAGTTTCTGAAAGCAATTGGAAGCTAAGGTATTATTGAGTTTTGTGTAACTCAAGGTAACTGTGTAACTAAGGTATTGAGTTCTGTGTATTTTATACGAATGCCAAACTTTTTATACTTCACAAACATTTTAGATAGAAGACTGGAAGTCACACAATTCATGATGATAAGAAATATGCTATATGTGAATCAGACGGAGAAAAATAAGCTTTTTTTGTTATTTTAAGGCGAAAAGCACATTGAGGCTATTATCGTCTCCCTAAATGTAAGTGTGAGTGTAACGTGTTAAAGTCGTAAATGTAGTGTTGTAAGCGTAATTGTGTGTTAGACTCGGGTGCCGCGAGGACGTCTAAATCCTCTCAATAGGTGCAGCTAGTCTGCATTCCCCTGCGAGCGGGGAAAATAATCAATAAGGAGCCGGTGAGGAAGGTGAAAATTAAAAACTTAGAGAGAGAAGCACACATAAAAAAATGAAAATGGGCTGGACACGTAGCAAGAGTGGAAGATCACCGTTGGGCGAAACTAACTACAGAATGGACGCCCAGGGATACGCAGAGGAAGAAAGGAAGACCCTACTAAGGAGGGATGAATTAGTGGAGAAAGTATGTCACGAATGGAGCACGCAAGCAAGGAGAAGAGTGCTGTGGTCCGGAGTTACAAAAAGACTATGCAGACCTTAAATTTTTGAAAAAACAAATATTGTTTTAGTTTTTCTATTTTTTATTTAGTTTTGGTATCATTCATTGAAAGCCATTATTTTTTACATTTGTAGTAACTCAATTTAAGTCCGAGGGGAGAGACTCTTGTTGTTTACAGTGTCAATAAAGCTTTAATGGTTCGTCTGTTCAAAATCTTAAATCTCCAAAATCTTCACCGATTGCTTTGAAATTTTGACACCACGTTGCATTCGAATACGTACATATTTTTATATACATATATAGGCCTACTATTACATAGATGTCACACTTGTAACTGGTGAAAATATTTTTTTTTAAAAAAAAAAACAGCGCCATCTGTTGGACGTAAAAGCAACACACGCTACACTAAATATTTTACGATTCTATTTCAATGTTCTCGAACGCATTATTAAATTGAACCAGACTGAGCAACATCAACGCGTGGCCGGGTACAGCTAGTACTATCTGTCAAAAATAAGTTGAGTTATCACTATTAGCTTATTAGACGTATTTACTATACTATAATACTTTGATAGAGCTCATCAATGAATATGCAAACAATCAACTTTGATAATAATCAGCTGGTTATTAATAAGTAACGTGTAACGTTGTAAACTTGTTAAAATATAAATAAAATAATATGTCTGGTGAAAGAAATGATTGCATTAACTTTCTCATATTCAATTCAATTTATTTAAAGGAGGTTTAAGCACTTAAGCACTCCACTAAAACATATGTTGGATGATTGTTACAAAATCTGGATTGGAAGTTGTATAAAAGCAACGAAAAATTGGTCAAATTTATCAAAATCTGATCACCAGATTTTACTTTAGTTTTGATTGTACAGTATATGCAGATTCACAGTATAGCAGTCAGTGTAATAAAGCTAAATTTATAATTGCAACATAGCCACCGAAGTACATAATTAAATAATTAGGATTATGACCTATTTGCCCGTCTAGTGGTCTATTTACTCACCTCGTAAAGGCTACCGCGGTTTCGAAACCTTACTGTTTCCTCTTCAGGTCGTAATGCAAAATGTCGAAACCCTCTGTCGAGGTCGTCACAAAGTTAAACAAAACGTTGAAAACACGTCACAAACAATAAACACAATTACACGATTTAAATACACGATAACATTTGCTTTGGCCAAATTATAAGTGCAAACCCTTTATCGTTACGTTCCAGACTGCACGTATCGTTTAGCCAAACCAAATTATATTGTGTGTATTATAATCGTGTAATTGTGTTCAGTGTTTGTGACGATGTTTTCAATGTTTTGTTTAACTTTGTGACGACCTCGACAGTGGGATTTGGAATTTTTTATTACGGTCTGAAGATGAAACAGTAAGGTTTCGAAACCGCAGTAGCCTTTACGAGGCGAATAAATAGACCATTAGACGGAAAAATATAGGTAATAATCATAATTATTTAAATGTATAAAAAACAATACCACTCACTGGCTCTTTCGTTCAACACAGAATCTCTGTCGATCTGAAATTTTGTATGGCGGTTTGAATTTCTGATCACTAAGAAAGAGTCAATTAACTGGAAGTAAATTGAATCTATTTCTTTCATTTTACTAATAGATAAAAAAAAAGATACTAACACACCCGTTAAAATGTCCCAATTTATGGAAACATAGTAATTGAAACTTAATTTAAATACGATATTCGTCCCAGACATGACTGCCTTAAAAACTTGTATTTTCCCAAATTTCAGTTACATTAAAATAAATGCATGGTTAAAAATTCTTAAAGAATTTGGTCTGTACCGAAAACTCATCAACCTTATTGGAATCACCCTTATGAATACTAGATCGAAGGTTAAATTTAGAGGTGAATTGTCTGAACCATTTGAGATCCAAACTGGACTTAGGCAGGGAACAACAGATGGTCCATTGTTGTTTAACTGTGCGCTGGAGAAAGTTATGCGAGAATGGAATAAAAAGTGTCATCCTAACTTTAAGATTGGCAGAAACATCACACTTAACTGCCTAGCATTCGCAGACGGTCTTGCCCTACCAGCAAGTACGGTGGAAGAGGCTGAATGTCAGATCGTTGAACTTGAAAGAATTGCAGCAAAAATCGGACTACAAGTTTCGTTTGAAAAGACGGAAATGATGCCGAATTCCGAATCGAAACACCGGCCATTCAACTGAGCAATGGTAAACAAATTAAGATTGCGAACAAGTTCAAGTATATTGGGGAAATTATAGTCTGGAACACAGACGAGAAACCATCGATAGACAGCAGAACATACAAACTGAAACAAGCGCAACGACTCACCTGGCCAACCTACAAAAAGAAATCGCTCTCAATGAATGCCAAATTTCGACATTATAATTCCGTTGTTAAACCTGAGGCAAATTGTGCTACTGAAACACTCTTCAAGTTGAAGATTAAATCAACAACTGATAAACTTCAGAAAGCAGATAGAAGAATCATCAGAACAATCGTTAACAAGAAACACCAAGTGAATGGCCAATGGAGATTACTACCGAATGAAGTGGTATATCGAAAAAGTGAGTCAATAATAGACACGATGCGGAAAAGAAGAATTGATTTTTCCTGCCATATAGCACGCCTTCCAGAAATCAGTTCTTGAAACGGATATTTAGCTATTTCTGGAAGATTAAAACGCAGAATAATTGGTTGAAAGAGATCCAGAGTGATTTAGAAGAGTTAAATTTGACGGTGCCTCAAATTGAAGGTAAAGCAGAGAAGAGGATTCTAAGGAATAAATATCTGGGATTCAAGCTACAAACATTTGAACGAAAAACTTATACCATAACTGATGAACAAAGGGCAGCCAGGTCGGACAGGATGAAGAAATTTTGGGAACGGAAGAAGAGGCTGAAACACTAGTCTTTCAATAGCGATGTTGGACTTGGAAGTGTATGGACTGAATGAAGTGCTCCAATGAGGGCGTAAACTAAGGGGGGAAATGTATGGTTTAAGGGAAACACAAAATTTTTACAGAGGTCATGGTTTACTTTTTTCGCTTTAGTGTACAACACTGACTTTACGTATGATTAACCAATTAAACAGATTTTCAGTTTTTTCTGTAGGAGGAAATACATTTTCAATTAATGTTTAGGAACCCGATTGTAGTTTAGTTAATTAGTGATTTTTAAAAGGTTTGAAAACAGTGTCGTTTATTAATATCGAATTCGGTAAATTATTTTAACAAGGCCTTCATGTAGACCCAAGTATTTAGCCTTTTTTGTTCTTTTAGAAACTTCTAATGTACTGCATACATCCAAACCTGATTAACTTTCTTTGTGCGGGATTCAAAATTAACAGGCACAAACCTAATGAACCTAAGATTCATGGTTGATCTTCGAGTGGATGCCTTACATAAATAACCTGCAGTTACAGTCATACATTTTTTTAATTGATATTTTCTTTAGACTAGATAAATCTATGAGCGACTCAAACTAGTCGTGTTTCAGTTAGCAAAAATGAGTAATTTCGAGCGGCCACACTATGAAATGTTAACGTTCGTAGCTTGTTTTTAGAGGTCGATAGCATAATTACGTGATTTAATTTTATTACTTTTTATAAATTAGCTTCCATCAAGTCAGCGAAACTGTCGCATGCTGCTAATATTTTTTTAAGAGGTCACGTGATGTTTCACAGTCGCCATTACAGTAACAATCAAAAAATATTTAGTTCTTTTCAAACGTTAATTTTGTTCTCAACGCAAATAATTTCTCAAACTCAAAACTGTCACTTTGGTTCACATTGAGGAAACGAAGTATTTGATGTTTCTTTAAAAATAAAATTACACAGTATTTGTTTTGTTACAAGTAGTGACGTCTGTTTATTCGAAATTATTTTTATTTATTATTTACAAAGTCTTATTTTGAAACTGGCTACATAGATGTAAGCTGGTCATATAGACGCTACAAATTATGTAAAATAAAGTTTTCTGAATATTTCTAACTTGAAAATCAAACCCTAATAACTTGGAGACTAAACTATGTAATCAATTTGCATGCAGCTGATATGAGGAAATGTGTTTCATATTTTGAAGTTATTTGGGCTTTTTTTGGTCGATAAGTTTTGAAATAGATTTTTTTGGGGTAATAATTGATGTGCAAAAATGTCTTCCGTCAATTACTTTAAGTTATCTCGCTCTTTACAACAAATATACTTGTTAATATTTAATTTTTTTACTATTGTGTGTGTGTTCACAATATCTTTCTTAATTTTGGTCCGATTCCATTTAAGTATAAAAATCAATTTTTGTAAGTGCTTGAACAAGTTCGTTAACCAGTAGACCTAAATCCGTTTAACCATTTTAAAATGGCGCCAATTCCAAATCTTTAAGAAATCGTAACTTTAAACTTAATATTAAGTCCGATTTTAATCATCGCAATCAGCGTTAAAAGCTGCATAAATTAGCACTGAATGTTTATGTATTTTTTAAATTGGCTTTTATGACGTCAACGAGAAAATTGCGTGTAGCAATTATTTAGTTTTAATTTGTTCATCTAATTAAATGCTAAACATATGATATACTACTAATCATAATAAAGATAACCTCAAACATAAAACATGTTGTAATGGAATCAGCTGTCAATGTAGCAGTAAAAGTATCTTTCAGCATGTGGTGCGCGCGCATTTCGTAAATTGTAAGAGGACTGGTAATAATGTATGCACATAAACAATAGCAATAACACTAAGAGAAATGGTTTTTAATAACTTTAAGCTTGTTGTTAAAGTAATCAACTAGTATCTTTATTTACTGATGTACACAACACTGAATATTTCAGGCACTCTAAAAATCGTGTGCTCAAAACAACAACAACAAAACCTTTTTACAGTTAATCATGTAAACTCTATATACATTGTACAAAGAATTCATTAACTATACATTTTGTCCGGGTACTACTAGTTGGAGGTACATTGTCTAAAGGGGGTGGGAGGTTCAGACATATACAAAACTTGTGGGTTCACGTTTGCGATCGAAAAACGAAATCATTTTGTACTTTAATATTTACACACATCCAATAACATAGTCCATTCACACGGTATTTAATACTTTTTCACAATTTTATTGTTACACTAAATACAATTTGTTCGGTTGGCCCTGCCATTGTTACGTTCAAATAAATGCAATACTTTTTGTAATGAATGTAGTTCAAAGTAGCCTAGAATCTATAATACAAAAGTTCTCACAGAGTATTAAAATCAGAATGCCAGACTGAAAGGTAAAATACACGTAGTGCCAAAACCCGACACCAGAGCGCTCTGAACTCGTTTTTCTGCAGTGGTGAATTTACCTTACACACGATTAAGATGTCTAATTAATATCATTAGTGATTCATACATTAACAAATAACCTAATACATGGTTCATTTCTCCTCTGGTAGATAGCGTTCTCTATTTTCAGACAATTTCCTATACGTTAAGATCTCTATGTATTATAGACTCAAGGGTACTAGAAACCGAGCAGTTCAAATAAACTTTTACTGGTCTAACGTAATTCGTAAAACTGCCGACTACTGCGCTTTATTTGCAAATATTTTGAGTGCAATAACGTTAGCTTATTCATTAAATTGATTATGTAAATACTTCACTGAACTGACAGATCTTAGCGCAGCTGGCGGCAATTTTTGGAATTACCGAAAAGTAATTAAACAATTTTAAACTTGTAGAAAATATTTAATTATAATTTGATTACTAGTAGGATATACAATTGTTGTAAAACAAGTTTAAAACTGGAATTTTGTTTTAAGAGCAGGAAATGTTATTGCATAATCAACAAGAAACTGTTTATTATAATTATTATTTAGTCGACCATTTGCCATCTTTATATAGGCTAAAATAAAAAAACGATGTTTCGAAAATGCGGATCCACTTGAGAATGAGATTTGATCCATAAACTCGAAACGCTGTGCATTTTTTTATATAGGTTAAATAAATGATGGCAAATGACCATTTTTAAAAACTAAAAAGAAACTTATTGTAATTTTTGCTCGATGCAAGATGATGTACAAGATGATTTTTAGCCTAATAGAATACGTAATCTATATTCTACATATTTTATTATCATCACACAGGTGATAATATTGTGTTTTTATATCAGGAATTAAAACTTTATCAGGTTATAAAAATGTATAAAAACATATATTTTTGAATGTTACACATTTTAAATTTAAAAAAGTACACGTGTGGACTCGGGGAGTTACGGACAGAAGCGAAGCTTATGTTAATGATATCTTTGCTGAATATGTAATTAGTTTGAAGATATGCTTACTTGTTTAAATAAAGAAATACATGAACCTGGCTTAGATATCATTTACTGTAGTTACAGTAAAAGATCAGTTGTTTTATATTATTTCGTAACGATCAACTGATTTCATTGAACAGCTGATAGGCTATAATAAGTTTAGGTTATGTTGTTAAAAACTAGCAATATTAACAACAATTATTATAAACGTTTCGCATTATAAACTGTTAAAACGTGCACGAGTTCTTCAACTAAGGAAAAATACTGAAACCAAAGCAACACAACGTTTTCATATAATTTGCTTGTACTTTTATCGAAAAGGAGGAAGAAAAAGAGATAAAAATATAGACATTTTACTCGATCGTTTCATATTGTTACATTCTTCCGTTCGGCAGACTTTTTTCTATTTACTCCTCTCGCCAAAGCTGACATTAAAAGCTTCTTGTCAAAACATTATTTAAAAATATTGTAGATATATTGTTTAATATGTTAAGTTTAACTTAGGCTAGTTGAATAGTGTACATTCGATATTTTATTACAATAAGCTTCAATTAGTTTTACAGTTTTGGGTTCATTGATTCAAATAATTCCTCAATGGATTTTTGAACAAAAAACTTTCACAATATATTCGAGACTAAGATATTTTCGATACTTTCAATCCATAAAACAATTTTATTTAAATTTAAATAAATACAATGTGTAATCAATTATAAAAATCTATTTGGAAAATTATTAAAAACCTCCTTTGTTACTACTTGAAGCACATCTCGAAAGTCTTAAAGATGATTTTGTTCAAGTGGTAACAAGGATAAATAAATGTTACAACATAGGCCTATACATTTCTTTAAGTAAACGTTATTCTTTCTCTCAGATAGTGAATCTGCAGTAGCCATGTTTCACAATTCATTAATTAGAATCACATTGCTATTGTCGAATATTTCTTTTATAATTTAAAATTATTTCTTTCATATATAAAAAAAATCTGAATAGCCTATATTACTTTCAGTTAAGCACAGATTCCTGAAAACTAAAGAAGTAATCTGTGATCGCTATTATTATCATAGATTTATTTTTTCCATGTGTTGATTCGCGTAAATTTATTGGAACTAAAATATGGCAATAGTGATTCCACCATCTGAAAGATCACAACTTTATTTAATTTTGTTTTTAATAAATTAACATAAAATAAAAATAAATATCGAATATACTAATCCACGTTACTGTATAAATTCTCGACTATTTTTTCGTGTAAAAATAGAAGGAATTCCATTAGATCAGGAAAACCGATACGCTGCGTATCTGGATCGGTTCTTCACCTTTGTACTCGGACGCAATCATGTCGTCAATCGTGCTTGCATGCTTGCGTTCTTAGCGGCATCTGTTGGTAACTGAATCGAACTATCCGGTCACGCAGAAGCGCGGTATGTACAGGCTGGCTAGGGTATCAGATTCCTTAACGTATGTACATTCGATTTTATACAGTGCGGCCGTCACAGATCCGAGCTGCGAACAGAAAGAGAACTCATTTTAGTCACAGATACACACAGTCTGAGGTAATCTTTATTGTATATTTGTTAGGTTATACTAAATATTATGTAATACGTTGCGATAACTTATAGAAGTATCGAACAACGAAACGATCTGACGATCTGTGATTCATTTTTGAAACGTTAAAACAACGAAGGAAATCACGAGTTGTCAAGTTGGTGTGTTTATCATAGAATTTAAGGCGTAATAATTACAGGGAGTATCATAAATTTTGTGACAAAATGAGAAGTTTTTGTGGTACACATCAAAATTGTTTTATCATCAACATATAGGTCTAATTTTAAAATCCTTCACGCACTTGTTGAAGAAAAAATATACTAATTAATTACAGAAGGAAATTTTCAGTCTGGGCGTACTATATACGATCAAAATCAAATGGACATTAATTTGAATATCAACTGATGCTCTATCACACGCGTCAGCCTACTTGGTGCGGAAGTGCGAGACTCAGTAACGAACCATAATCAGTTGACATACGTCGACAGAGTGAACGAAGCTCTCGGTGTTGACATCATTGTCAGTGTTTATGACGATTTTCACCTGGTAAACATTTGGTTTACCTGGTGATCAAATCCGAAGTAGGAACGTCACAATCGGTAATGTTTATCTTATATTTGGCTCATTTGTAATTGATTACTTCCAGCCATTAATAGCTTTATTTTATAAATGACCAATGCTAAGTTGATTTTGTGAAATTATTTGAAACCAGCTCATCTAGACAAATTAATGTAATATGATCAAGAACTCGGTTCAGGAAAAGTGTCGTTATTTGTAAGTTGCTAAACGTTTTAGACATCCGAACATACGGATTTTTCTTATAGATTAACCTTATAACTTAGGTTATACATTACGGTTACTGCAAGTTTAAATAAAAAAATGTTGTGTTGGGATCTGCTAAACAGAGAATCTTAGAGTAGGTTGTCAAACTGAAGAAAGTAAATGAATGTAACAAATCGATTAGTTCAAAGAACAGTAGACATACTAGGCTATATTCTTAACATGCAAAGTGCTCCACGAATTTTTTGCGCTCGTAATTTTGTCCGCCAATTTAACCGCTAACCGTAATGTTTACAAAACATGTTACTGAGCCAACATTATCGGAAATTGTATGTTCTTTCTCTACGAAGCGTTCAAAATTATGACAGGTTTTGCCGTTCAGCCAGTAGGCTACTACAGGAAATAACCAACACCTACACTTTCGACCTTGAATCAGAACGCGCCATCTTGAAACGGAAACTAATGGGAAATCTTGCACGTCTTTCTAGCTTTATACTAGGTACCTTCGACAAAATTCTAAAACAATCGGTTAATGCGTTTGATTGAAATTGCGTACACCCTTATCTTTAAATCAAAGACAACCATCTTGAAACAGAAGTAAATATGAAAAAATGTTACACATACGTTACTTGGGCTTTATACAAGATATCTTCGTAACAAATTTTTAAACAATCGGTTAATGCGTTTGGCCAAAACTACGTACACTCGTTATTGTAAATCAGAGGCCACCATCTTGAAACTCAAATGAATAGATGAAACTTACTCATAGTCGTTTGGGCATTATACGAGGTACCAATTTTAAAACTTAACCAAATTTGAAAGTAGTCCGTACTAAATTTAAAAACAATTGGTCCATGCGTTTGGCTAAAACTTTATAACAACAAACAAACAAAATTCTGATAGGTCGAGTTGAAACAGAGACTTCGTTTCGCTTGGTCAGTAATGTAATCAGTCAAGTCTGGATACAGGCGGTACTGGCAGCTGCCGGAATGATCCCTGGCAAAGGAAAGACGAATAATAATTTACGAAAGTAACTGAAACCAAAACAGAACAGAAATAATAATGTTGGATCTCTAATTTCATTGTTCATGAATAATGTAGCGAAAAGGGACATGTCAAATTACTCATTGGACTGGATAACTATGGGTATAATAGTTTTAACATTTACTTGTGACTCATCATTCAAACTTCTAGATAATGTTTGCAGAAGAAATTTTTAAAATTTTTAAAATGTTTTTTAAAAAATCGTTGTGCGATATTTGTATAGAATACAAACCTAACTCCTTGAAGTTACTGTGATCGATAACGTTAGTGTGCTTACGTCTGTGAACTGCGCACCTCAAGGCCGTGGATTCGAGAAGTAGTTACTACCGTGGCTTTATCCTTTCCGTTAAAGCCTATTCCTTACTAAGTAAAAAAACCAAAATCGGTAGAGGTAAGCACAATTATGGCGCTTGCAGCTTGCACTTTTCTGGAAGACACACACTGTGTACAATTCACTTAAAACAAAAAAATCTGTTTTTGGTTAGGCCTAGTCAAAATGAACTCTAAAATGCTATGGGAACTTTTTATTATGGGGTCGACTACATCATCATCGTTCGTTGTTGTTAACCAGTTTTATTCGTCTGTGCGAGTAGCCTTTATATCACATAACAGCTGATTGTGTTTGCATCAGCTGATCTAAAAACTTACCGTTATGGGCTAGACGTGTCGTGATGTAGACTATCGTCACTTTCTAGGTACGTAACATAAGAGTCCGCTGAATCAGGATGTATCATATCCCCTGGAGGTGGTCCTAAGGTGTCGTGTGGAGGTGGAGGCGGAGGAGGTCCTCCGTGGAGGTCGTACCCGTGCATCTGTAAAACAATGAAGTCGTTTAGTTCAAATGCTATTCGACAGATTTTCGTCTTAAGTTGCAAGATTGGCGTCTTCATAGATTGAGATTAACACAATAAATAAGTTCATAACACAGACGTGTTCCTTAGAAAACCCTATGGCAAAAAAATACTGAACAAACGTTTTTTACATTGGTTGCATTACATTCCGTAAAGGACGACAGTTTGACCAATGTAGCCATCCAAAAAGACGTTGGAAACTATATTTTTGCGAGCTTGCAATACAACACTGAGGCCGGGTGACCACCAAATGCGGAGCGGAGTTGCGCTGAGCGTGGCGGAGCTGTGACCGTCTTGGTTCCGTTTTGAAGCTGCCTACGCTTTTCCTATCACGCTGACCACGCCTCCAAACATACTACTTCTCATTACCTAGGTTACGGTTTTTAAACATAGTAGTTCCTAGAATCCGTTATATTAGGCCTAAATATTTAGATTTAAAGATACAAACGCGTTCTTTAAATTGACTGCACACCGTTGCCGCTCAGCTCCGTTCCGCTTGCCTCAGCTCAGCACGACTCCGTTCCACATTTGGTAGCCACTCGGCCTACTTGTACAAAAAACATTGCACAAACTTTAGCAAATTGAACATAAATCTTGTATGAAACCGCATTAATGTAGTCCTTTGTTTGAGAATATAAACCTATTGTTTTAAAACATATAAACGAATCTTGATGAAATTTGGAATTATTTGCATTTTTTGACATTAAATGCGTTAAAAATTAACAAAAATCGGCTAAATCTTTGCCAAAAGTACCCATCAATACCGAAAACAACCGCAGATTAAAAAAAAAAAAAAATATGCTTAGTTTTTAAAAATTAATTAATGAGATCTCGGCTCTAATATTGGTCAAATAACTCGGTAATACAAATCTTGTTCAAAATTTATAAATCAAATCAGTGGACATGATGAAAATCAGTGTACGAGACGGAAGTAAATGGGGAGGATAACACAGAACGTTTTGAACTCTTGTATCGGAATTATTTCGTAGATACAGTGACTCCTGTGCTTTATTTGGAAGCTTGAAATCTTCATTTAAGACATTTTTACACCAAATTGAATTTCAAAAGGTTTATTGCTATTGTCGCCACACTACGTGATGTTAACGGAAGGCCAAAAAAGCTACTTTGCAGGCAGAGTTTTGTTCCCCTCGCGGATTACAAGAATCATAAAGACTTAAATCTCCTTACCGTCCCCCCCACTACCCTCGCCTGCAATGCGTACACGCATCGGACACGCACAGCATAAGGGGCTCCTAAATATAGATACTCTCGACCAATGGGAAATAAGAAAGCGAGCAATCCCCATGACAACACCCTAAAAACAATACAAACCGGAGTGAACGTAATCAGCAATACACAGAGTATGATACATTTTTGTTATTGTGACAATTTTATTTTCTACGAATAAAGGTAGGGCCTATAGTGAAAATAATTATTCAGAGTGTTTAATACTGTACTAATTTAAAAAGATATATTTTAAACCGATTTTTATCTTGGATTTTAAAAAGAGTAAACCCAACCTAACTTAATTTATTTCGATTTGAATTTTGTAATACATAACTGGAAATTATGAAAAAAATATTATGTTTTGAGGTTAGGGAAAGATTTACTACTTACGTTCACAAGGAGTTGAAAGTAAACATTTTATATGTTTATGAAAAAATAGGCATAATTGCCACATATTGTTCCTTACGAATGATTTAACTTTACAAAAATAAGTTGAAAATAAAAAATAAAAACCTTACTTTTGAGTCGAACTAACGATAAAAATGTAAGCAAAATCTCTTGAGTAGTTGTTAAAAACTTTTATATCTCCTCTCTTTTTCAATTTACTTTTGTCTTTAGGCATTGAACCGCAATAAATTTTGGGAGATAACGATCCAAAAGTGTTAGTCTGTGTGGATAGTGATTTGATCAAAATCGTTGGAGCCGGTTTTGAAATACACTCGATAAAAGAAGAAGAAACACTGTTTCAAAATTAATACCAAACAGAATAGCAGTTTTTCTCTCTCTAGGATGAATAACATACGGTATACATACATACGAACATTCAAGTAAAATTATATTTTTCGATTGATATGTGAAACGTGAAGATGGGTTAAAATTAACTAACGAATCGATTTTCTGATAGTATTGCAATATGTTTCCTCTATAGAGAAGCGAGAGAAATTAAAACCAAACAAAAATAACTGGTGACAAAAAAGCGTAGTTATCACTCAAATGGAACAGTTCTGCTTTATTACGGCAGAATAATTTATCGAACGAAAATTGCACTTGCCAAATCCGCATTGATCCAATCAGCTGACGGAAAGACGAAGACCTCCGGAGCGTAAGACCAGTAACAAGGCGCGGATCAAGTCTTTCGCTTCGCTTCACTGCTTGCTCGCGACAACATGACGTGTAACTCAATACAACCTGAGAGATGGAACTAATCCCTGATACACTGGCTACGTCAAACAGCTGAACATTGCCCAATGCTGACTTTAATACCTTTTTATTCGGTTAATACACGACGGATAATCGAAAATATCGCTAAAAAAATCTACTGGTAACACGTATCAAAGGCCCGTACGTAACAAGAGATTACGGTACAAGATATTCTTGTGTCCAGTCGTGACTTTCACTTATGAATTCACGTGCATAGCGCCGACAAAGAACATCATTTTTACGGTAAATTCCAAAGTTTACTTGCAAACTCACCCTTTTAAAAAGTAGAACCGATTTTTGAAAAGACAATTTTCATCGTACATTTTTGTCTTTTTGTCGTATAACAGATTCAAAACACGCCCAGCCTCTTCACTATAGAGACGTTTTGCGATAAATCGGTTAGCCACCAAATGTAGAGCGGAGTTGATGAGCTTTGACTCTATCTTGGTTCGGTTTTGAAGCTGAACCCACCACGCTGCCACGCCTCCAAACTTATTATTTCTCGTTACGGTTTTAAACATAGTAGCTTCTTAAAATCCATTGCAGTAGGCCTAAATATTTGGATTTAAAAGATTTGGTGGCAGTCCGGCTTTAGTCCTAAACCTTCTCACAATCTTCCTCTGCCAGATTTCTGGTCTTTATTTCATTCGCCATATGTGTCTTCGCTTGTTGTTTATTGTCGTCAATAGATTTGATTTTAGTGGATACAGTGTGTGTGTGTGTGTGTGTGTGTGTGTGTGTGTGTGTGTGTGTGTGTGTGTCTTTACATAGCTGAGATCTAAAAACGATTTTCTATAAATCGCAGGAAACCATTTTTTTCGAATTTATCCCCAAGTCCTTATCAAAACATACAAACGGCCTATACTTTTAGGATCGCCACAAATCTGATTTGAAAATGCCTACAATAAATTAACAGGTTGGTAGTGAAACCAAAATAAACACTGAGCTGACGTTTGTTTTGGTTTTTCGATTTTGTTTGAAGTCTGGAAGCACAAATTTAATTCATTTTCAAAACTTTACAGGCTACTGTCTTAAGTCTTGAATCTTTATGTAGGCCTAACGAAAATTTTATTAGACAATAGTGAAATCAGGTAGGCCTATATTACATTTTCCGATTGCCTGATTTTCTGGATTTCTTTAACGTTAACTTTTTAAGTTGTATTTTTTTACGCGAACAATACGTATTGTTTTGGTGCTGATAAAGTGCTTATCTATGTTTTCCTTTTTAAATAATATAGGCAAAATTTTAAAACTTTTTGCATCATATTTTTAGCGTAATGCGAAGTTCGTCGCTAACCGTCGATCACCGGGGCACGTCTCTATCTGCCACTATCGACTTTAAGATCGATACCTAGGATCATTAGCATTTCTGTGTGTCGGGTAAAGGTCAGCTCACGTCGGCTGCAGCCTCAGCTGCTTTCATCTTTGTGATTTCTGTCAATAAATCTGACGTGACAGCGTTCAGTCCGGGCGCTATAATCTGGTCGTGTCAAATTTGTACAAAAAAGAAGAATTTTAATCTTTTCCACGTAGGAGGGCGCTCGGTACGGGTCACGAGAGGTTAGAATTATACGCGTTTCGCTTGTTTTCGCTGCGGTAAACAATATAGGCTACTAGACCAAGTACAAAGTACGTAGACAATATGGCGATTTTGGAAAACTAAACCTTGACATTTTTATAGATTTATAACAGTTTTCAAGTCGCTTAAAGTCTGTAATAACGAGAGATTTTACATAGGCCTACATGTCTGTATGTGTGCACAAAGGGTAGGCCTAAAGTGCGACTTTTATAAAATGTGACGTAGTTTTGGCATGTAGTTTAGCCAATTACTTGGGCCAATTTTTAAAATTTCAAAGTGTTCGTTTTCGAGCCCATTTTTTGTTGAAACATCTAAAAATGTACAAAAGTCGGTTAAAAATATTTAACACTTAAACAAAGAAGACCAACAAAAAAGTAGCCTACCAGAGAGGCAGTTATTTAAGTTTTAAAGTAAAAATTGTTACATAATTTTTTAAAAATTTAATTTAAGGTCAAAATTGCTATTGTTGTTGAAAAACTAATTTGTGTAAATCATGCCTTCAACACGTCACAACAATATCCTAGACCATTATTTTAACATATTGTTTTTATTATTCCCAATAAATTTAACATTTAAAAACTTTAAAAAAGTTTTAATTTTTTATTTGATCTAATGTATAAGCCAATAGTATAAAAATGCATTAACATCGTTTATATTTTGTAATCTGAACTAACATTAACATTAAACGAGGGGCCGTGCGAAATTTCGCACTTTGAAGGTTTTTAAGTAAACACAGCCTTTTGAATAATAAGACTAGTCTTCGGGGTGAGAGCGGTAGTTGGAAGGAAGGGAAAACATGTTTAAAAAATAAATCGAGAAGCGATCGGTTAACCTTAGATAAATGCACGATGGAAGGAGAAATCACAAATATATTTGTGTAAAAACCGTGTCCAAAACATGTGTTTGGTATTCGAAATGCTTGTCCCGGGTTGTACGACGGGCAGGGATAGGGGACTGCCAGTAGGGCCACATAACCTGTAAGTTTAATGACTTTTAACTAAATATTTAAATTGTTCTAAGCACTTAGTGCAAAAATGTGGCATTTCTAATGTAATTGTCTATTCGTGACAAATATACAAATAAGCTTAGTAAAATATACAAAATACTGTGTGATTTGTAATGCCGCGTATGGGCACGCGAGTTGCGCATCCATAATTCCGTTTTGCCTGACAGTTAAAAGTGTTTTTTATGTTAAAAGTATCCACAAACAGTAAGTTTGATCGCAAAATCGTTTTGCAATGTCAGAAGCCCGTTAACTTATTTCTAAAGAAACCTCATTTGTGCCTGTACGAATAGTATGTGCTGAGAAAAAGGGATGTTTAGATTAGGGATGCTCAAAATTAATGGCATAGTGAAGAATCGGTATTCAGCTAGTTGTCGATAAAGGACAGCGGGACGAACGAAGGACATTTGATTCCCTGTTTGCCTACAGGAGCAGCAGCTGTACAGCATGGGTATGGGAATAATGTTTTTGTCGTGCAGGAAATTAACCTTCTTGACACAGTGTTTACAGAAGGAGTGCCACCCACAGTGAGGGGGCAAGAGGGCAGGAGGGGGTAAGTCAACACAATATCGCATGTCACGTCATAGTCACGCTGTCTGCAACTACTTCACGTCAATCAGTGGTGGCGTAGCGTCGCTTCTCTGGAAATAATCGATTTTTTGCGGAATATCGAAATTAGAGCTTTGATTATTTTCCAGTGGAGTATTTGGCAGGAACTGTAATGTCAAAAACGGTATAGATGGACAATTTTTCATGGAATATCGAAATTTGTGCTTTGATTATTTTCCAGTGGAACTGTAATGTCAAGAGCGCTATAGATAAACGATGTTTCGTGTAAATATCGTAACTAGCGCTTTGATTATTTTCCAGTTAGAGTCTTTGACAGGAACTGTAATGTCAAGAACGCTGTATATAGATGAACGATGTTTCGTGTAAATATCGAAACTAGCGCTTTGATTATTTTCCAGTGGAACTGTAATGTCAAGAGCGCTATAGATAAACGGTGTTTCGTGTAAATATCGAAACTAGCGCTTTGATTGTTTTCCAGTAGAGTCTTTGACAGGAACTGTAACGTCAAGAACGCTGTATATAGATAAACGATGTTTCGTGTAAATATCGTAACTAGCGCTTTGATTATTTTCCAGTAGAGTCTTTGACAGGAACTGTAACGTCAAGAACGCTGTATATAGATAAACGATGTTTCGTGTAAATATCGTAACTAGCGCTTTGATTATTTTCCAGTAGAGTCTTTGACAGGAACTGTAACGTCAAGAACGCTGTATATAGATAAACGATGTTTCGTGTAAATATCGTAACTAGCGCTTTGATTATTTTCCATTAGAGTCTTTGACAGGAACTGTAATGTCAAGAACGCTGTATATAGATGAACGATGTTTCGTGTAAATATCGTAACTAGCGCTTTGATTATTTTCCAGTAGAGTCTTTGACAGGAACTGTAACGTCAAGAACGCTGTATATAGATAAACGATGTTTCGTGTAAATATCGTAACTAGCGCTTTGATTATTTTCCAGTAGAGTCTTTGACAGGAACTGTAACGTCAAGAACGCTGTATATAGATAAACGATGTTTCGTGTAAATATCGTAACTAGCGCTTTGATTATTTTCCAGTAGAGTCTTTGACAGGAACTGTAATGTCAAGAGCGCTATAGATAAACGATGTTTCGTGTAAATATCGTAACTAGCGCTTTGATTATTTTCCAGTAGAGTCTTTGACAGGAACTGTAATGTCAAGAGCGCTATAGATAAACGATGTTTCGTGTAAATATCGTAACTAGCGCTTTGATTATTTTCCAGTAGAGTCTTTGACAGGAACTGTAACGTCAAGAACGCTGTATATAGATAAACGATGTTTCGTGTAAATATCGTAACTAGCGCTTTGATTATTTTCCAGTAGAGTCTTTGACAGGAACTGTAATGTCAAGAGCGCTATAGATAAACGATGTTTCGTGTAAATATCGTAACTAGCGCTTTGATTATTTTCCAGTAGAGTCTTTGACAGGAACTGTAATGTCAAGAACGCTGTATATAGATGAACGATGTTTCGTGTAAATATCGTAACTAGCGCTTTGATTATTTTCCAGTAGAGTCTTTGACAGGAACTGTAATGTCAAGAACGCTGTATATAGATGAACGATGTTTCGTGTAAATATCGTAACTAGCGCTTTGATTATTTTCCATTAGAGTCTTTGACAGGAACTGTAATGTCAAGAACGCTGTATATAGATGAACGATGTTTCGTGTAAATATCGTAACTAGCGCTTTGATTATTTTCCAGTAGAGTCTTTGACAGGAACTGTAACGTCAAGAACGCTGTATATAGATGAACGATGTTTCGTGTAAATATCGTAACTAGCGCTTTGATTATTTTCCAGTAGAGTCTTTGACAGGAACTGTAATGTCAAGAACGCTGTATATAGATAAACGATGTTTCGTGTAAATATCGTAACTAGCGCTTTGATTATTTTCCAGTAGAGTCTTTGACAGGAACTGTAACGTCAAGAACGCTGTATATAGATGAACGATGTTTCGTGTAAATATCGTAACTAGCGCTTTGATTATTTTCCAGTAGAGTCTTTGACAGGAACTGTAATGTCAAGAACGCTGTATATAGATAAACGATGTTTCGTGTAAATATCGTAACTAGCGCTTTGATTATTTTCCAGTAGAGTCTTTGACAGGAACTGTAACGTCAAGAACGCTGTATATAGATGAACGATGTTTCGTGTAAATATCGTAACTAGCGCTTTGATTATTTTCCAGTAGAGTCTTTGACAGGAACTGTAATGTCAAGAACGCTGTATATAGATGAACGATGTTTCGTGTAAATATCGTAACTAGCGCTTTGATTATTTTCCAGTAGAGTCTTTGACAGGAACTGTAACGTCAAGAACGCTGTATATAGATGAACGATGTTTCGTGTAAATATCGTCTAGCGCTTTGATTATTTTCCTGTGGAACTGTAATGTCAAGAACGCTGTATATAGATAAACGGTGTTTCGTGTAAATATCGAAACTAGCGCTTTGATTGTTTTCCAGTAGAGTATTTGACAGGAACTGTAACGTCAAGAACGCTGTATATAGATAAACGGTGTTTCGTGTAAATATCGAAACTAGCGCTTTGATTGTTTTCCAGTAGAGTCTTTGACAGGAACTGTAACGTCAAGAACGCTGTATATAGATAAACGGTGTTTCGTGTAAATATCGAAACTAGCGCTTTGATTATTTTCCAGTGGAACTGTAATGTCAAGAGCGCTATAGATAAACGATGTTTCGTGTAAATATCGAAACTAGCGCTTTGATTATTTTCCAGTAGAGTATTTGACAGGAACTGTAATGTCAAGAACGCTATAGATAAACGATGTTTCGTGTAAATATCGAAACTAGCGCTTTGATTATTTTCCAGTGGAACTGTAATGTCAAGAACGCTGTATATAGATAAACGATGTTTCGTGTAAATATCGAAACTAGCGCTTTGATTATTTTCCTGTGGAACTGTAATGTCAAGAGCGCTATAGATAAACGATGTTTCGTGTAAATATCGAAACTAGCGCTTTGATTGTTTTTGACAGGAACTGTAATGTCAAGAGCGCTATAGATAAACGATGTTTCGTGTAAATATCGAAACTAGCGCTTTGATTATTTTCCAGTGGAACTGTAATGTCAAGAACGCTATAGATAAACGATGTTTCGTGTAAATATCGAAACTAGCGCTTTGATTATGTTCCAGTGGAACTGTAATGTCGAGAGCGCTATAGATAGATAGTTTCGTGTAAATATCGAAACTAGAGCTTTGATTATTTTCCAGTAGAGTATTTGACAGGAACTGTAACGTCAAGAAGGAATAACGTGGGAAATTAAAGCGGTGAAAGTACTTCACAAATTTTCAGACACATTCAATTAAATTATTTAAAAGTGGAGCAAAATGAAACAGTCAGGCACCTTTACAAAAGTAATATGGGTAATATGTGAAAACACAAAAAACCAGTACAACTGAAAAGCACAGTTAAAGTACTGTTTTCCTCCAGAACTGTGAGTTATTTCTTCAAATTGTATATATTGTTTTGAGTTATAACTAACTCCATATGTAACATTTGTTTTTTTGTTTTTTTTTTGTAAATATCCGACTATTAACGTCCGACTATTGTGCACACTTGGGCTAATGCAGACGGTGGGATGATTTATAGCGTATGAAAATGCCAAGCCCTCGCCGGGAATCGAACCCGGATCCTCGGGGTGAAAGCCTAGTGCGCTATCCACTAGACCACCGAGGCGACCATGTATGTAACATTTGAGCGAAATATGATTAGACAAATTTAAATAAAGTTATGTCGATATCTTTCTAACTGATATTTTCCGGAAATATTTAACATAACCCATACGTTATTTTTGAGGTTTAAATTCTATATTTCAAATAAATTTGTTTAAAGTTCTCAGAACAGATTTTGAGAGTCCACAGTTTTATTACCCCCCCCCCAAAAAGGGTTTGAATTATAGTTAGAATTTTTTGCCCCATTATCCTACACAACGATCCCATATATTTAGAACTGCCAGTGAGACGAAACACATCCATACCTTTGATTAAATGGTATAATAAAAGTGAAATAATATTATTTTTGTAACAGTTATTCTAAATAAGTGATATAAATTACAAAATCGTTACGTAGATTTTTCTAGCTCAAGCTAGGTTATAAATAAGTTAAGAATAACAGTTATTCTAAATAAGTGATATAAATTACAAAATCGTTACGTAGATTTTTCTAGCTCAACGATTATTCTAAATAAGTGATATAAATAGAACTTTTCTAGCAGTGAGTTAAGAATAACAGTTATTCACATAAATTACATACCTTTTATAAATAAGAAGAATAAATGGTTTTTCTATAAGTAGGTTATAAATAAGTTAAGAATAACAGTTATTCTAAATAAGTGATATAAATTACAAAATCGTTACGTATTTTTCTAGCTCAAGCTAGGTTATAAATAAGTTTATTAAATATGTTATTCTAAATAAGTGATATAAATAACAGTTATTCTAAATAAGTGATATAAATTACAAAATCGTTACGTAGATTTTTCTAGCTCAAGCTAGGTTATAAAACTTTCTGTGCATAAGTTAAACGAGACATTTATACAGCTTAGATGGAAAATTCAAAATTCACATAAAAAAACAAAACTGTAGATTACAAAAACTTCATTATTAGATCAATCCCTTATATGCTATTATTAAATCACCATTCCTCAACATTTTTTATAACGTAGTTCATACTAGACCTTTTTTTCTTCAAAGTGAAAAGCAGAACTATTTAGGCTATCATAGATTTTTTAAAATCATCTGGCCGCAGTAAACACGAACTGTCAAAAACATCTGGCCGCAGAAATGTCAAACTGTACCAATAAGCGGTAGGCCCTATACCAGGTATGTTGTTCTTTTTTCGAGTACATATACAGATTTACGAACAGAAAATAGAAAAAAGGCAGATACCTTTTCTTGCTTCAAATATTTTATGTTTCTTGATACGGTTCGGAATAATTCCATTATCAAATCAATTATTAGGCTACCGTACAGAAAAGTTGAGATAATGGAAGTATTCCGAAACGCGTCAACAAAATATAAAATGTTTGAAGATAGGAAAGATAGGAATACGTAGGGCCTATTCAACAAAATAAGGTAGGCTATCCTAGTAGAACTTACTAGAAGATAAAGTAAAAATAAAAAGGTGGCAGTCGCATGACTGCCGACAGAAGTGACTACTTCTTATCACGTGTTATGGCTATATATTTTACACCACAAAATAAAATTTATAGTCGATTTTCAAAATCACGAGTACGTTCATTTCAGTTTAATATATTTCTAAATACAATATTATATGATTTTATAGTTTTTTGCCAAGACATAGATTTTTACTACTCGACACTAGAATAGACTATAACTGACCATGGGAGAAGCACAGAGTCCCAAATGTATTCCTACCACTCTTAATTTCTGACCCTGTGACTTATTATTTGTCATTGTAAATGCCAACTTCAATAGAAACTGCAATATTTTAATTTGGAAAGGCAGGTTGTTTGGAGCTATAAGATTGTTTCAATTAAAATCATTGCAAATGTAAGCTTATAAACAATAATTTTATAATAAATAATAACAGGGATTCAGATTTTAAAACGGGAATACATCTATTCCATCTCATGTACCTAAACCATGTTCATTTTAAATTTCATCTCAATCGGTCCAGTAGTTAATGTGTGATTGAATAACAAACAAAAACACACACATAAACTTTCAAATTTAAAATATTATATTAAGGAGTACAAAATAGCTTTTAAATATTTATTATTCACACCTACCAATATATAATAACGTATAAAACGTTACTGTTACACAGTTAACAGTTGTCATAAAACTAAATAAAGTTGGACTGGGTAAGTAGTATAATTTCGTTTAAAACAATTTAAATATTTATTATTCACACCTACCAATATATAATAAACGTATAAAACGTCACTGTTACACAGTTAACACTTGACAAAAAACTAAATAATTAAGTTGGACTGGGTAAGTAATATAATGGCACGAACATACAAGTTTTCACTTCAAAAATACATTTTAAAACAAAAATATATATAAGAGCGTGATGCGTGACGGCAAACTGAATTTTTCCCGTGCAGAACATACGTCCATACCTCGTCATAAAAAGTTGTCACTTCAAAAAAAAAAAAAAAAAAAAAAAAAAAAAAAAAAAAAAAGTAGTAAGCCTATAAGATTTCAAGTTACTGTTATTGAATAATAAAGCCTACTGAAGGTAAATGTTTACTGACGCGGAATGCTGTTGTAATGTTAGCGGAATTACGCGTAACCTAATTAAAGTTATGTAATAATTATTTACATTTTCCTTTCATTTATGTGTTGAAGTAAAACCTCGCCTCTCTAATGAACGAGTTAAACAACCCTTGAAATGATTAATACTGTATGTTTTACTTTGCCGAAGCCAGTCACATGTCAAACTGTACCAAGAAGCTAGCCTACTGGTAGTCCGCTAGTAGAAGACATATAGGCCTACTTTTCCCGCTAGGAATGTTGTTATTTTGTTGAATACACACAACAAAAGTACATATTGTTGAGTAAATATTCTACGTATGAATAGAAAATAGAAAAAAAGGCACATGCCTATTATAGCTTCAAATATTTTATATTTCTCGATGAGTTTCGGAATAATGCCATTATCAAATCTTTACAGTACAGCAAAAGTTTTTTATAATGGAAGCATTCCAAAACGCGTCAACAAAATATAAAAAGTTTGAAGCTAGGAAGGCAGATGCACGTAAGGTCTAGTCAACAAAATAAGGTATCCTAGTAGAATTTATTGTAAGATAGAGTAAAAAAAAAAAAGTAGGCATATAGATTTTAAGTTATTGAGTAATAAAGCCTACTGAAGGTAAAAGTTTACTGACACAGAATACAGTTGTAGGCCTAATATTAACGGAATTACTCATGGCATAATTAAGTTATGTAATAATTATTTACAATTTCCTTTTTCTCTGTGTGTTAAAATAAAATCCCGTCTCGACTTAAACAACCCTTGAAATAATTAATACTGTATTTTTTTATTTTGCAAGAAAGCTGCGTTCCGCAACAGACCGACACAACGAGGGAGCCTTCATTAGCTAAATGGTACAGGTTAATGATCCAAGCATAGACGACATCCATTAGTGGTATCACAAGACCGGCGCCCCCCTTATCCGACAACCCTCTCTGCAGGATAATCAAATCAATCACCTGCTAAATACCTCCTCTTAGCGGGCTGCCATGTCTGTCTGTGTGATGTCCTTGCTTTTTTTGGTTGTTCCACTATCTTTTGTTTAAATTAACGTAATGTTTAAAGTTATCTTCAATAAAGTACGAAAACAAAATTACAAAGTCCATTTTTAAAAAAATGATGTTATGTACAGAAGGGAAACGATGTATGTTTAAACGAAATTTGATTTGTATAGCTTTTGTGTGCGTGAACGTGGTGTTTGGCAACAACACGTATTAAACAAGTAATAAAGCATATACACTTAACTGAAGCTATTTTACACAAATGGAATATGTTTTCAGTAGGCTTATAAGCCTGTACAAAATAAGGTCCCTTAAAGTCCCTTTAAATGAAGTTTAAAATGTCATTATATCTTTTATTTCGGTAAAAAAATATTTAAAATTACCTTTAATCAAGCATTAAATTAAAAAAACTTCACTAAATCTATTTTACGGGTGTGGAATGTGTGTACAGTATAAGTTTGTACAAAATAAGGTGCCTGTAAATTGAATTAAGTGAAGTTTAAAACGGTTTTATATCTTTTTATTTCCTTAATAATAATATTTGACATTACCTTTAAATCTATTTTACAGAAATGGAATGTGTAGGCCTATACAATAGGCATCTATATGCTTACAAAATAAGGCCCCGGTAAATTACTTTAAATGAAATTTAAAATGTTATTATACCTTTATTTCCGCAGAAGAAGTATTTGATATTACCTACAATCAAATGTTAAAATATACACGTCACAAATTCTATTTTACAGAAATGGAATGTATGTACAGTAGGCTACAAAATAAGACCCACAAAAAATTCCTTGACTAAACTTTAAATTGTTTGAATATCTTTTGTTTCCGTAATAGTGGTATTTACCCACTTTATACGATAAAAATAAAAACCCACATAACACACTGGGTAACGCTACCTAGTGGACCAGCACGGAATTAAAACCCTGGCGCCATCCTGAGCGAGGATTACACGTCCTCCGAGCCTCGTATCAGATGTCCTTCTGTCCTTCTGATTGACACTTTATCCACCCGTGTCTTGTTCCTACTCAGCTAGTCAAAACAAACCAGATTTGTCGCTTTATTTTACTCTAACACTCGAAGGCAATTTTCTGATGGGGTAAAATATTTGATATTGAGCTTCGGTGATTAGGAGCTAATCCGGTTTGTGGTCTGTGAGTCCGTAAAAGTGTTTTTGGAATAGGCCTGTGTGTTGTCAGTACACTCTTACGACTGAACTTATCTTGAAATATGAAGTAGAATATGGATAGTGCACTAATGTATATTTTAAAGTGTAAGGAATAATAAATAGCGTATATAGTATAATTTGTACATTTTTTTGGTGTGTTTAACGTCCGACTATTGTGCACACTTGGGCTAATGCAGACGATGGGATGATTTATAGCGTATGAAAATGCCAAGCCCTGGCCGAGAATCGAACCCGGGTCCTCGGGGTGAAAGCCCAGTACGCTATCAACTAGGCCACCAAGGCGGCTATAATTGTATATACATCGTACAATTACTGTTCCGTATTGTAGTAATGAACTGTTCCGGGTTAAATATACTACAGTATTTACATAAAAAATTTAATTTTTTCGTTTATTTATGAGATTTCTAATCTAGGATAATTGATATTGTTTTTGTGTGAAGGTATGTTATTACTTATGTAAAATCCAATTTTAAAGTTTATTTTTTAAAGCCTTCAACACCTGTAACCAATAGGCTACATTTTACAAATAGTTCATGTTACTGCAGCTAATCTCTTTTATTTTCCTTTATTTATATATTAACAATAATTATGATAAACCCTACACTGACTTATGTGCCTAAAGATTATTTATTTTTCGTACAATAAGAAGTATATTACGTTACAGTGTGATTAGTTTAGTGGAACTAAACACAAATGTGTTTAGTTTTTGTAATTTAATAAGAAAGTAGGGCCTACACGTGTGGAACTGTGGAGTTACCGACTGAAGCGAAGCTTTTTTAATTATCTTTACTGAATGCATAACTAGTTTGCAGATATGTTGACAAATATATTGTTTTATTTAAATAAATAAATACGTGAACCTAGCTTAGGTATTATTTACTGTAGTTACAGTAAAAAATCTGTTGTTTTATATTAATTCGTAACGATCAGCTGATTTCATTGAACAGCTCATAGGTTATAAGATTTTTTAATAATTATAAAAATAGCAATATTAACAACAATTATTATAAACGTTTATATTAATTTCGAGTGTATTATAAAAGGTTACAACGTGCACGTGTTCTTCAATTAAGGAAAAATACCGAAACCAAAGCAACACAACGTTTTCATATAATACGCGTTTTCATATAGGCCTAAAAGAAGGAAGAAAAATTAAGACAGAAATAGAGGACGTAATTCGTTTGCTTCTTCGTTCCATATTTCCGTTACATTCTTTCGTTCGGCAGACTTTTTTTCTATTCATTCCTCTCGCCAAAGCTGACATTAAAAGCTTCGTTTCAATTATTTGTATTGATTTTAGTGTGAAAAAATTATTATTATTAATCTGCATCAGCTGTTCTGTGGTAGCCTAAACCAGATCAGCTGCTGTGCATACTTTTATTTTCTTTTATTCAGCAGAAAACGGTGCATTCTGCTTTTAAAATTACCATTAAATGTAGCCGCACAAGAGTATCCTGTTTGTGATATAACGACCTTCTGTAGAAGATACAAAGTCATTATAGGATCTTCGGAAGAACTAATGGTAGGAATTTTATTGCTATCAGGATATTTTCGGCACATATTGGCGGTAATTCCAAAATCAACACCGGCTGATGGCGTTTAGGGATCGTATTGAAAAGTTATCTTTAACGGAAAATATGCTTGTAATAACGACAGGATATTTGATAGCACAAGCATTTGCAGAAAATCTTTTGAAAATTGTAAATGATAAATCTCCTGGATCCGCACTCTGGTGAAGTTATTTTAACAGAAGAATTGCACAACGTGGTAAATATGAAAGAACAACTTATCGGAAAGTGTTTCCTGAATAAAGAATGATGGGGTGCAACGAAATTAGCTGTTACAGAATATGATAATGGGGGGGAGAAGTATATAAATCGATAGACACAACGATGTAAGTATGAACTTTCCAATAGACTTTTTAAGTTCATTAAATCCGCCCGGTGTGCCTTCGCATGTACTGAAGCTAAAACTTGGTACGTCAGTTATACTATTACGAAATCTTAATTAGCCAAAGTTATGAAATGACTTTTTGATTTTGCATTGAGACAGTAATCCTAACCGACAAAGGAAAAGGAAAATCTGTTTTTATACCAAGAGTTCTATTGATTTCAAATGATTTGCCATTTTGTTTCAAACGGTTACAATGTTCAGTGAGATTAGCTTATAGTATGACTATCAATAAGGCGCAGGGCACTGACGGATTAATGCTATTTTGTGTGTGTGAGTGATTGGTTGAATGACTCAACTTACAAGAGGGCTTCCCTGGAGGATAAACATTTTTGTAATAATACATTCAAAAACTAGCACTGTCAAGTTGTTTCCAGACTTAAAACCGATATATATATATATTTTTTTTTTTTTTTTTTTTTTTTTTAACGTCCGACTATTGTGCACACTTGGGCTAATGCAGACGTTGAATGATTTATAGCGTATGAAAATGCCAAGCCCTCGCCGGGAATCGAACCCGGGTCCTCGGGGTGAAAGCCCGCTATCAACTAGGGCACCGAAGCGGCTAAACAGATATAAAATAAGTGTAAAAATGTACACCATTAAAGAAAAAAAATCACCCAATTTTTCTAATTCTTCTTTTTATTTACAAATTCACTCATTTTGAAACAGAAGTTTTACTAAAGAAAACATGCTTTTTCTTCTTTCCCCTCTATTCACTATTCCTATCAGTAACTGTTTACGTATAGCCGCAGTTATTCCCGTTGCTTTACTCTACCGTTAACGCTGATCCTTCGTCCTCATTAGTTTTGATCAATTTTAGAGGCCAGAAAGATCTTTCTGCTGTTGCAGTTAACACAGGAAGAGAAGAGAGAACCAACATAAAATACCTAATTGATTAACCCCATTCTCACCCTCAGTACAAGCGTTACAAAGTGCACAAACGTACATATGTACATACGGACAACATTTCAAGTACAAACAAAGTTGAGATCGGGATAATGTGACGGGTATCGGACCCCTCAGAGGTCTTACATCTTTTTCCTCGAAATTACGCATATACTTCCATTTTGTGGAATTAAAATAGTATCTTTTTTTATTTCTTTAATCTCGGGAGAGGCGATCACCCCTTCGCCCCCCTTTAATTCGTCCTTGGCGCAGGGTCAGACACTATTGTAGAGTTAATCTGGAATAATCTGTTTCCACACATGGTCAGCTTTATGTTTCTTTTTCAAGAGTCGTACAAGCAGAAAATCTATTTGTGTAACGCGCCTGCGCCAAACAACAGAACATTTAGTGTAGTGTATAAGAAAGTAGGCCTACTCGCGTTTTTATAAAATTATTTAGTATGCAAGATCCAAAAATAATATATTTTGGAAGATATAAAAGAAAGAAACAAAAAAAATCTTTTAAGGCACGTCTTCTATAGCCTATTAGATATAGAAAAAACCTGCACAGATGTAACAAAAAGAAAGCCAGCGAAGGGAGTTGTCCTCAGCTAGTTACAAATAAATTCTGTGTAGGCCTACCAATATTGAAATAAAAGAAATTTACGGTTTGTGAATTAATCGACGAATTTTGTTTACTTCGGAATTACGAAAACTTTTTATTTCAGATTCTGTACACGTATTTAAATTATGAATATCTGAAGCTGTACATATAAATCGATTTTGAGTGATGTGATCGATTTTTCTGTTTTTAAACCGGGCTCTTAGAAAAGCAATGGAAGAAAGTTATATGAGAAAGTTCGTATATTGTTTTTTGTACAATTTACTTTTAATATAATAAGAAGTTAAACTGTACACTTTCTGTTACCGAAAATAAGCATAAAAAGAAGCGGAATACCCCACGCAGTGACTCATACGCCGCCCGAGGGCGTAAGACAACTGTTTAGTCGAAGTTATTGTGGGAGAACGGCTTCCGGAAAGTTCTGCAAGATGACAGGCGATGTCGATGGCTGAACGGTGATTCAGAAATTCCAATACATTAAGCTTTCAACTGCCAACCTAACAAACAAAACGTCAACACACGGACATCATGTCAAATAACACTCTCTCTAATGTTGGTAGCATGTGTTTAATTAGGCGTGAAACAGCTGATTTTAAGCATGTGAAATCCGATCTGGGAATAATGTAGGCGAACAGTGTTATTATGTAGGCATTGTAGGATGTAAATATTTATTTCTTAATAGGCCCAACCGGTATGTAAACCGATTATTGCTTTGTTTTTTCGATATGAAAAAGTAGGCTTACATTGCAAAAAGTAGGGAGCAAGTTGTGTGTAGGCCTATGTTAAAGAATCAGAGTGCAATGCACGTAGGCCCCCAGTTTGGTGAATGTATATTTTGAGGTTTTTAAAGTGATTTTTGGAATTGCCTGTCTATGGCAAGTCATATACCTATAATATATAGGAAAATAACTGGCAAAATTTGGTATCAGGATATACGCTTAACTGTGATACATTTCCCATTTATTTCTTATAAATCTAGTTTTAAGAGTTGATTCTGTGAGAAAAACAATATAAATGTTAGAAGAATAAATTTAGGATCAAAATAAGAACGAAAATTCCTGTTCATTGGCCGACAAAACGGAAATCAGTAATGGGGAAAGATTCTTAACTTGAATCACTGTACTAAGTTTGTAATAAAGCACTAACTGTTCAGGACTAAATCAAGAATAAAACCCTGACCGCCGTTAGACACGAACCTCTTTGAAAAGGAAGTTTTTCTAAATCTGCTTTACAGTTTCCTTAAAATCTTGTTACCAGAATGAAAATTCATAACTTTAGTCAGCGTACAAAATTTGAAATACATTTACAGTTCAGGAGTAAGCCTACCGGAAACAAAAACTCCGGCAGCCGTTCAAAGTTTATCCACTCGCCCTCCGCCTGGTCCCTCCTAAAATACGAACCGTTATTCCCGCGTCATTCCCCGTCAATCACGTGACTCGGTCCTCGATTCTTTTCAAACATATTTTCATATCGCTGACAGAATTTTAACATTGCCAGCTTATGAAATATTAATCAGACCCTTGTATGCAAATAGGTAGACGGCAGGCAGGGGTGAGTGCAACCCTTCTGAGGCCACGCCCATCGTGTCCGCCTAGCTCGCTTACCCTTGAAATATTAACAATCACTGACCATCCCTCGGCCCTTCCATTACTTGATTATCAACGGAATCAGTTTAGGGGATAAAAATAAAAAACAAATAGGCGTTTTGTCTAAATTTATTGTGTACGCAAGATGACGTAGCGAAGGGTTTAAGTGTTTACCCTTTCAATTTTTATGATGTAAAATCACAAGAAATTATTTATATTGTCATTATGGAGTGTTCTTTTAATCGAATTTACTTTTTACTAACTTGGTGTTCATTTGAGTAAATACGCAGTGTACGTTGTTTCCGATTTTTTGCACTTTTAGCTAAAACACTTTATTACATGCCCAAAAGCAATAATCCAAAATATAAAAGCGCGGAAATGGCTGAGAAGTACGACAAAAATTGAAAACAAAGTAGTGATCATCATAACCTCAAAATTGGTACCGCGCGAAAGTAGGTAACGTATTTTTGATCGGTAAAACGATAAGAAACTGTATTTTTTTTAAACTTTCCTAACTAAAACGGTTGTTCACCTATTTAATTAACGGATGCCATTTAAACAACGTTTTCACTACAATAACGAACAAAGTATTACGTAGGCCTATTATGTATTAAGCACTATCTCTACATATTAGAGTGTGATAACGCGCATGAGCAGTAAGCCTATAGTTCAGTAAAAAAAGCGTAAAATTGTAACTAATCTTAAAAAAATATTTTCCGCGGGTAAATACGTGCTAATTAGATTACAAGGCATGTAACAAAAAATACTTGAAAATCATTATTTGAAAAAACAACATACACTGCATAAAAACCTAAATTTGTTTTGTTCTTGAATACTGTTTATTGAGGGTGATTAGAAGTATTCAGCACAAGCTGAAAATAGTTATAAAAATTCTGGTAAAACGTTCAGATACAGCTGGTTACATGATAGGGAACTTCTGATATGTAGAAGATATTTACACAACTTGGCGATGTTAACTGGTATTAAGCTACAGAGTTCGAGAACTCACCTGACTTACCAGGTGTTGGAAAGGTGGAGCCCCTGGGTCGAGTCTGTCCAGGTCTGTGTGCAAGGCGAAGTCCGACAGCGCCTTCCACGGCGGTTGGTACGACGTTACTTCGATGGGGTTCATGCCTAGAGGACTCTCGTGCCTGACCGGGCTTGAGGCGACCATCGGTATCCCTTGCATGCTGCCGTACCCCATCTTCCGGCCATCCTAGGCAAACATGAACAACATCAGCTCTTCAATGGCAACTTACAGGCTTCACTTTAGACGGCAGGGCTCTATTCCAAGAAATTACAAGTTAGTTACATGTGATCGTACGTAGGCTACGTAATAAAAATTCATGAAACATGTGTTTTACAAAAGTTTTTTATAAAAAAGTTGAAGTATTTCTAATTAAAGTTACAGTCTACATTTCACAATGACAATTATTAGTTTTCGTGTTTTTGAGCTTATAATACTTTTAAAAATATATTATTAGTTTAATTACTTAAAAAGGAAAAATCGATGTTTTGGAAGATATTTAGAGAAAAAATATTTTGTTTAGAGCTTTTTCAGATAAATTGTCAAAAAATTACAGAATTAAAAAATGAAGAAAAATTTATGAAAACGTGTTGGCTGCTTATTGTGGTAGCCTTTTTATACGATATCGAGACCCCTATAGCCTAAACTTTAATAAAAAATTCTCGGCACACTCTGTCTATATATTAATGAAAATTAGTTTTTACCACTGTTTTTAATTAATTTATTTTACAATCACTTGTAAAATCTGATTTCATATCACAGTCAGCATTAAATCGATTTAAATTGTTTTGAAAATCCGATTTTACAATCAGCGTTAAAAACTGCATGAATTTAATTTGACGGCGATCAGGGTTCATATTCGTATTTTCAATGTAATTTCGAAGTTTAAAATACAAATACATGCAGATTTTATTGCTGATTATTATGGTGAAATCAGAATTTCAAAAACGGTTAACATAAAGAAAAGTATTTTTGAAAATTCGCTTCTATCACGTCAGCGAGACAGCTGCTTACCCAATTATTTTCTTAATTTCAATGAATTAAAAAAATACTAATTTATTCAGATTTGAAAGATGATTAATTGGTGAAATCGGTTTTCAAAACGCGTAAGATAAAGTTATGGTTTTTTAAAGATTTAAAATTGACGCCATTTTTAAACTGATTGACGGATATTGCTATGTAACGAAACTGTTACAAGAACCGATTTTTGTGCAAAGTTTGAATCAAATCGGATTAAAATTGAAAATGTGAGAATATTAACACACTCCCGCGCGCCACACCACGATTATCTTTAATGACCCATCAAAAAATAAATAATCGATAGGTAAGAAATATCGATTATTTTTTCCAGTAATAACTTATAAACATACAACTGAGTTTCTTATTGCTTTTTTGGACAAATTATTTTTACTTGATTAATTTTACTTTTATATTGTAACTTTTGTTAATTTTTTAAAATGGCAATAGACAAATTAAAATACAAAAATTAAACTGCAACCACGCGAGTTGTCAGAAAAACTGACGCCGCCGTACTGACGAGCTCAGCGAGCGAATGTGCTGTCTGACCTTTGTGACACATTAATAAATCCAGCGTGAACCTCCTCTGAAAACATAATTCTGATTACAAATAAACGTCAGAAAACAACTGTTTGTTGAGTTTATTATACACGGCCGCGATTGGTAGACACCCAGACTGCCTTTCCTTGCTCAACTATTCTCGTTAAATAATTTATATGGGAACAACAGGAGCTAAGTAATACAGACTGCGCAGGCGCGCGAACACGCTGCGCAATTACATTAAACAACGGATTATTGCTTGTAAAACGCGACCGTGTAAACTATGTCTGCCTGAACGTAATCAGCGTTCGTGTTGAACACGCAACAAAAAATTATTACGATTAGATCTTTGAAAAATTATTCTGTTCCCGCTTGTTTATTTACCGTAAAACTTAATAAAAAGGTTGTTACGATGTAATTTTATCTCGGTAATCTAATGTGGTTTTTGCTAGTGTTTTGTTCTCAGGACGATGGAAAAACTCTTTGGTTTACGTAAAGTTTTATTAAATGTGCAAGAAAAAATATTTGTACTTTTTATTTAATTTAGAAACTATAATTAATTAAAGTATTAGCTGAATAGGCCTACCCGTGTTGTGCTGTTATTTCAATTTTAACTATTTGTGAGTTCAGGAAGAAGAAATTCTTTTAAAAAATAATAGCTTTACGTAACATTGATAGATGACTTTATAAAACTCATTTTTAATAGGCACATACGGCCTCAAGCTTCTTTCAAACAATTCTTGATGATTTATTAAATTTTGTGCTGAGTTAGCAAAAGTTTTACTTTCTCAAAGTACGACTTGAACAGCTACAAGAACAAATGGTCAAAATAGGAGACATCAGCAGTCAGTATGGCTTAGAAATTAACATTAATAAAACCAAGTTCAGGGTAATTGGTGAGAGAAGCAGTTGGAAGGTACAACTTAATGTCAGGTAGAACAGTATTACAGTTCACCTACCTGGCAGGCATGGTTAATGAGGATTGGGACCATTAAAGGAGATAAGGTGCACAATAGAGAAAACAAGAGCCGCCATCAAGAAGCACATGACTTAACTGTTCAGAAGTCATAACCTCAACATCGATATCAAAATCAAACTCCTGTGTTGCTACATATTCTCGATACTTCATGAAATGGAAGCGTGGCTACTAACCGAGGCAACACAAAGAAGACTCGAAGCCTTCGAAATGTCGCTCTGTAGGAGAGTGTTGAGGATGACCAACAGAGCAGTGATGAAACGACTGAAGAAAGACCTGGTAATAATGCACACCATCAAGAGAAGACAACTTTAATAGCTTGAACATATTATGAGAAACGAAAGCAAATACTGCCTTATGAAGTCCGTTCTTGGAAAAGGCTATGGTAAAAAGAGGGACAGGAAGAAGAAGGCATACAAACTTAACGACATGGTTCCCAAAACCTACCACCGAACTACTAATGCAGCCGTGAACAAAGTTATCATATCCAGGATGATTGCCAATATTCGGAACGAATATGAAAAAGAAGAAGAAAAAGAAGACTATATTTAATAACCTGCCTATGCAATATTTTTTTTTCATATATAATTTTTAAGTTTATTTCGTGAATAACCATAACAAATTGTATGCCTCTACCTTTTGAATAATGAAAGGATTTGTTACGTGTGTGGCATTTATAAATTATGTTATTTTGTTCATACAGCAATATTGTTCAAGCAGTGGTTCGCAAAAAAAAAAAAAAAAAAACGAAATATTCTGGATTTGGTATTGAAAGAGATTGAGGATTTCGCTATGGAATATTATATATCCTATATTGTTGTTTAGAAACATTCAGCATTCAACATACAGAAGTAACTGGAACAGATTACAAGGTCCTTGTCAAAACAGTGGGCATAGTCTTCAGTTAGTGGCCATTAATTAGGTTAATGTTATTGGGATTGGTGGACAATCAACAATCTTCTATGGAATATTCCTTTGTAAAAAGTTACTGCACAAAATGTCCGACTGTCAATAATCTTGCGCACACGATTAGGTGTAGTATACCTTAAAATAACCGGTTTCGGGAGATATGGACAAATCTGAAAATCGGCAGTTCCACAAGGAAAACCAGATAGTTATAATAATTTGTTTTAATTTCATTCTTTTCATCAATAAGTTCTTATTTGTTTTCCCTTGTCCACTGAGGTATCGTCAGCCTGAACGTTTAGGGATAATATTGTCTAAAAGAAATTGAAATTACAATTGGAAGTTATTCTTGGCGATAGGCCTATACAAAGAGGATTTTGCACTGCAACCACAAAAAAATTTTTTTTTAAATTACGTTTTTAAAATGGACTAAAAAGTATAAAATAAATTCTCATCAATCCATCGAGATTGATAAACCCATACAGATTCATAATCACACACAGATTGCGTTACAAATTTGTGACAGTGAATTTTTATATATATGAAAGTACTTGTGGGACGCTTATAATAGATTGTATGGAGTAGCTGTCAATAAGAAAATTGACAACATGGTTCGTATCATTCGCAGTGCAATACTACTCTTTGTGACTTCATGCATTAGTTGTCTAATTTCATGAGCCCCACGTTTTTTGTTTTGAATTGTACACATATTTTCATTCTCTTTTTTTCATAACAGTATGTATCGTTCCTATATAAGATATGTTGCAATATTAGATGAAAGTAACAATTTTTTAAGGTTAAATCTAAATCCTTTTTATCACTTTAATTTATCATTATAAATGACAGTTAACACAACTGTCATTTTATTTATTATTCACTGATGTTTAATGTACATTTAGTAGGTGATGATGAAATATGTTATAAATAAATGTACCTTTATTATTTTCTCCGCCTTTTACCAAGTATTTACAATTACTATGTTCAGTATAATTTGCCTTCCTAGCTTCATCAATTCTTCTTTCGTTGACGCGTTTCGGAGAACCTCCATCTTCAAAAACTATACTCATGAGAATAGAAATTGTTTTTGAAGATGAGATGGATGTTCTCCAAAACGCGTCAACGAAAGAAGAATTGAAGAAGCTAGGGAAGGCAGATCATTATACTGAACATAGTGACAATAATCTTAGCAGAAAAGAAGAAGAATATAAAAAAATTTCAAGTATTTACAATACTGACAAATTTTATGGATTATGTACATGGCGAGGATAACGTGAATCCTGTCTCTTGTTTTCGTTAAACAATATTTTGCAACTCGAATAACCCAAAACAACTCAATATTATTGTATTGTCGTCGACTTTAGAGCTGTATACAAAATTCCAGCCGAACAAAACCCAAAGCGACTTAATAAAAACGTGATAAAATTAGTTTAATGTGTTCGATAAGGGTTTTGAAAATTGTTTATTAAATTGTTAGCTGCAAACAAGAAAAATGCCTCCAGTTTGTCAAAAACTGTTCATGCTGTAGCGCATCAACTTTCAAAAAAAAAGGGAAAAGTTGGAAAATCTCGCCGTTTCTACTGAACAGATTTTAGAAAATGTTTTGTTTTTCATATAGCCTACTTTTGCCCTTAACGATGATTATGAAAATAATGCTAAGCATTTTTTTTCAATCTATGACCCGTACTAGTCATGTAGGCTTACAGTGTGTACGTATTTGGACTTAAGCATGGTGAACCGATTAGTGTAGTTAGTAGGCGGATTTGGCTACTGCGTTATAGAGAAAGCAAGAGATAATAAAGAAAATCAACAAAACGAACTCTGTAAATTACCTAGTTACAGAGAGCTATAAATTTACGTCGGCCAGCTGCCACGTGTCTTGCGAACATAACCTAACTGTTTTATTTTCATTGTGTTTTATCACCTGTGTTATACGTTCCTTTAGCCTATTTAGCGTTTATCTGCGTTGCTTAAACTTTTACTGCCTTCGTAAAAACAAGAGATTTGCTTGTGTTATTTTAAGAGTATGCTGTTCAGTTGAGGTACTGAACTGAAGCATAAAACTTAATAAATATGTTAGCCTAACATGCAATGCAATTTTTTAAATAAAAATAACTAGGCACTGCCTCATCTTTAAGGAATGTTTAAAAACTGAGTTCATAGGCTATTAGTTACGTGAAATCAACAGATTGTGCTATGGTTCAAACGTAGGCCTTTCTGATTTTAATTTGAATGCAGTTAACTGGTTCTGTATGCATAAGTACAGGTTACGTTCAAAACTGGGACGTGTTTAATCAGCTTAAAACATTAACTAGCCTAAATAATGCAAAAACAATTTTACTATTCCCATAAATATACGGTTTGGAAGCCATCGTAAGAAACCGGAAAGTCAACCTACTTGGTCAAAATAAGTTTATGAAATTTTTCTGAAATGCTAGTTACTTTCAAGTGATCACAATTCAAGCCAGTATACCAAGTTAGATATAAGAACACTGTTCGAGGGTACGCATAAATCGAAAAGAACAGAATAAAGCTATCAACGGTTAGAATTTTTTTTTAATTTCCTCACGAACCGCGTAGACTGATACTATTTAAAATTTTAGTAGAGCCTACACTGACTTGAGTTATGTATCTTTATACAGGAAAAGTTTGACCGAAATCAGATGAACCGTTTTTCCTTATTTTAGATTTGACGAAATAACGACCCATATTTTTGTTGTTTTTTTTTACATCAGGCCTACATTTGAACAAAACTTGGTCAAAATATAGAGCGAGTATTGGAAAAATTTTACCAGAAATGGTAACTGAATAAATTTGTTTTGAAAAATGATAAAGTGGTTACGAGTTAGGGAGAAACCAGACCTGCCTGTCGAATGTCATCGAAACTGTTTTAATTCAGCGGTGTGTACTTTTTTTTTTATATTTATGGTGGTTAAAATATAGCCTATAGGCTTCTTGTAACATATTAATCAAAATTTTTAAGATAGATTGTTTTATGAACTTAATACTTTCTATTAAAAAAAGAAGTAACACTTATGATTGTAACTACAATACAACATTATTTAGAAGCCCGATTTCTGTAAAATTTGTTTTGCTAAAAATTGTGAGCGACAGTTGAATGAAATAGTAAATAGTAGTGAAGCTTGAATTTAAATACATTAAGAAGGCAATAAAGTTAAACTATTTTACGCCAATTCTGAAAGTTGTCTCTATTTTTGCAATTTTAAAACTGAAACGGTCGATTGTAGGCTCTACGTTTTTACAACTCAGTAAAGTAAATATATAGGTTACAAATTTTTGTTTAACCTTTTTCAGCACATGCAATTTTTACATACCTTTATGTTTTTATTTTTGGACATATTTTAAGTCCAATGTACATATTTAATGGTAATATTTTCTGCTTCACTTATACAAATTATAGTAAGAAAAAAGTAGAAAAACTCCTGATCATATATTGTAGCAACGTTTTTAATTTATGGTGATTAAAAACTCTCCCAACTACCAGGCCAAAACTCTTGGTGAGTTGTAGAGAAAAATCGGCAGTCGTTGATAGGTTCGAACCCATTCAAGTTTAACAGGCTGACGACCAAGTATAACGCCTTAGAACACTCGGCCTGATATGGTCCGACCTGATATCTTGGCATTTTAACAGCCATAAGCCGTTGACTATTGTATTATTAATATTTAGTTTTGTTGAACAACTTATTAACTTGATATAAACCTTGAATATTGAAATAATAATTGATAAGTAGTACAGAAAAATATTACCGAAAGAAAATAATTACTCATTGGACTGGAAAAAACCCTTAAAATTTTATAAATCTTTTTTAAAATACGTAGGCTATGATTGTATAACTCGGACTTCTTTTCGCACTACAATAATTTGTAAATGTGTCCATTTTCGTGGAAACTGCTGAATATTTATCGTTTTAAGAGTTAAGAGCCATTACAGGCACTCTATAGGTACTCGTGTTACGTAATCTTATCACAGGATCGTATTAGGCCCTGAAGAAGATGATTTTCAAGTGTTCTATTCGCGTTTGCTCTATATTTATAATTGAATACTAGCTGATAGCGCAGCATATCACCAGATTAACTGATGTTGTGGTCGGTTGAAGTGGATGACTCAGCCGCGTTGAGAGAGTAAACAATAGGTTTGGGAAAATTACTTGGGTTCGGCCGACGATATCAAGTAAGCCTAGAAATTAACAAATCTTGTTATAAAGTGTATGGGAAAATCTAATTTCTTAGTAAAACCTCAATTTCGTACAGAAAACGTAAGTAGCATACAGGCCGTCAGACAATCGAAGTGTGGCTGCGCGGTACGTTAAGAAGCTACTACGCATGCGTACACTCAATTTTCTCTCTGCGCATCAAAAACTTGTTTACATACGTTAAAACTTGTGATTAGTGGTTGTTTAATAACATAGTATTATTGCAACCATCTAAAAAGTGTTTGTTTATTAGGAACTGACAATAAATGCACGAAACGGTTGATTTGAGTAGTATTTCGGACAAACTTAGGTTAGTTTGATGATGCTTCGGACATAACCTATAAGATGTAAAACGTATTCGTTGTTCGAACTTTTTTACATTAATATTAACGTTTTTAATTTTTCGTTATTCTATAAAGAAAATATATTTTGCGTTCATTACAAAAGTCGATTTTAACAGATCTCGTTTTTTAAACCTAAATTAAGAAGCCAAAAAGTTGATTTTTACGTAGATGTGAGTTATTTGTTCTATACTAAAAAATTATTAAATCGATAAAATGGTTTACCAGATCCATGGTAGACAATGGTTCGTACATTTTTTATATTGTAATTTAATTTAAATATGTAGGCCATGATTCACAACAAACTGAACTTCAGGGGAGGTTGTACTGAACGAAGACCCATACTTTTGTATCGCAATTATTTCACAAAGAACTACCAATATTTTTAGAATAAACAAACATCTTAAACACTGTTCTGTGTATTTTGCATAAAAAATAATCCAATTCTGCGTTTAACATTTGAAACAAATTTCCTAAGTGTCAGATTTAATTTTCAAGATGGCAAGAAAGTTCCAGCTTTGTCAAAATCAACCCAACAATGACAAGTGGTGATTAGGCTATATCTGAAACACATTAGGAGAAAATTTAAACTCATTCGGTATCAACTAGTTGATCCCGTTGCCTTCGCAAGCCAATGTAAAAGTATGCTGATAATTTGTAGCAATGTACATAGCAACTTGTATATCACACGTGCGTTAGCAATTTTATGCCAACAAAATTCTAAAATATGGTACCTTTATAAGTTTTACATCCTAACATGTATGTGTAGCCTATGACTAGTTTAATTCAGAATGTCTGGAAGTACAAAATATTTTGTATCCTTAATAAGTTACCACATCCAGCTATACAAAATATGCATTGAGAAATCAGCAATCAAAGAAAAATTCTTTTTCCAGCTTGCACTTGTTTGGTTATAGGCTATCGTTGTAGTTGTGTGGGAAAGTATTTAATTACATCGTAATCCTAACCTTAACTGGGATCTCACGTACGTGAGCACAGATGCTGCTGTTACTAATAGAGACATCTATGTAATTGTATTCAATCTGTGTTTATTGCGATAAAATACTGTATGTGTTACATGTGCTAATGCATAAAGCCAACGTTTATGTTTTATTATGACATACGAGTATTATTTAGGCCCGTACCTATTAATGTTGTACAAGTATTAAACATTATTTTTATTAGTAGTGTTGGTAGCTTTGGCACTGATTCTTGTGTTTTAATAGCATGCACATAACTAAAAGCGTATTATTTATTATTGTGATTACTCTTTATTAATATTTAAACCTTATTCATACGGTGAATATTTTGAAATTTTTGAATGTACAGTAGACATTATTTATAAAATCCAAAAAACCAAACACGCATATGCTTTCGGACAAGAGTTGTGTTCGTCCATTGTTAAAGAGCATAAACGGTAAATTGAAAAATTTTGAAATTTGGCAGTTTTGTTTTGGGGAATAAATTGACGATTAGTATAGGCAAACCGCGGCTCTTCCACGAAATCTTAAATGCAGTCACGGAATATTATTTATTAACTTGCCATATAAGAAATGAGTACACTTTTTGAAACGCAAGCCTACAGAATTTTGTTTTCGATGTTAGAAGAAGTAATTTCATTCGAAAACAAATTGTTGCCTTTTGCCGAAGATTTTGAAAGAGAAACTCTAATACACTTCCATGCCTATTGAAATATTGTCGAGAAAATGAGTCCAATATTGACAATTGCTATTTCAGAACAACACTGATAAATATGAAGGAAGCTTTTCTCATCAGGTTCAAAGACTTTAAAGACAGCAACGTTAGTCTTTGTTAAAAAAACCTCTGAACGCCACGGTAACAGAAATAAGTTTTCGCCCTTTAATATCGATATTGGTAACATTGAAATGCAGTTGGTGGATTTAAAAAATAAAGAATTGTGGAGTTCAAATTTCGAACGTCTTTATACCGATTTAGAGACAACATACAAACCTGACACCCTTACTTTCCAAGGAAATGCAAGGCCATTGTTCACATTAGTGGAGTATTTGTAGTTCTTTTAAGGAAACCTTTTATATTATTTAACTTGTTATATTTTTAAATAAATATTATCTTTATATAAGTATGGTACCAAGTTGTATTTAATGTACCGTTAGTTAAACTAATACATATTTAGCAAAGGCAAGCTCGAGAGTGTACTTTTAATTCAATTATTTCCATAAAAAGGTCTCTACTATAAAGCAAAGCTTAAGTTTTAAAAAATGGCTCTTTGAATAATCTTCAATTTTTCATTTTTTTTATATTTGGCTCTTTTGGATGACAAGTTTGCCGACCACTGGTATAGTCTATTAGAATTTTAAGTAATTTATTAAAAACTGAAAAACAGTTTTAGAGTATATATTGTAATTCTTAATTAGGCTCTACTCAGAATAATGAATATTTATTTGTAAAAAAAGGCCTTACCTATTACGCCTTACATATTATCAAAAATAATCAACTTATAAGTAGTCCAAGCCTACAACAGGAAAAAATCCTTTCTGACCCAAAATTATCAACTGTAGGAAATGCTTATGGTCCTATTCATACAAGTCAGCTACTAGACAACTAAAGGCACGATTAAAGAACGGAATTTCAAACAAGTCATTTATACAGTCTGTATTAATTCAGCGTGCCTAAGAAACCTTCATATGATTTCACCACGGACAATCTTGACGTAGCCTATTTTGTTGGTTTTGATCATTTGCATTTCAAAATACTTATCAAAATTCTTCGCAAATTTTTTGTTTACTTTATAAGCTTACGTAATAGCGTAAACAAAAATAATTTATAGCCCTACCAATAAAACTCACGAAACCCTGAATGCATGGTCCTGAACAAACCTTCGTAACCAATTTTCATAAACACATATATATTTTTTTTTTAATTCAGGCGTTTACATTATTTGCATATTATATTATATTTATATTATATTTTATTTCGAGATAACGGATGATCAACTCTTGTTCTCATGTGCCAAACCTAAAACTTAAATGCGTATGTTTGGATACTAAAATATTAACGGAAACAAACCCTCAAGCACTGTAGTGTCTATAAACATTTAGCAGGGACAGTACAACACGTTTTTTAGTGAGAGTAATTCGAAACATTTCAACAAATAAAAAATTGACAAAATTAGGAAACACAGGTTATCCTACACCACAAAGTAAAATTAACGTCCATGACTATTGTGCACACTTGGGCTAATGCAGACGATGGGATGATTTATAGCGTATGAAAATGCCAAGCCCTGGCCGGGAATCGAACCCGGGTCCTCGGGGTACGCTATCAACTAGGCCAACGCCTCGGCCCACAAAGTAAAAACCTCATAGCAGAAATAAAAAAAAATTGTGTTAATAATTTAAAACACTCAAGCACTTGTTTCCCCTTGCGTTTGTTTAGGTTTCGCCAAATATTGAGTAACCCTTTTCATTTTTGTAACTTGTAGTTTGACTGAACAAATGCAAGTTTTAGTTTCATATTTTGACCGCTCAGGGTATCCGACATGACTTTTTGTTTCTATTTTTAGTGTTCTAACATCTTGGCTTGTGTTTTAGTTTTTAATGTTTTACTTTTGGAACTTGCGAACGAGAATTAATTGATCCACACTATCGAAACTACGTGTAATTTTTACACAAACGATAACACACTCCCGAATGAAAAGTGACAATTGCACGGCTAATTAAGTAATAACTTTAAACGCAATAAAATGTTATTAAAATATACTCAGGCCTAATAAAAAATATATACCGTAATACCTCCTTTTACGACAGACAAATCATGTTAATTTTATGCAGGCAAATAAACTGAAAACATCGATCACAGCCTTTCATTGATCCGCCATCTTGTTTCTCGTGTAATTACCCGCCTTCGGTTTTATGTGAAGCGCGCTGTAAACCCCGAGTTGGAGGGTTTACGTTTTCATAAAACAAGGATCACGTGATCATCCCGCCAGTCGTAATAAAAATCCTTTGACGTAGAAAATAGAAAAATAAAATGTCCGATAAAAGGATTGGACCTGCGGTATAAAGTATCTTTTGGCAATCTGTGTCCCTTAACTTTGGACAATGGGACGCGGGGAGCGCTTTACGACATGGGCAGCGGCCTCACCCCCAAAGTAATACAAATTTAATTTATTGACCCCACGGCTCTCCGCTGCTGGATTTTGTCTCATCTCTAATAGGTCTGCGTTTATTTATGGGCAAAGTTACCTCGTTTACCAAAAACATGGATTTGGTTTTTTTATTTGCTGAAAGCGTTGTGATGAAATGAAAAATAAATTTGAGAGGTGGCGTTTTAAGTTGTAAGGGATTAAGGTGTCTTGCGAAACAATTTTGTACGTATTTTAATAGTCTATCATTTATAAAATAACAAAAAAACCTATAAAATATTATTTGTAGCTTTCTGCTGGATATTGTAGTTTACAATATTTAAAAAATTGTTGAATATAAAACACATTTTTTAATTAGGCTATTGTAGAACAGAATATAGTCCATATTTATTTTAAAGTCTCGACGTTGTACGTCAGTTCGGATAATATTAGATCATTCGTTAAAAAAATATTTTCTTTTCGTAATCGACATCATCATTCAATCTTATTTGATCCTAGTAATTATTCAGGATATAATAATACGTGAATTAGTAGTAAAAGCTATCTATTTTTACTGATAAAGATGTACCCAACTGGTAAGCTGGCCTTGGAGAGTTATTACAAGAAACCCTTAAATATTCTAATCCAAAGGAAGGCGAGGAAGATTGAGGCGCAGGAGGAGAGGGTAGTAATTAAATTACGTCATAAATCCGACCTCTTCAGATTTAACAATGTTATCCTGGAATTAACAGGATTGTAAGGAACGACAAGATCAGACAAGTTAAAGTGAGTCAGAATTGTTTTGGTTTGTGCGATGTTATCAAAGAAGCTTTTGCCATGCTTCTGAGATTTATTGCTAAGCATTTTATTTCTATTTTTAAAATCGTTGTATTTAAATGGTTCAAACGCAGACTAGATCAGTAAAAACGTATTGTATGCTTAATTTTAAAGAATTAGTGTCGACTGATTTACTTTCATGATGTAAGTAGTAGGTCCTTATAACATACAGGATTGCAGTTTCGCGGGCCTATTTAACTATTTTTGTTAATTTTTGCTTTAAAACAGCAACGTAGCTCTGTCAATAAGCTTTATAGGCATACGGATTGCTTTAAAAATTTCGGTTTGAAACTAACCTACAAAAACTACAACACAGGCAAAAGTAGAAGCTAATTTATTAAGAACAATAGGCCTAAGTGTATAGAATTTTAAATAAAAGAGAACTAGTTATGGAATAAATATTTTAAAAACGTAATAGCAACACGCAACTGTGTTGCTGACGTCATAGGAATGAAAATTAAAAACAAATTAATAATACCATATAAACGAACATAGGCTAACTATTCAATTTCCTTATAGTATCTAACCACGATAGCGGCTCCGATAACTCATCTTCTAATGGAAGTACTTTATTAATAATTTTTTTTCAAAGCTAGCGTTTCAAAGAAATCCTTTTAAATTATGTCTTAAACAGGTAATATTTAGGAAAAAATCTATAGTAACCTATTAAGTGATAAACATTTCTTTAGAAAATAATGAGTATTTTACATTTTGATGGCCTAAAAACAACGAAAGATAAATTTCGGATTAGGCCTAGAACCTATATCTATTAAAAACTATCTGGCTTAATAAACCCAGCTTAAATTCTGGTAAATAAGCTAAATACATTTGTTAGTGAATTTTAAAGTAAATTGGATGTAGTTAAGTGAAAAAATTAAATGGAATTATAATTTACTTATTATAATTATTATTTTTATGTTAGGCTTAACTGAAAACTTGTAAGTTAGTACTTTTCCTTAAGTAATAGTCTATGTGACTGAATAAAAACTTTTATTTTAAGAAATATAAAACGAACATTCAGATTGGGGTAAAAATGCACTGTAGGTTGTTTTCGATTTTTCTGTAATTTTTTCATTAAAACGCTTTATTACATACTCAAAAGCAATAATCCAAAATATGAAAGCGCGGAAATGACGGGAAATATGATAAAAATCGAAAATAAAAGTAACCCGCATAACCTTAAAATTACTACCGCGCGAAAGTTGGTAACTTGTTTTTGATAGAACGATAGAAAAACATTTATTTAAATATATATATATATACACACACACACACACACATACTCAATGACCTAACTGACACTGCTGCTAGGTGGTGAACCCAACACAAAAAAGACAAATCACGAAGTTCATAAACATCGGACGCCAATGTAACAATGTTTTCATTATGAGAACGAACCAAAGAAAAAGGCACAAACGTTAACATTTAGTAATGGCTGTCAGAATGTGTAACGCGCATGAGCAGTAAGTACATGTAGTTAATAATAACGCGCATGACCGGTAAATCCGTGCATGAAATTTAATATGTTCAATGCAATGTAAATAGCAATGATGTCAACAATATAGTTCCGTAAAAACGGCCTAAAATCGTAAGTAATCTTTAAAAAAAATTATTTTCCGCGTCTTTAAAAAAAATGTGTTATTAGATAATAAGGTATAATAAGACAATAACAAAACATATTAAAAAATCACTATTTGAAAAAACAACTTGCACTGCAGAAATAGGCCCTACCCAAATTTGTGTATTTAGTTCAGTTAATATTGTTTTTTGCTGCGCTTTCTTGTTTCGGTCGCAAGGAAACCCTCCGCAGTTAATTTTAAATAAAACAAAACGAAATTGTTTTACAATGTGTAGCCTACAACTAAGTAAAACGTTAGGCCTATTTGCCTTGCAGAAGTCTGTAGTTGTCCTGCTTCACATAGTCAGGTTAGCAAGTACGGCTGACAAGCATAACGCATGAAAACCGCAAAGGATACACAGTAAAACATCCTCCGAGAGGGTTCGCAACTTGAAACGTTTTTCACCGACTTGAGGTAAGACAGGCACTCGAGCGGATCCTCCCTGGAGACAGGGGATGGAGTGAGGGCGGCGTTCTGTATTTACACACACACTCTACGGGAACGATTGTTTTCTCCTCGTCCCTACATTTCCATGGCAAAAAGAGCGCCATGTTGATTCTGTAGCACTTGACAAACACTGACCACTTCAGATGTAGGCTCACATGCCGAAACCATTCCAAGGGTCTGCGGCTGAACTTCAACAATACGAGTTGTAAACAAATGTAGGAGAAAATTTGTAGTTAACGTGTAGCCTACTACACAACTACATAGTGACAATTCATTTTGAGGGATTTTATCACAATACTCTATAGGCTACTGTAACTTATGTAAGAAGAAAGTAATTGCATTATTGCAACGGTTCAGCCAATTTGTTAGGGGCCTAATTAAAAAGATTTATGTTGAAGAATTTACAACATTTTACTCTAAATTTGTAAAATAACCTATCTAGACCAAGAAGATAACTGTACTTTTTCATAAACTAGAGAGACAACAACCCTGTTCCTGACGTGAGCTATCGAGCTAAGGTTTGATTTAATTTAATTTTTACTAAATGTCGCTAAAACTTTACTACACTATGTGATCCACAAATAATAAAAAAAAGTACACGAGTGGAACTCAGCGAGTTACCGATAGAAGTGAAGCTTTTGTTAATGATATCTTGCTGAATATACAATTAGTTTGAAGATATGTTTACAGATTTTGTTTTCTTTAAGTAAATAAATACGTGAACATAGCTTAGATATTATTTAATGTAGTTATAGTAAAAGATCAGTTGTTTTATATTATTTCGTAAAGATCAGCTGATTTCATTGAACAGCTGATAGGCTATAATAAGTTTCAGGTTATGTTGTTAAAAACTAGCAATATGAACAACAATTATTATAAACGTTTTACATTAATTTCGAATATATTATAAACTGTTACAACGTGCACGTGTTCTTCAACTAAGGAAAACCAATTACACAACGTTTTCATAATACTGTTATCGAAAAGGAGGAAAAAAGAAAGGGCCAAAAATAGAGGGACAAAATTCATTTGCTCGTTTATTCTGTATTTCCGTTACATTGTTCCGTTCGGCAGACTTTTTTTCTATTCACTCCTCTAGCCAAATCTAACATTAAAAGCATCGGTTCAAGGAACACTACTTCACAATCAGCATAAGGAAAAAATATTCTGTATTTCCAAAAATATCGGGCGTAGTAATAAAGAATTAGTAACGTTTTTGTTCAAATAATTCCTCTTTTTGAATTTCAGTGATCTTTGCTTAGTTTTTGTGAAGGCTGTTATTACATATTTCTTGCGTTTCCTCAACATAATTAGTAATAAAGGGTGAAGATCTCCTTTTTTCTAAAGGGATGAAGACAAATCCCTGCTAATTTGTATGTGAATTTCTATGCCAAACATGTACACACGCACGTTAGCATTCACAAAATTTTCCAGCGGCTCCATTTCCCCAGCTCGCGCTTTGCTGCACGCACCGCCACGGCCAATGCAAATGACCGCTTTGATTTGGCCGCAGCGCTGATTCAATACCGATCTGTAGCGGAATGCGCGTAGGAAGATGGCGCCTTTGTGCGTGTGGGAGTCTGTCGGCTGACTCCGCCCCTCGCCCGCTCCCCCTTCCCGCATCGCGGTGCATTCAACGCGGTTCACAACTGGAAAATATTGCGATGAATTATTCCACACTGAAAGTTTAATCGTTCGGGCCGCAATAATTTAGTTTCCTTGTAAATCGTGTCGCGGGCCGACCGAATAAATTACTTCGATGCGGCGAATTCGGTTCCAAACGACCGACACGTCGTATAAAGTCGCCGGGCGGATTCATTGCTTTTCGTAATGTTCTCGACGCGGAGTCTATTTGTTAAAAGACAATAGCGTTTGCCCTGCGCTATTTTCGTCTTTTATTTATAACTTTTCATATTTAGCTACTAACCTACAAGTTTTTTATACTTTCTTATAGTCTCTTAATGCTTTTAGTAATCGGTAGCCTATCGTTGTAGGTGATCAATTTTGTTCATAGGAAAGACATTTTTCGATTTTATAAATATTAAATAAAAGTTTTGCAAGCATGTTTTATGTCTCTGCTTAAGGAGAGCCTGTTCCAGTCTAAAATTAAAAAAAGTATTTCAGCACTTTTAGGTCTCATACTAAAGTAATTTCAACATTATTTTTGTTTTATTATGGACTTTATTATGAAGAAAATTTGGAACAGTAACACGTACTCACCCGCGGAAGATTCAATTTGCTACGATAACTTATAGTCTAATTTTAAACCTTTTTAACGGAACTATATTGTGACGTCATTGCCATTTATTTACATGGAATATGCAAGATTTACTACGCCTACGACACCTAACGAGGTAACTGCGCTTTATCACATTATAACCGAGTCGAGTTAGTAAACACCTAACATTTGAGTTATGTTCTTACTTTTTTTTTCAAGTAGTTCGCGCGCTAGTCATTTTGAGGTTATGTTTGTCACTTTTATTTTCATTTTTCTCCCAACTTTTAGTTGTTTCCACAATTTTATATTTTGGATTATTACTATTTGACGTATAATAAAGTGTATTTGCCAAAAATGACATAAGACGAATAGGTGCAATTAAAAAAAAAAACGGTCTTTGTTGCAACCGCGGCACGGTGAGCTGGGTTGGCCAACGAAAAAATAAAATGTAGGCTTATCCATTATTAAGTTCCAACCATTTGAAATATGATTAATATGAATTTAAAACTCGTAATAAGGCCAATTGTATTTTAGATACAAATTATTTAATAAAAAAGGCCTTAAGTTGAAGTAACTGTTTATATGTAAACGTTAAAAATTCAGAAAAGGTAGCATATTTATAAAATCTTTAGATAATAATTGCATTTATGCTTCCACTACGTAGCCTATATTGTCATACCTCCATGCCTCATTGATCCTACCGATTTTTTTTTTATTTAGCCAATTTAAGCGTAGTAGAATGGTAACATTTATAAAAAGTTCAATAAATAGATCTATAAACTGTTCAATGACCTAACTTATCCCATTCTATTTTGTTATCAATTTTTTAAATCTACATCATATTTTGAACGTTGACATGTTTTGATATAACTTAGCTTCTACAGTACCATAATATACTTAGGCCTATACTACAGTAGCCTATACTCGCGGTAATCCGTTACTATTTCATCCAACACTCCATAATCTGTCGGTTTTTGTGTTCTTTTTAAAAAATTAAAGAAAAAATATAGTTGTACGTCAACAAGCTAGAGTACGTGTCAAGTAAACGACAAACATGAAATTCTGCTAGTTATCGAAAAGTTACATCAATTTCTGGGGAGACAATGCGTGAATAAGCAAAGGCTTTTTACAAAAAAGTGACGAACACGGATGCCTTTAAGGCCAGTGACGGATGGCTCGGTAAATTTAAGAAACAGTATGGAATCTGCTTTTGTATATTTCTGGTGAAAAACTATCGTGCGATGTGAATGTTGTTGCTCCATATATAGGTACGTTAAAAATGTTTAGGTCTGAATCACGTTTACAGTGCGGGTTCTTCTACAAAAAACTTTTGTGTATGTGTGCTGTAGGCTACACTGTAATGTACACAGAGAAGTTCTAATGTTTTTACGGTAATTTTGAGTTTTTCAGTTTATTTTTATGTTTCTGTCAATAATAATTCAATTTAAAACTGAATTATTACAATAAAAGTATTTGTATTGTATAGTAATTACTTTTTCACTATGTTCAGTATAATAATCTGCCTTCCCTAACTTCGTCAATTCTTCTTTCATTGATGCATTTCAGAGAACCTCCATCTTCAAAAACTATTTATACTCTATATAGAATAGTTTTTGAAATAGTTTTTGGGTATATAAATAGTTTTTGAAGATGGAGGTTTTCCGAAACGCGTCAACAAAAAAAGAATTGACGAAGCTAGGGAAGGCAGATTATTATACTGAACATAGTGACAATAATCCTAGCAGAAAAGAAGAAAAATATAAAAAGAATAATTACTTTTTTCTCAATGTACATACTAATTTTTTGTCATTTCCCCCAATAATCCGTCCTTTTCGGTTATCCGGCAACAGCGATAGCCACCGGATTACCGCGAGTCTACTAATGTTCGGTTGCACAACGATCGCTTTACCTTTTCTTGCTGTAACTGCTGCTTCATAGCGAGGGCTCTCTTCTTGTCCTTACACCGTTTGTTTTGAAACCATACCCTGATAACTCTCGGGCTCAAGCCGGTCATTTCCACTAGCTGCTCCTTCATGAGTGCGTCCGGCCTAGGGTTAGCCGAGTAACACGTTCTTAAGGTGTGCAGTTGTTTTTCGTTAAGGACCGTCCGCACTCTGGTGGGTTTGCCGTCCGACGATACCTTCGTCGAGCCTCCGCCTCGGATGCTTCCCTCTCGACCTTTGTTCGAACTGGATTCCGACGAATCTGTAACAAAACAACACTTCGCATTACTTTAAAATATAATTGTTAGAACGATGCAAGTAGTTGGTGGAAATAACGCTGGGTGACACTAGAATCGGACAAAAAAATGTCGCTATTTCTCTAGAAAATTTGGTTTGGGAATTTTGTTAAACATACACCTGAAAATACAGCAATGAATAATAGGCAACCTAAAAAGAAATATCTACTCAGTCTTAAAGTATTTTGATTACGTGAAGATTTATAGCGTAACTGAAACCGATGTAGGAAATACGAAATTAAAAAACGTAATGTTTCAGACTAAATCGACAGAAACGAATTGTTATGGTTTCTTTATTATTTTTTTTATTTATAAAATAGTTTACACTCAATATTAATGTTGTGCTAACTGCACTGTTTTCGTATAAAAGTAATCTAGCATGACAAGTTTCCTTGAGGATTGTCGACTCTTTTCTACAGCTTTCGTGGCACATTTAAAATAGGGCTCGTTGGTCTATGCGGCTAAAGCACCGGTCGGTGCGCTGCGCTTCTGAACTGCGCACCTCAAGGTTCTTCCCGCCGCAGTTCCCGTTGTTTTATACTCAGCATCAAACCAATTAGTCAAATTATGGTTTTTACCCATCATCTGTATCAGTAAGATTCACTACGGAAGTACCGTGTCAGTTAGGTTATTGAGTATTCTTTTTCTTTAAAAAAAAGTTTTCTTCAAGCATCACCGTGTTGGGCCTAACAACCGTGTCAGTTAAGTTATGGGTTTTTTTAAATAAAGTTTTTTATCACGCAAAACCCGTTTTAGACCTATTTTATATATATTCTTTATATGGACGTTGAGGAAAAAAGCTTGCGACAAAGAAAGAAAGTGGTCATCTTGTTGTTCGTCCTATTTTTTTATTAGGACCTATGTTCAATAGCGCGGGACAATGTGATTTAAATGTAAACGTAACAACATACATTTACTTGACATAATAACACTAATAAATCAAAATTTCACATTAAGAAGGACGTTTGTGCCAGTACCGTTCCTAAATTCATGGACGTCTAATATCTTTTCGTGTCTCGACAAGTCCATAGCTCAGAGACTAATTAATTATCCGATCGAACTTTGTTTTGTTGAGAAATGTACATGTTACATCCCAACAAAGGCCCCAAGATTCTCTTTTTAACGTCCATGTATTAAACACACGTTTTGTTTTTACGAAAATAACTGCTTCGGTGTCCAACATTGTTTTTAAAATATCGTTACACGGGCCTGCTAAATTTAGAAAACTTTCAGAAATAAAGGACTAACGTAGCAAGTGAAATTTGTTATTGAAAACTTGTAGTGCGCTATTAAATTGTACAGCAACTGAAACTGGAATACTGTAATGGTTGTAACTGGACTGTAAATGTTGAAGGCCTACCTACAAAAATGTTTTTTTTTTTTTTAAGGCGAAAAGCACATTAAGACTATTTATCGCCTCCCTAAATGTAAGTGTGAGTGTAAAGTGTTAAAGTCGTAAGTGTAGTATTATAAGTGTAAGTGTGTGTTAGACTCGGGTATCGCGAGGGACGTCTAAATCCTCTCAATAGGTGCAGCTAGTCCGCACCGCAGGGAACAAATGTTTTTAAGACTAAACCGGATTGATTTACTAAAATATTTTGAATAATACCTTAAACGAAGTATTCACACTTTTGCTTTAGTTGTTAATAATATTAGAAAAGTTTCTTTTTTTCTATCAAACTTGAAAGAAAAAAAAATGTAGGACTGTGCCTTGCGTTCTGGAGGTTAACGAGAATATTGAATATAAATGGACTAGAAATACAGCCACCGTTATAAAAAGCGTGCTCGATATCAGCAGCTAAATTCCAAGTAATTGAACTATCTGCCGCTACGAACGTTGCAAACTGCAAGGACATAGGTGGAGATGTTTGAGAAAATAAACAGTACTATTATCTGTTGAACTGTAGTTGAACATTCTGCCGCAAGATGCCACCAGCAGATTGTGGCAAAACATTAAGATGCATTTACACTGTTTAAAATAAACGATGCATAAAATGCTGCAGATAATTTCAAATATTTCAGTTTTACACAAACTATTTCAACAATAAAACAGACGAATATGAATAGACCTCTAAGTATTGTACAGCCTAGACTAGCATCTTTTAAGAGATTTCTTTTATAGCAGTCTTTAAGAAAAAAAGTTAAAATAACATTTTCTCTACTACACATAAATGAGGTTGAAAGATAATACCATAATATTTCATGCTACTGTAGAAAAATGTGTAGAATAATGAATAATTGTTAAGGTTACAAACTATATTTTCATTTTGTAAAATTTAACAATTCTAAAATCATTAGGTTAGAGCTTATCTTTTGTTTATGATTTGCATAATAAATATGAATTTTTGTAGTCTACTGCGCATGCGCAAGCTCCGGAACATGGATTGCCTTCGTTCTCGCGGCTGAAACAATGGACAGTTGCATAATGAAATCTCGTGTAATGGTCGCAAAACATTATACGAAACAAACCGGAGGAGCAATGTTCCAAAGTGTAAACGTACTTTTAAAACAACAATGGTGGGTAATTATGCAGTGTAGCCTGTCATGGATTTTTCGATATTTTTTTACTAAAATGCTTTATTACATACCCAAAAGCAATAATCCAAAATATAAAAGCGCGGGAACCACGAGAAGTACGATAAAAATCGAAAATAAAAGTGACCAATATAACCTCAAAATTGCTACCGCGCGAAAGTCGCTAACGTGTTGTAGATCGGTAAAACGATAAAAGTACGTCTAAAGGGGTTCTGCATGATAAAAAACTTAATTTTTTTTAACCATAACCTAACTGACACGGTTGTTGGGCCTAACACGGTGATGCGTGAATATAAGTGACTGTTGTAAGGTTTACAATTGCCTTTCTGACAACAGCTTTATCCATCTCACGGTGGTTAATAACTACTTTAATTTAACAGGGTTTTTACCCATAATCTGTATCAGTTAGGTTCACCACGCAAGTACCGTATCAGTTAGGTTATTGAGTATTATTTTTTTTTAAAGTTTTCTTCAAGCATCACCGTGTTAGGCCTAACAACCGTGTCAGTTAGGTTATGTTTTTTTAAATAAGTTTTTTATCACGAAAAACCCGTTTTAGACGTATTTTTATCGTTTTACCGATCTACAACACGTTAGCGACTTTCGCGCGGTAGCAATTTTGAGGTTATGTTGGTCACTTTTATTTTCGATTTTTATCGTACTTCTCGTGGTTTCCGCGCTTTTATATTTTGGATTATTGCTTTTGGGCATGTACTGAAGCGTTTCAGCAAAAACATATCGAAAAAGGCGGAACAGGTTACACTGCATTTTTACCGAATGGTGAAAGAAATTTACTAAGCTGTCACTAAAGTTTCACATTGTTTACTACTCAATGTTGATTTCAGCCGTTGAATTTTCCAACTAGTTTCTAAACGTGTTGATATAACTTTATAACAATAAGCACTACCTTTCAAATATAGCTCGCAGGATTGAGCGTTAAAATATCTTCTTGGCGTAAGTGTATTAAATTCAAGCGATTTTTGCACGCAAGTCCTTGGCGTAGTTCCACAAACTACCACTTGCTGCGTTAAATTACACCACGCATGACTTTACTAGACTCGTTACCTAGCAACATTAAAATCTTACAGGCCTTACAATTTGTGCGGAGCAAAAATTTAACAGTATTGGTTTTTGTTTATTCTTTTTAAAAGATGCACAAATCAATATTCTGTCTTGAGTAAATATAGCCTATGGCCTAATCTTAATGAGTGTTTACGTTTTCATTCCACTATAGTAGTTCAAAGACCTCGCAGTGTATTCTTAAATAAGATAGGCCTGCAGAGCGTTCCACGACAGTGCTCGTAAATTTTTCAGCCAATTTAACCAGTTACCAAAATATTTACGAAAAATGTTACTGGAAATTTTATCTTTCTCCACGAATCGGTCAAAATAATAGGTTTTGCCGTTCAACCAGAATTACACGAAATAACCAGCAACTATAATCTCAACGCCATCTTGAAAATTTGTTTCACATGTCTTTCGGTCTTTATTTAAAGTACCTTTGTCACCAATTTCAAAACAATCGGCCAATGCGTTTGGCTAAAATTGCGTACACTCATTATGGCCGCCATAGTAAAATGGAAGTAAATAGAAAAAAGTTTTACATATAGGCTACGTCATTAGGGCTTTGAACAAGATATCTTTGTACCAAAGTTCAAAATAATCTGCCTATGCGTTTGGTCCAAAATGTGTAACAAACGCACAAACCAAATGCAAAACGGTCGCGTGGAAACACGCTTCGCTCAAACAAAAACTTATAATAAAAAAGTGTATATTACAACCTTTGCACCGTATATATTTGTATATAAATATATACAACCTCTCTATATTTATATGTATATATATATATATATATATATATATATATATATATATAGAGAGAGAGAGAGAGAGAGAGAGAGAGAGAGAGAGAGCTTAAAGTCTTAATAATCATTAAAAATAGACCCATTTTTAATAAAAAATAATAAGTATATATTTGTATATAAATATATACAACCTCTCTATATTTATATGTATATATATATATATATATAGAGAGAGAGAGAGAGAGAGAGAGAGAGAGAGAGAGAGAGCTTAAAGTCTTAATAATCATTAAAAATAGACCCATTTTTAATAAAAAATAATAAGTTTTATAGTTTTTGATTAACTTTTTATCCACATATATCACTTAAAGATTAAACAAAATTTTGTAGGTTTCTACCTTGCTGAAAGTTTTCGAGAAAAACTGGAAAATCGGCTTGGTCTCGAAATCTGTTCGTCAGGTTTCGCTAAAATTTTAAATTAAAGAAATTTACTTTCAACAATTAATCGATAAAAGAAAATAAACCATGAACGCTGTTATTTGGCTAAATTTAAACTTTACAATTAATTTGTTTAAAATTTTGTAAATTGACTCGAGTTATGAATCGTCATATATATGACTAAAATTTGAACCTAATCTAGAGACGCGATTTTACATTGAAGAGTGCTAAATTCCAAATTTATTAAAAATAACTTATAAAAAACAAACTTTTCCCCCTTATCTAATACTCCAACAGACAAAACATAAAGAGAAAATTCAAATATGGAAACAATTTTTTGTAGAAACGTCTGGATTTTTGGAAGCAATTTCATCGCCTTACCTAACCTAACTGGTTCAAATTTATTAGCAACTGTACATTCGTTTCAAATGAGTTACCGATATCAGCTGTTTATTACTGAAGTAGAATTATCGAAAATTTCCTTTACGCCTTGTTAGGTCTGTTCAATGTTGTTTTCATTACATCAGCACAGCCCGAGTTACGTTATTATAAAAACGGTGCATCATTAGAAAATTTCCGATGAAAATGAGGTACTGAACGGCTATCATGGTAAAACCCAAACCCGGGAGCTTGAAACTACCCTCATTTCTAGATAAGTGTGTGTGTGTGTGTGTGTGTGTGTGTGTGTGTGTGTGTGTGTTGTGTGATAGTTTGGTCCAACTAGATTCAAACTTAATTTTTTTTTAACGTCCGACTATTGTGCACACTTGGACTAATGCAGACGATGGGATGATTTATAGCGTATAAAAATGCCAAGCTCTGGCCGGGAATCGAACCAGGGTCCTCGGGGTGAAAGCCCAGTACGCTATCAACTAGGCCACCGAGGCGGCTTCAAACTTTAAAGAAAATTTCCCGCAGGGAGTGCAGACTAGCTGCACCTATTGAGAGGATTTAGACGTCTCTCGCGGTACCCGAGTCTAAAACACACTTACACTTACAACACTACACTTACGACTCTAACACTTTACACTCACACTTACATTTAGGGAGGCGATAATAGCCTCAATGTGCTTTTCACCTTAAAATACAAAAAAAAAAATTAATAAATAAAATAAAACAAAATTGGTGACATGGCGCTAATCACAGACACGATAGAACATGCACAAGAACAAATAATGGAACTCCAGAGACAAGAGGCTAAAGTTGGACTACGGATTGCTTTTGAGAAGACCCAATACATGACAAACATCAAGAGCGCCCCTAGCCATCTCAAGATAAACACGAATACAATAGCCAAAACCGACAGTTTTAAATACCTGGGAGAGTAGATAACACAAAACAATAGCGATAAAATGGCACCAGAAACAGATTACTCAAACTGGGAAAAGCGTACTTTTTCACGAAAAACATATACAACAAAAAATCCCTATCATAGAACACTAAACTAAGGCACTACCAAGATAGACAAGGACCTGGCAAACAACGCAATAGACTCAGAAATTATAGGAGACAGAGCAATATTCAGAAGTACAATACAGCAACTTGAGTTGCGGGAAATAAAAGACCCACGTGCAGGAGAGGAAGAGAGTGGACGCAAAAGGACAGAGAAAACCACTCAAGGAAAATGAAGGAAGCATGGGCTAAGAAGTTGATTAAGCGTGCCCTCTAAATGGGCTATTCAGAAAAAAACAAAATTGGATTAGAAAGAAATAATATTAAAGAAGAAGAAACGCTGAACAGAGAGATTTTTAGAAAGAGGATATTGAGTATGGAGGGATTCCAAGGAAGATTGCAGAAGAAACCTGGTGCGAAGTGGTCCGAGGACAGAAAGAAGCTGCATAGTGAAAGGATGAGGGAATATTGGAGGGAACGGAAGAGAAGTCAGCTAAGTGTGAAGAATTGAAATTGTCACGTGGTCCCTAGCAGGCCTCGTCGAAAGAAGAAGAAAACAAAATTGGTTTAGTAATAGTTTTGACAAGTTTCAAAATGACGGTCATTCCAATTTGATAGAAAGTCATAACTTTGCTTCGTATCCGATTCAACCATCTTATGGTATGCATTAAAATCAGCGTTTAATCAGCATTTTAGAATTTAAAATTTAACTAAAACAAAGAAAATTAATTTATCGGTTCATTTTCTTATTTTGAATGTAATTCGGAAATTTTAAACGCCAATTCATATGGATTTTAACGTTTATTACCATGGTAGAATCGCACTCCCAATAATGTCTAAGATGGACAAATGTTCTGTTATGTGTTTGAGTGCCAATTTTTTCAAAAAACTCACTTCCATCACGTCAGCGAGACAGCTGCGTGCCGTGATTGTGACAAACCAATAATATTCCTACGACATCTTAAACTGTACTCCAGTATATTTAAACCAACGAAACACAAATTTTATAATCATATAAGCTACAACACAACCTATTACCATATATCAACTAGATATAGGCTTTTAATCCATTCATTCTTTCAATAATAAACTGGTGTAGCACAAGTGTAGGCTATTTGCAAACTAGACACGCAGAAAAACCAATAAATGGCGTGAAGAAACAGTGTTAAAAAAACTTGTTACAGTTGTCAACTAATTACCGCCTATACTTTAATGTAATTGATTTATAAATTACTTCTACCATTAATAGGCCTACTACAAATTACTTCTCCAACAAGAAGCAGTCAAGCGAATTTTAACTTTAAGAAGATGAAATTATATACAGTTAAGGTTTTTGTGAAATACGTTCTCTTGATACAGTCACCTGAACGTTTCACTTACAGTTGTCAGAATAGACCAAGACAAAATTACAGCCTGCTTGTTATTGTCAAGTTTTGAAAATCTTTGATAACTGCTTGTTATTGACAACAAAAAGTTATTTTTAACTGAAATAGAATCCAATTTTAGCTGAACATCAATTGTTATTTCGATACCTTCAGTTTAGTTTTAGGTCGCGCATGCGTACAACCAAGGACTCGCATTCTGTCAATAAATAGCAAGCCTCTGTACTGTATGTGACAACACATTTACTGTCCAACTTCAATTAAAAAGTGCTACGTTACACAAATATTACACATTCTCTCTTTAACGCTTAATTTCCCAAATAGTTCTGGCTGAGAGCTACTAACAATTGGCGCTGTTTATCCAATTTTTGTGTGTATGAAAATTTATTACTTAAATTGATAAACGAAATTTGAGGTTAATTTATGGCTCGAGTAGACTGAAGCCGGAAAACTAACCCCGTCGAAGGTCAGTGTTTATTTTTGTTTTTGTTTGATTAAACTGTAAATATCTTTTTATTACAAATTAACTACTTATTTACTCTTCCTCTGTAGGAACTAATTTAGAAAATATTGCTATCGTGAAAACTGTTTTGAGGTTATGATAGGCCTACCTACATCCGCTTTCAGACGGCCTGTTTTGTCATGCATGTATTTTTATCTATGTACCTGTACACATCACGCAATAGTAATACCACGCAGCTGTCTTGCTGACGTGATACAGACAAATTTAAAAAAGTAATTGTTCTTATCTTAACCTTTTTTTGAAATTTAGATTTCATTATCAGCGTTATAATTTTCATACACTAGTATTTTAAAGTTTTTAATACTCGTAATATTGAAAATAAGATAACGAACCCCGTCGAATTAAATTTCTTGACTTTAACGGATTTTGACCAATCCGTTAATAGGCCTACAACATGGCTAAAATATATGAGCGAAATTCGATGAAACAAATTGAAATAATTAAGCTGTTTTCAGTTTACTTTCATCAATGAGCCTATAGCGACCATACGTTTTTGTTTAAAATAAAATTTGAACAAAATTCATTACAGCTTATTTACATTGATTTTCATTTAACCAGTGTTTTAACCGGAATAGGTTTTAAAATACTTCTTTTTTTTAAATTAAAATTGTTCCGAGGTACCGGTTAAAGAGATCCACGCAGACATCCACTACTTTTTTGACTCAGGATCCATCAAAATATCAAGATCGATTTTAGTAAGATCGACACACTTCTTATATACTCAGTATAGTGACGAACTGAAACATAAAAATTTCACAAATGATTCATAAGGCTGTTATTTACTCTGAGCCACGTATAATGTAGCAGGCTACTTCAAGTACGGGGTTGGGGTGGAGGAGGGTTGACTAATCCTGAGTTAAGGGTGTGTGGGAACTACACAAGTGTCGCGCACAGATTGTACAAACACAAACTTTCTGCTGTCAATCACGCCTAGAGACACTTGTTTCATGGACAATTTGCTCCCAGACAGATAAGCGTAGCCTAATCCTGAAACAGGCGTAATTAAATCAAACAAGTGCAGTGTTCCTACAAGGTTAACAGCAAGTCTTATATCCTCGCCCGCGCTGTGGAATCAAACTGCGGGGCGATGCCTTAGTAACTGAAAAGGCAGTAATACGAAAAATCGGTGCAAAAATATTGCACAAACTCTTTTACATTCAATTGTTCCTCCGGGAATATAAAAGACAAATTTGCATGATTTCCTAAAATTGTTACATCAGATTTTGCTGAATTTTTTATAATTTATGAATAATCATGATTCAATTCAGTGCATTAAATTTGAAATAAAAAACTTTTCGTGAGTGAACAGTCTTGAGTGCGGTCATACGATTTATAGTAGGCTACACTTTAAATTGCTGACAACAAATATTTGAGGAAATTTATTAATAATAAAGTGTCTACTTTGCGGACATTATTTCATATGTTCAGGAAAACGTAGCTAAGAAAAATGTTTTTCCGCACTCAAAATATAACCTATTATTTTTAACATAAGTGCGGTCACTGAAAGCGTAACGGAACTGAGCGGAATCAAGCTGTGTCGCTGGGTTCCGCTCCGCGCAGCTTTGACTCTGTCTTGGTTCGGTTTTCAAGCTGATTTCGCTTCCTCCACTGCGCTGACCACGCCTCCAAACTTATTATTTCTCGTTACCTAGGTTATGGTTTTAAAACATAGTAGATACCACGTTACATTAGACCTAAATATTTAGATTAAAAAAAAAAAAAATGAAACGCGTTCTTTTAACTGAAGCAAACTGCTTCCGGTTGTCGTTCATCTTCTCTCCGCTCCGCTCGCTCGACTCAGCGCGGCCGTCCGGCCTAAGCCTGAATGGTAGGTAAGTGTGTAGGCCTACATACTCACAGATAAACTACTCCGGATGTGAAGTTGACAGAGCTATTCGACTTCTCCTGCTTACAATAGCTACAAAATATGTCTATTTCGATAGAGATGTAGAACTATCTTAATGTTAGCCACAGAAAAAAACAATGTCGCAATTCATAAAATCAGTAGTAAAATTTGAAGGTCTCGTCCAAGAATAAGATTTATCAACTAATATAAAGCTGGACCCAAAGAATTTTAGATTGTGCAGTTATACTGATGAACTAAATTTGGAAGGAACTGAAGAAGGCTGCAAAATGGATGAAATAATTGAACGAAGCACGTACAAATACAATGAAGGTGGCAAGATATGGGATGGTTTTTTTAACAATAACACTTACCTTAACGGATTAAGCCTAAGAGTATTCCTTTCAAAAACGTATGTTGTAAATAGCATTATACAGGATGTTTGAAGAAGAACTCTCTAGTTTTATGTGTAAATTTAACGGTAAAACTAATGAAAAACTACATCAAAGTAGGCCTACATGCAATGAAGGTATTCACCAATGTAACTGTCTCAACCGCAGCGATGATTCTTTCGTGTAAATGGTTGCTGTCACTGATCTTTTCACCGTGCACAACATTTTTTACGCCCCCAAAAGAAAAAGTCAAGTGCGGTTAAGTCCGGGCTACGTGGTGGCCAAGAGATTGGGCCAACCCTTCCTGTCCATCATCCCGGAAAGCGAGTGTTCACCACCATACTCATGTCTAAAATTAAGTTGTACTGTTAGAACAGACTCAGTATGCACAAGCCAAATAACACACTGCTCCTTTTGTTGCGGAGTAGCCACTGCACTGCACTGAACGCCAATCCAAGGTCACGCAAGCCTGCCAACTGCAGGAACTGAATTCCCACATTTATGTCCACAAAAATTGGACAGTTGATGAATTAAAGACACAAACTAGAATAGTTTGTCACTTTGTGTATATTCTAGGGCACACTAAAATTAGGGAGTTATTTTTTTAAACAACCTGAATTTTTAAAAGTTAAGTATAATTAAACATTTGCTAAAAGTTTTAAAACATGACAATAAAAAAGTTACTCATGGCATTTTTTAGATTTTTTAGGGTAGATTCGTCTTTAAAGCGACAAAGTTGTTTGTAAATAGGCTATTTTAAATCTTGGCTAGTCAATGAACCCTTACGCACTTGCACTAGTAATACAAATACAATATAAATGCTTCTTTTACAAAGGCTTATCTGTGGGAAATAGTGTCCTCAATCGAGACACTGAAATAATAATAACTCTTCCTAAATATTTAGCGTCCGCAATAAAGACTGTTGATCCACTGGGTGTCTCTAAACGAAACTGTTCACAATGAAAACATTCCCGCAAGATGATAAAACAAAACAAAGTCACCGGCGGTCAGGGTTCATTTTTTGATTTTATTCGATTTAATAAGAGAAATCATAGCATTTATTGCACACGGACGGATAATCTTGAAATTAGGCTACAATATCTACAAAAATCTTAAGATCAAGTTTCTTTACCACCACAATTATCTTCTTTATACTTAGTGTTGTGAGAAAGTGGACATTTAATAAAAATAAAAATGGTCACACAAGTAAGCACAGCGTCAGTTAGAATACAAAACCATTCGTGTTTATTCATTTAAAACAGTTTCACTTCCATTAAAAATGCATTTTGGCGTTTTAGGAATTATACGAAGCTCTCAGTTGAATGCAATTACGAACAAATTTAAAAAAAAAATATCCTGTAAAAACTGAGAAGGTTTGCGGGTGGGTGGGGGATGAACGCTCTGTGCAAAGAAAACCAAATTACCAAGTAAGGCAGGAAGGCAAGGCGGCCTCTATTTACTTTGCTTCGGTCTATAGACATTCCATACGCCGTACCAGAGCTGTTTCTTTCAATTCTAAACTTGATTATCTTTTCACCGAGTTCGTCTTGAAAAATATAATTATTTTAGTTTACTCTTCCCCCTCTCCTCTGCCTTTATAATTTTACTCTAAAAGTTGTAAATCAATATCCACTCGTGGAACGTTTTTGTGCGAAGGGAAACTGTAGGGTAATCAAATTTTTTTTATTTTGCCTTTTTTAAAAGCTTGAAATTGTATTACTTAAAACATTTACGATACCTGACAGTTGTTTTTGGCACTCTTGTTTTAATATTTTTCAAGATAATGTTTACACGTGTCAGGCAATGTTTTTCGCACTCTTGTTTTAATATTTTTCAAGATAATGTTTACACGTGTCAGGCAATGTTTTTCGCACACTTGTTTTAATATTTTTCAAGATAATGTTTACACGTGTCAGGCAATGTTTTCGCACTCTTGTTTTAATATTTTTCAAGATAATGTTTACACGTGTCAGGCAATGTTTTTCGCACTTTGTTTTAATATTTTTCAAGATAATGTTTACACGTGTCAGGCAATGTTTTCGCACATTGTTTTAATATTTTTCAAGATAATGTTTACACGTGTCAGGCAATGTTTTTCGCACACTTGTTTTAATATTTTTCAAGATAATGTTTACACGTGTCAGGCAATGTTTTCGCACACTTGTTTTAATATTTTTCAAGATAATGTTTACACGTGTCAGGCAATGTTTTTCGTACACTTGTTTTAATATTTTTCAAGATAATGTTTACACGTGTCAGGCAATGTTTTCGCACACTTGTTTTAATATTTTTCAAGATAATGTTTACACGTGTCAGGCAATGTTTTTCGCACACTTGTTTTAATATTTTTCAAGATAATGTTTACACGTGTCAGGCAATGTTTTTCGCACTCTTGTTTTAATGTTTTTCAAGATAATTTTTACACTTGTCAGCAATGTTTTTCGCACACTTGTTTTAATATTTTTCAAGATAATGTTTACACGTGTCAGGCAATGTTTTTCGCACACTTGTTTTAATATTTTTCAAGATAATGTTTACACGTGTCAGGCAATGTTTTTCGCACACTTGTTTTAATATTTTTCAAGATAATGTTTACACGTGTCAGGCAATGTTTTTCGCACTCTTGTTTTAATATTTTTCAAGATAATGTTTACACGTGTCAGGCAATGTTTTTCGCACTCTTGTTTTAATATTTTTCAAGATAATGTTTACACGTGTCAGGCAATGTTTTTCGCACTCTTGTTTTAATATTTTTCAAGATAATGTTTACACGTGTCAGGCAATGTTTTTCGCACTCTTGTTTTAATATTTTTCAAGATAATGTTTACACGTGTCAGGCAATGTTTTTCGCACTCTTGTTTTAATATTTTTCAAGATAATGTTTACACGTGTCAGGCAATGTTTTTCGCACACTTGTTTTAATATTTTTCAAGATAATGTTTACACGTGTCAGGCAATGTTTTTCGCACTCTTGTTTTAATATTTTTCAAGATAATGTTTACACGTGTCAGGCAATGTTTTTCGCACTCTTGTTTTAATATTTTTCAAGATAATGTTTACACGTGTCAGGCAATGTTTTTCGCACTCTTGTTTTAATATTTTTCAAGATAATGTTTACACGTGTCAGGCAATGTTTTTCGCACTCTTGTTTTAATACTTTTCAAGATAATGGTTACACGTGTCAGCAATTTTTTTCGCACTCTTGTTATAATACTTTTCAAGATAAATGTCTACACTTATAAATCTTTCTTTTAAATAGTTATTTTCGATAGTGTGACAAGATATTTGAAATGGTTGCCTCTTTTGATCTTTTTTTATTATAAGTGGGCATAAATTCCGACCACCATAAAAAATAAAAAAAATAATCATATTAGTTATAGTTAATGTTTCAACTGATAAGCGTATCAAGTTTCAAATAAAAGAAATTTGCGATTTGAGAGCAAATGGGAAATAACAAAGCAAACCCGAAAGCGGTCAAGCAATTCTAAGTTGTTTTCCTATTAACTCTCTAACTGTATCCCAAATTTCTTTTATTACATTTACATAATTTTGACACTTCGACTTGCACCATGAATCTTCAATTATGATAAAATGTGTGTACGAAACGATTACGTTTTTCTATAGAAATTTTATCAAAAAAATTTAATGATATTTCGATAGTTTCTCGATCAATATTATGGTAGACACAATACTACGTACTGTTTAGGTATTTAGATAAAGACTCATGTTTGAGCAAATTTGACCAAAGTTTTTGCTAATGCTTATTTTTTGATATTTTTAATGCCTTAATGATATTTTTAAATTACACTTTAAGACCAAACTGGTCAATTCGTTTCTTCTCCAGGGATGTGCGCAGGCACAAGGATGCCTGAGGGAAATCAATTTTTTTGTATTTATGAAACCGTACATTAAGATTAATTTCCTTTTTTTTAAACCGAGGACAATAGCTTTAAAAATCTAAATCTAGGACATGAGTACAAAAACCAGGAAACCAAATTTTATATTAAAAATTATAAAACTGAAGTAAAAAGGCAAAACTTACAGGTTGTACTTAGTTATGAAGGTTCAACATTACAAGGAAGAAATATTTACAAATTTATTTTTATTTAAAAAAGTTTTAATTAACCTTAATACTTTTTATGAATACAAAACACTGATAATTAAACTAACTTTCAAAACTTATTAGAAAATGAAAATATAAAGGCCCAACCAACAGATTCTGTATCATTAACAACGTCCACTGGGTCCAGCTTTAACGGTAGGACATTTATATTTTTCATTACTACAGATTTTTTGTTAAAATGTATTGTTGTATTTAACTAGGTCATAAAACTCAGTAGTTTAATTTTTCTTTTTTTTTAATTAAAAACTTGTTGTTATCTTTCGATTAAGTTATGCTTAACTACGTTTGTTTTACATTTCCAAATAGGTGTCAAATTTTGAATCCCTTGGTCGACACAAGTTCTTCAAAAACTTAAGTCAGTGGAATTTTTATTCCAAAAAACAGGGCAGCACCCTTCCCTGACATTTCCCTGGATGAGAGTGGAAGTCACGGACGAAAGCCTTAATTAAGATCGATTTTATTTCACAAGCGCCATATTTTTTGTAAGTATTTTTATAAGTATAAGTAAAAACCAAGGTCGCTACGATATTATCTAGCTACTTTTTTCTGATGTCCTTGGATATTTATCAGTAAATCACTAGTGGCTATAATACTAACTCAGAGCACTTACGGTTATTGTTTTCTAATGGACATTGTAAGGCCTGGCGACCACCAAATGCGGAGTGGAGCTGCGCTCACTTGAGCCGAGCGGAGCGGAATGAAGATGAACAACAACCGGAAATGGAGTTAAGTTAGCTTAAAAAAACGCGTTTGTATCTTTTAAATCTAAATATTTAGGCCTACTGTAACGTATTCTAGGAAACTACTATGTTTAAAACCCGTAACCTAGGCAAAGTAACGAGAAGTAATAAGTTTAGAGGCGTGGTATGAGAAACGGAGTCAGCTTCAAAACCGAACCTAGACAGAGTTGAAGCTACGCGGAGCTGAGACTAACGATGTCCCTTGACTCCGCTCAACTCCGTTACGTTCGGTTTTGAATGCATAATCTGCTCGGCTCAACGCAACTCCGCTCAACATTTGGTAACAGCGAGATTTAAGGCTATTGTATTTTAGTCTTAAATATTTTTAGCAGGCCTACTAAACAATATTTAAACAATAAACAATGTAAAAGCAGGCGTTGCTTTTAAACAAGGTTTTTATCACTTTTATATTTAATGTCTTTAAGCTACTTTTGCTTCACACATATGTTCAAGTTACCGATTATACGTATTCGATTTAGACTGGTCATGTAAATAAAAAGATTGCTGAACGCAGAAAACGAATTTCACAAAACTCAGAACATTGAACACGCTAACATTTTGGATAATAGCGTGAACAAATCCGTTTCCAAACAAAATTCAAACAACTTTTTCAAAATGGCAATCACACGACATTGTCACGGTTTATTTCCAATAAAATTTGTGGATTTTAAATGATTATTTCGTGTAAATTTCAACGTTTATTACGATAGCAAAATCAGGTTTTAAAAATATTAACTGTTTGCGATTTCTGGAACGATTTCGCTAGGCAACCTGTCCAAACAATATAATTAGCAACTTTTTTACTTGGTTCTCTTAAGTATAAAATAATGTAAATTTTATTTATTAAATATGCCTATAGATTATAATATCTAAAGATTCCTCGAACGTGTTTACACATCAAAATTGATTCTTCTGTAGTAATTCGTTAAGAATCTTTAAATTTTCAACAAACTAGCGAGGTTGTTATTTATTGAAAATCTTATTGTTGAAGGCAATTAATTTCTAATTCCTCTTTTAATATAAACATTTTATATGATGTACAATTGAATTCAGTTAAATTATAGGTTATAGATAAAAATAATAATAATAATTTCTGTTTAAAATCTATTCGGAAATACTTGACAAAATTGGCAAATGTAAAGATTGAAAAAAAAAATTAATCTACTTGACAGGTTTTGTTCAAATGATTAGGCCTTTTCCAAATCACACTCGTGCATCATAATTGTTTCCATATTTAAAATAAAGTCGGTTTTTTCCTTGAACTGACCATGTTATATCAGTTAGCGTAATGAGGACGAGGGATCAGTGTTAACGGAATCGGTAAAGTTTACGGCAGTAACTGCCATTTAGAACCTAAGATCTTGAGTTGCGCAGTTCAGAGACGCAGCAAAATGACAAGTGTCACCTCGATTTGTAACAATTTCGACAATAAAAGCTCGTACTCAGTTTTTTTAATTATAGTTTCTAATTTTATTGTTATCTTACTTTAAAGCTCGTAATTTATTTAGGCTATACAAACAAATTCAATGAATGCCAAATTTTAAACAATAATTAATAGCCAATCCATTAAAAGCGAATAGGATTTAAATGCATTTAAACGTACAACACATAGGCTATAGAGCATTAATGAAGGCTTGCCATTCAGCCGCGCCTAGCCGTTACAATAGTCTAATTATTTCGAATGCATTCGTAATTAAACTGCACAGTATAAGCCTACGTATGACACTTGTACAATAATTACAAAAATATCGAATGAATAGATAATCGGTAAGGGTGGCGAACAGCCCGAGCGTGACCGGGACATTGTTGGAGCTCGAACACCGTGGCGGACATCTCTATCCAGCTGTCCGCCGGGCAAACACCCTACCCGGGGTGTGAGGGGGAGCGCTTCATTACGCGACATTGAATTTTGCAGTGGAGAAAGTTGGACGGAAATATTTACTTCCTGTTTGCCAACGGAAGCGACTGCTTAGAGACGAAGGGTAATTTTACCGAGCTTACCGACAAACTGTCGGGCACCAATAATATGTTTCAGAGTTTTAGTCTGATTTCACGAATAAACTGCTCGCGAATATTTAGGCGTGCTTTTAAAATAATATTTGATGGCATTAGAATGGGTGAAGGTAAAATATGGCACACAAACACTTTCAGTTATAATTCCCCAAACAATTCGAAACAACATTTTCCGAAGAAAACAGTAAAATCGCCAGTTTATGAGGGTACTTTCACAAAATCATATCCAGTACTAAAAAAAACAAATATATCCTACTGATAAACAACCAGATGATTGTTCGTACGGTATATAAAGATCTAGTTATCAAATACTTTCACAAGATGCGACTCCTTTAATAAAGAACCTCTATAGAAAACACTATAAACTGGCTGTAGTCATATAGGAATAATGTGAGTGTTCAATTAAACAATATTAACTAGTGTTTAGAAGAACAGTAGACCTCAAGACAGAGCTTGTAAATTTTTCCACCAATTTACCGGTGACCGTACAGAGTCCGCCAATGAAACGGGATGATTGTAGGTGGCCTTGAGACAAAGTTGGCAGGTAGTGGTGCGATGGTTACTGGCGCGTCATCACCTGCACAATATACTATTTAGTTGCAATGGATCGTTGGACGGGTAAACAACGCGGCTACGCGGTGAAAGCGTATTATCAAAATGGCGAACATTTTTTGCAAACTCAACGTGCTTCATTTTAACATACCGCGTAACCAGCCTGTTCCTTCAGATAATGCAATTCGAACATGGATAAACACCTCGAGCAAACGGAATCAACGTCTTAAAAAAGAGGCAGGCGTGTAAAAACTGTTCGAACACCTGTAAACATCGCAGCTGTTCAACAGGCTAAGGTTACAAGTCCTCGCCGAACAGCCAAACAGCATGTCCATCGAATTGGAATAAGTGACACATATGGGGGATACCTAAAAACAAAAGTGTCTCAAGCCCACAACCATTCATGCCATCAAACAACGAATTGTAGACGAGATTGCACCAATACCTGTCAACATGCTGCGAGAGGTCATGCAAAACGTCCAAACCTTAACTGCAATTGGTAGACGTAGTGCTCAGAAAATAATATTTTTTCGTATTGTACCCATAATGGCTATTCTTGTACTTTCAATTAATTATTTACTAAAAAAATATTTAAAAGTTCCTTTTCAAAAATAAATTACTTTATTTAATCATCCCATTTCACTAGCGGACCCTATATAAACGAAAAATATTACTGAACCAACTTCATTGGAACTTATATTTTTTTCCCCAGCCACTACATATAACCAGTATTACACACACACACAAACACACACACACACACACACACACACACACACACACACACACACACACACACACACACACACACACATTCTCAAATTTAAATCAGAGGTCTTTAAACGGAAATGAATGGGGAAAATTGTATACGTACGTTTTTCGGGCTTTATACAAGGTACCTTCGTACCAAATTTAATCAATTTAATCAAAATTAATCAAGCGTTGGCCAAAACTGCGTACACTTGTCTTTGTTAAATCAGATGCCACTGTCTTGAAGTGGAAGTAAATAAAAATGTTTCACATGCATTATTTGGGCTTTGTGCACGATATCTTCGTACCAAATTTTAAAAACAATCGGTTAATGCGTTTGGCCAAAACTGCGTAGGCCTACATTTGTCTTTGTTAAATCAGAGACCGCCATCTTGAAGTGGATGTAAATAAAAATGTTTCACATGCATTATTTGGGCTTTATACAAGATATCTTCGTACCAAATTTTAAAAACAATCGGTTAATGCGTTTGGCCAAAACTGCGTAGGCCTACACTTGTCTTTGTTAAATCAGAGACCGCCATCTTGAAGTGGATGTAAATAAAAATGTTTCACATGCATTATTTGGGCTTTATACAAGATATCTTCGTACCAAATTTTAAAAACAATCGGTTAATGCGTTTGGCCAAAACTGCGTAGGCCTACACTTGTCTTTGTTAAATCAGAGACCGCCATCTTGAAGTGGATGTAAATAAAAATGTTTCACATGCATTATTTGGGCTTTATACAAGATATCTTCGTACCAAATTTTAAAAACAATCGGTTAATGCGTTTGGCCAAAACTGCGTAGGCCTACACTTGTCTTTGTTAAATCAGAGACCGCCATCTTGAAGTGGATGTAAATAAAAATGTTTCACATGCATTATTTGGGCTTTATACAAGATATCTTCGTACCAAATTTTAAAAACAATCGGTTAGTGCGTTTGGCCAAAACTGCGTAGGCCTACACTTGTCTTTGTTAAATCAGAGACCGCCATCTTGAAGTGGATGTAAATAAAAATGTTTCACATGCATTATTTGGGCTTTATACAAGATATCTTCGTACCAAATTTTAAAAACAATCGGTTAATGCGTTTGGCCAAAACTGCGTAGGCCTACACTTGTCTTTGTTAAATCAGAGACCGCCATCTTGAAGTGGATGTAAATAAAAATGTTTCACATGCATTATTTGGGCTTTATACAAGATATCTTCGTACCAAATTTTAAAAACAATCGGTTAGTGCGTTTGGCCAAAACTGCGTAGGCCTACACTTGTCTTTGTTAAATCAGAGACCGCCATCTTGAAGTGGATGTAAATAAAAATGTTTCACATGCATTATTTGGGCTTTATACAAGATATCTTCGTACCAAATTTTAAAAACAATCGGTTAGTGCGTTTGGCCAAAACTGCGTAGGCCTACACTTGTCTTTGTTAAATCAGAGACCGCCATCTTGAAGTGGATGTAAATAAAAATGTTTCACATGCATTATTTGGGCTTTATACAAGATATCTTCGTACCAAATTTTAAAAACAATCGGTTAATGCGTTTGGCCAAAACTGCGTAGGCCTACACTTGTCTTTGTTAAATCAGAGACCGCCATTTTGAAGTGGAAGTAAATGGGAGAAAATCTTACATTTTGGATTTATACAAGGTACATCCGTAAAAATTTCAAAACATTCGGTCAACGCGTTTGGCGAAAACACTCGTCATTGTAAACTGAATCAGAGCTGCCATATTGAAACGGAAACGAATAACAAAAAATCTTACATTTTGGATTTATACAAGGTACATCTTAAAAATTTCAAAACATTCGGTCAACGCGTTTGGCGAAAACACTCGTCATTGTAAACTGAATCAGAGGCTGCCATATTGAAACGGAAACGAATAACAAAAAATCTTCATTTTGGATTTATACAAACATCTTAAAAATTTCAAATCGCGTTTGGCGAAAACACTCGTCATTGTAAACTGAATCAGAGGCTGCCATATTGAAACGGAAACGAATAACAAAAAATCTTACAATACATGGTTCGTTTCTTTATACGAGGTACCTTCGTACCAAATTCCAAAAACAATCTGTCAATGCTTTTGGCCAAAACTGCTTAGCCTAATAAACACACAAAATAGAGGTATCGCTTCGCTCGTCCAACAATTAATTATTAATCTAGTATTAAAGCCTAGTCGTTATTTCGAGTAGTATAATTAAATACTGAACATAAACGCAGTTAATTCCAAAAACGTTAAGGTGGTCGTAATCCCCATGCGTCCCATGCGTTCACAAAAGTTTTTTTACTAGGATCGGTGTCTATATATACGTGTCTGTGTATACCGCTGGAGATAAATTTTTTAACAAATTTTGATTAAATTTATGGCGCAGATCTGGTTTACCCAATAAATTGTTTTTTTAATTTTTCAAAAAAAAGTTTGAAGTCTTTTTTGGTCAAAAATCTTGTAAGAGTTGGATTTACTCAAACTCACTCCTATCGATGTTGTTCAAAATTTTGCTTAAATTTAATCAAAAAGTACAAAACAATGTATAGATCGCTAAATACCGAAAAGTATGATACAGGAGTTATCAGGAAAACTGAAAATTGGAATAAATTATCGAGGAAATAGCATGGATGTCTATAATAATGACCACATCAGTGTATCGCATTTGCAAAATTGAAATTTGAGGTTCGCTACAGACCTACTTAAATTAATTTTTAAAAAACCACGGTTAGGTTTGTTGTTTTCTCCATTTTATAATTTCATTTAGGGAGCGATTTAAAATTGTGTACATCAGTTACAATTATGAATCTTCAAAATTTGAGCGAACCCGATAGGATTAGCTTTTTAAATATTTAAGCTTTCTTGAAAATTTAAAACTGCTTTTTGCAAATTTTAACGCGTTTTGTGATGGTAAAAACAGGTTTTCAAAAAAGTGTAAGATAAAATAATTGTTGAAAATTCGCTTCCATCACGTCAGCGAAAGACCATTGCGTTATACAATTATTTTCAACTTTGAAACATCCTCAGCCGCGCCTGGTAAAATCAATGTTGACACTGTGGAACTAGCCTTAAAAAAATCGGTCCCCGAGATAAAACACGAACCACCAAGCACAATATCATTCGTTGCCCTGCTTGTTTTCTTTTAAATTTAGAACAGCTGTTTGCTGTTATACAGAACAGTGTATTACCACGGTAACCGGGTTATATTTCCCGCCTCCAGTTCCGAGGACCGGAGCCGCTGAGGTTTTGTTAATTGGCGAGGAAGGCTTATAATTAAGATGCAGAGCAATGAGCGCGGCCCAAAGACGCCGCCAGCCTACGCTCAGGATCGGAAACCATCAATAACTTCATTCCATTCCCGGCCTCGGTGTCTGTTCCTTCGACGTCAAAGAGTGTCTTGAGTCTTGATGGAGCGATTAAACCGTCAAGTAGGCCTATAACCGGCTGTTTGCTTTGCACAAGTAGTGTCAGAGGCCGTGGTAAATCTGCAAGATCTTACAGCCACGCGAAAATATTGAGACTTAATATAGTGACTACTTCTAAACAGCTTATTTCGCTCAATAACTACAGTATCATTTCAATTAAGGTTATGTTTATTGCCATTGTTAATTTTAATAATGTATTTTCTAAATTTGTGTAGTTAAATTATTTACTGTATATGACCTATTCCAATTTTTGAATGTCAGAATCACAAATATTATACTTATTATTATACTTAGACAGTATAACTGTCATGTATAACTGTCAAAAGTAGGGTTACAAACTGATTAATTATTAAGTTCCTTATATAGCCTAAGGTACTCAAATTCATAGTCTGTGACAGTTTCAGTTAATTTTTAAGTTGTGTACCTACCACACATGCGAAATTTATACGAAAATAATTTTCAAGAGTTGCCCTTTCCTACATGCATCTAAATTTTTATAAAAAATAATTAAATCATAATAGTGAAAAAGTATACAGTCAGGCATGCCAAAAGAAGTAGTCACTTCTGTCGGCCAGTACTGCACTGCCTAAGTTTTTATTTACTTCTCACTTCAGGAAGTATAAAAATGTTTGGTGATCGTAAAAAAATTGATCTTAAATACATTACTTGACATTTGCGATACAGGCACTAGTCTTGTGTTTGTTCAAATTCGATATCATTTTTTTAATTTTTCCAAAATAATTTTATAAAGCTGCCTTCTGTTAAAAACAAACTGTTGGAAATTGGATTTTCTCAATTCGGTCCCAACGATTTTGAAAAAACCTGCTAAAATAAGAAACGCTGTCCTTGGAAAATCAGATTTTGGAGCCTAATTTCTCAAAATCGTTTTAATAAAAAATTCTTCCTTATTGGTATAAAAAACCCCGGAATAGGCTTATAGTTCCTAAGAGTATAAAAATGTCTCATTTTTTCCCTTTTTATCAGATTATGAACGTTTCATACGGTACACAGAATTGCAACAGTTCGTTCAATGTTTACATATTAAATAAAAAAAGGCACAAAAAAGTAGAACTTTTTATTCATTTTTAAGTGCCTTGAGTCCAGAAAAATTGTTTTTACTTTATTTCCTAACCATCTGTGTGAGTTAGTGTATCTGTGCACATCGCTGGTACTAAACGATTTGACCGATTTTGATGAAATATGTCATCATATAGACCTGGTTTTGCCGATGTTTCGGAACCCTTGAAACACGTTTTTGGCTCAATCTAAATTTCTCAAACTCCGCTCTAACATTTTTGATCGAAATTTGCTGAAATATCTTCACGAGTAGGTTATACAAACAAAACTTATGGATCGCTATATTCTCAAAATTTGGGATTAGTGAGCTGTCAAAAAGATCTTTGCTCTTAAGACGAAACAAAAACTTCTTTCGTATAATAATGTCGTAATACTTCATTTCATTTGTTCTGTTAGTAATGTTTCTTGCTAACTGAAATATGGTATAGTAAGCTATTTGTGGCACAGGGCCTGTTTAACCTTCAAATAGACCCTAATTGTCAGTTTACGCAAGGCTATTAATAACATTAGATTACAAAGTATTTATAATAATAAACATCGATGGCTTAGTGCATGAAGTTTGAATTGACAAACACGTGATATTAGTTATTAACGAATTTCTATTGGAAAATGAGCGATTGGAGCGGCTGTTCTTAGAAATCGTTACACTACGACAGAATGTCTGTCCGTCTCTCTCTCTCTCTCTCTCTCTCTCTCTCTCTCTCTCTCTCTCTCTCTCTCTCTCTCTCTGCGGGCGTGAGCTATTACAAAAATCGATTTCGATAATAGCTTGTTCAAGTTCGATACTCAGAAAAACCTCTTCAACTGTTTCTAAATGGCGGTCATTCCAAAATTTAATAAACTTGTTCATCTTACACTACTTTGATAATATCGTAAGCATGCGATAAAACCTTTGTAAATTAAAATTTTTAAAAACTGATTTATAATTGTGAAATGAAATTTGCAGGAAAGCATAACATAAGGAGTTAGGCCTACTGTTATGAGATGTGGTAGTGTTACTTTATTTTGATAGAGTCTGTTGTTAATTTCAATTCCCATCATATTAGCAATACAACAGTACCGTGATGATTATTTTCAATTTGATCTTTGATAAAAAACATAACAGTTTCTGTCTTCAAAGGACACTTGAATAAATTGTGTATACAGAGTGCACAAATTCTCTACATAGAATTAAATTATTTAAATTAACACTAAGCAGTAACATTACCAAACAAAACACAAATCCATTTGTTATTTCACAATAAAATCAATTAGAAAGCTATTGATTAGACATTTTTAAAAAAATGAAAAATCGACTAATTTTTCAACGTCGATTTATGCTGAAATTTACGCTAACTTTGCTTGCTGCTCAAATTTCGATCAAATACGGAGATTTATAGCGCTAGTCAGTGTAATTCTTAATGTAATAATCTTTTTTTCCGTTAAGTGTTTTTTTTTAATTTTAAGGCGAAAAGCACATTCAGGGTTTTATCGCCTCCCTAAATGTAAGTGTGAGTGTAATTGTGTAATGTATGTGTAAGTGTAGTGTTGTAAGTGTAAGTGTGTGTTAGACTCGAGGGATGTCTAAATCCTCTCAACAGGTGCAACTAGTCTGCACAACCCTGCGGGGAAGAGTGTTGTTATTTTGATGCGTAAACTCTTATACTGTCCTGTAGCCTACTAATAAAAGTTTTGAAAATGGAAGTATTCCGAAATGCGTTAAGAAATATAAAATGTTTGAAGCTAGGAAAGGCAGAGTTATGCACTCACCGAACCATATTTGATAGAAGTTTGCTTCATTGGTTTCATTTATTAAAGTCCGTATGTGTGGCCAAAGTTTGAGTAAATTTTGGTGATGATTCAATTAAAGTTAGGCTACTTTGTGTGTGTGTGTGTGTGTGTGTGTGTTCTTTGAGTTTTAACAATTCTTGTTGTAGATAGCGAGTGTTGTTTTGGTAGGCCCTACTTAAGCACTAAATTCAAGGGAAATTTATTGAAATTTGGTAAAAACAATTTGACCCACAAATAACATAGACTTAAATTGGTCACTAGATCACCAAAAACATCTTTTTCAGATATTTTCCTAACAACAACATTTTTGATAATTGCGGTCGCGGAAAACTACGTCACCTTATTTCTCAAAATAGGATTAAATTTGCAAAAAATGTTAACAATACAAGAAAAATTAAAACCCAGCCACTGAACAGTATGATTTTTCTTTGAACACAAGCTGTTGTTGGTTTTTAGATCTTCATTCATGATGTTAATATTTATTCTTTATGATTTTCTTATTATTACGTTCTATGTTATTGTTTAATCCCTCTAAGGGCGTAGCTGTCAATATTTTAACATAATATAAGAATAGACAATAGTTTTAACTGACAAACAAAGGTGTTACATAATCTCGAAGAATTCATTGAAATATGTTTTACAGTAACTAAGACACGACGATTTCTCTGTTTTTTCCGTTACTTTTTGACGTGTAATTTTTGGAGGAGGTATCGCTAGAAAGTTAATGCAGTTCGCTATATCATTCATCTTGTTTATAGATTATTAGTTACGAGAAAGTTTGAGCAACATCTTGCTTCATTATTTCCACTTATACAAGCAATACGTACAAACAGATTCTAAAGTAATGTATCCAATCTATGCTAATTGTAAGGCTATTTTGTCGAACCACCCTCGAGCCTAGGGGGAGGGTAATCATTCGCTTAACACTTGCTTACAATATAATCCTTTATCAAACAACCCTTTGACCGGTCCTGGCCCCTGTAATCCCCTCTTTGACTCCATAATGGCGGCCAACGTACTTCTTGACCAGTGGGTCCGATAATCCCGGCCTCTGCTCCATATGTAGCCTTTTCAAATTACTGTTTAATTCTCTCCGGACAAAGCCCCGGCGAACTTTGTCCTCTGCCTGGGATTAGTAGGTCCAGTCGCCATCTTGGTTTCCAATTCACTGAAGTTTAGAAAAAAAATATTAAAGACGTTACTTTAAATTTGTTTAAATAACATAACACGTGCTTCCTGAGTCAACTGCCGTACTTCACAGGCGCATTGCTTTATCAAAATAATGAAAGTTCTTTTAAACATTGGCCCGAAATGGGTTTTGTTACGAGGCAGAATATTGTGTAAATTTAGTGGTATTATAGCCTAAAGCTTGTAACCTGCAAAAGTGGCAGCAGCTTGACTGACCCACATAGTAGGCCTATGAGTGAATATTTTAAAAGTAATCAATTGGTATTATTATATAACTGAACTTATTGCTAAATTGAAGTTATACACGACTTATAGTAAAGAAAATGGACACTTACCTACATCATTTACAAATATAGCCTAAAACATCAATCTTGTACAATATAGCCTATTTAACTGCTCTTATAATTGTGATTACTGAGCTGAACATATAATACGTCGTCCATTAATTTAAAAATGTTAATATTTATTAATTAATTTATTTAATATAAATAATAATTTACACACACACACACACACACACACACACACACACACACACACATATATATATATATATATATATATATATATATATATATATATATATATATATAGTATATATTCAACTGTAAGTAAACGCTCTAAACAATTTTGTGTTAAATAGTTCTGGTATTATAGTATAATGGCTTTAATTATAATTTAAATATTCATTTTTTTACGAATAAATATTAAATTTAAAAAAAGTTAAGGTCAGCATCAGGATTTGAACTTACATCACATCAGTTATTTTCATAATCAAAAATCGTAACACTGAGCCAAGAATGTCCTATGGTATACTCATGTATACCTCAATAGTACACTAAATTTAATTCAAGAATAATAGACTAAAAATACAATCATTGGGACTGTCGGCGAAAGAGGTAGCTTCTTAAAATATAAATGGAGAGAGAGAGAGAGAGAGAGAGAGAGAGAGAGAGAGAGAGAGAGAGAGAGAAAGAGATAGAGAGAAGCATGTACGTTGTATGTATATACAGGCACAAAACATACATACGCGCGCGACCAACTCAGTCGGAACTGGTAGACGAAAGAAAGGAGAACTGAGAACTGAAGGGGGTCTGTGTAAGACTTCCCCTACTCGCGTTACTTACGCTTCGTAAGCCTACTCGATGAAATCTAATAAAACTTCCTGTCTAAAATCTCAACCACTTTGGTGTCTTAATAAATCCAACATTAGAATACGAAAATAAACACGGCACGCATCTGTCTCGTGAATTCTTAAATGCAATTTGTTTACGTTAACCTTTTTTGAAATTTTGATTTCACCATCATAATAACATAAAAACTTTACATACTAGCATTTTAAAGTTTTAATAAAAATAACAGTTTTAATAAAGTAATAAAAATGTTACTGCCTTTCGGGCTTTACACAAGGTACCTTCGTACGAAATTTCAAAACAATCTGTCAATGCTTTTGGCCAAAACTGCGTAACAAACACAAACCAAATGCCGAAGAGTTGAGTCGAAACAGAGACTTCGTTTCGCTCGGTCAACGGATCCGAAACCCGTTACATTAGCCGATCTCAACTTTGTATGTACTTGAAATTTTGTCCGTATATAGCCTACATATCTACGTTTGTGCACTTTGTAACGCTTATACTGAGGGTGAGAACGGGGTTAATCAATTAGATATTTTATGTTGGTTCTCTCTTCTCTTCCTGCGTTAACTGCAACAGCAGAAAGATCTTTCTCGGCTCTAAAATTAATCAAAACTAATGAGGACGAGGGATCAGCGTTAACGGTAAGAGTAAAGCAATGGGAATAACTGCGGCTATACGTAAACAGTTAAGGATAGTTGAGAAGAGGGGAAAGAAGAAAAAGCATGTTTTCTTTAGTACAACTTGTGTTTCAAAATGAGTGGCTTTGTAAATAACAATAAGAATTGTATAATAGGAATCTAGAAAAATTAAATAATTTTTTGTTTCTTAAAAAACGAGTAATTTTTTACTTACTTTATTTCTGTAGGTCTCAAAACAGCCTGAAAGTACTAGTTTTTGAAGGTATTATTTAAAAAAAGTTTAACCTCTTGTAAGCTGAACCATTGAACCAACCGCCTCCACCCACAAAACCGCATTAATCCGTCAGTGACTCAGAGCAATAAGGCCGATTCAATACACAGGTAACCCTGGAACACTGGCGCGATATTACGCAAGCATGGCCTACCTAAGAAAGAATACATTTATTTCCCAGAATTTATTTTCGAGCATATTTTCACACGCCATGTAAGCATGGATAAACGCAAGTATGGCCTAATTGTACAAAACAGAACAGAAGGAGAAAGATGTCTGTAACAGCCGCCAAACGTAGCCGCAGCGTGACGTCACGTGTAGCAAGCATGTCAGCATAGATGCGCCCAGTATTTATCAAACTGTCCCCGTGTATTTCTTTTTTATCGCTTCTCAGTGTCAATATTATCCCAGTCTATAGGCGGGCGGCCTTTGAGTCACACAGCTGACAAAATATCCGATATCACCGCTGACTTCGTCACATTTCTCCACGTGTAAGCAAATACTGTGCTCTGATCTGTGGCTGTGGGAAAATTTCATCTGTGATTCCCGTCCCGTCTGTAATTAATTACAGTAACCGTGGCATCTTACCGTATTGTGGGTGATCGTGAATAAAATCGATTTAGATGAATCTATTCGACTGGGGTTCCCCAAAGAGAAACGAGGTTTTTGTAGACCTATAAGTGTGCGCTTTGCTGGAGATCAAAATATTTTATCGAATTCGAAAATTAGGTATCAATCTTGGTCAAATAAGCTTAAAAATTTAAAAAATTCTAATTATCATAAAGATAGATCTCACAATTTTTGTTAATTTTAACTTAAGTAGGCCTATTACTCACGAGAAAATTGATACAATAAATCTCCAATAATTGCGATACACTTTGGTTAGAAACAAGACTCATAATTTAATCAGTGCAGGCCTTTACTAAGTTTGAAACAAAAATCTTAATGCATACACTTAAGGGAGAGCCTGAATAAAAATAAATAAATTACAAAACTGACCACCATATTGATTTTTTTTTTTACTGATTTCGGCTAGGCTATTAATAATCTTCATACAGGAACATCTAAACAAATTATTTAATATTTTTTTAATTTGTTTCGAATTTTAAAAAAAAATTTAAGGATTTTATCGATTTTACTGTCAACATTAATTCAAAACGTAAAACAGAAAGAAACATTACACAAATTGCACAAAATATTAGCATACAGAAACTTACACCACTCAATTTTTTACAAAAATTCGTGATCGTTAAGGTACCTTAAAAAAAAGAAAAAAGAATTTGCATAGGTTGTAGGGCTATGAAATTTAGGAGTATAGATTGTTTTCCTCCTTCTCAAAAAAAAAGAAAAAAATGGTTGGTGAGTTATGGAGAAAAAACTGGGAAATCTACATAATAAAATTAGTGAAGTAAAAGAAATATGAACAAAATTTAATGAACCGATTTTGAGTAATTTAGCTGACCGACGCTACTTTTTGTTGATAGTTTCAAAACAAATGTTTAGAAAATTAGTGGAATGTTACAAAGTTTGTGCATTAGCATTTAAATAATTTATTTTGTCTCACTTGGATAAAAATAGAAAATAACGACTCACAACAGAAATATTAAATAATCGCGGAGAACAGCTGTCTCCCTGACGTGATAGAAGCGAATTTCCAAAAGTATTTTTCTTTAACTTAACCTACTTAAAACTCTGACTTTACCATTATAATCAGCATTAAAGTCTGCATATACTAGCTCTTACCAATTTCATTGAAAATACGAAAATAAACGTCACAATAAATAATAAAATACCGAAAAAACCGCCGTCATATTAAATTTCTTAATTTAAACGGATATTGAAATTTAAAAATGCTAATTTATGCAGTTTTTAACGCTTATTACTATGGTAAAATTGGATTTTCAAAAAAGTAAGATAAAAAAAGTTATAATTTTCAAATATTTCAAATGATTGTCATTTTTAAAATATTGACAAAAATTTCTGGTTGACGAACTTGTCCAAGCTAATTTCTGTATTTGATTTGTGTGCCAAGTTTGAATGAAATTGGATTAAAATTTCGAACGAGAGCACGCGCGCGCGCACACACACACACACACACACACACACACACACACACGTATATATATTATTATTATTATTTGCGTATAGACCCTGTTGGATCACGCAAAGCACTCCAACTCAAGTCTTGTTCCTTCTAATCCTCCACACCTCCCTCATCCTGCCCCCATGGATCCTCTTCCGTTCCTTCGTCCATTTTACCCTATATATATATATATATATATATATATATATATATATATATATATATATATATATATATAGAGAGAGAGAGAGAGAGAGAGAGAGAGAGAGAGAGAGAGACTATATAAAAGACCCTCAAAAAAGTGATGACGGCCGCTCCAATATCTCATTTTTCCAATAATAATCGCGTTAGGCAGTATTATAGTTGACGTGATTGAAGCAAATTCCAAAAATGCTTCATGTTACGCTCAATGCCGGATTTACAAAATTTGACAACGTAGGCAGACTTGGTAGAGGCCTATATAACGGGAAGAATTTTTCTTTAGTACAAAGAATTTGAAAATTGATTGATTATTTTTTTTAATTTGTGCAATATAAACCTAATTTGTTTATATAATTTAAATAGTAATAAAATTAAAACAACACAGGTCATCTGGTAACATTTTTTTTTCAATTTTGTTTTGAAAAATTAAAAAAAAAAATGTTCATGTGTTGGGGCCTGTAGACTGCGCCTATGTTTGCCTGTGCCTAAATCCAATAACTTACGCTATTTCGAAAATATGATTTTATCTTAATATTGACCATTAAAATGTGTATATTTATGTAGTTTAACTTTTCAAATTACTGTACACAGAAAAGTCAAAATACTAATTTATGCTGATTTTAACTCAGATTACTTTCTGAAATTGCGAACGTGGGAGCGCCGAAACGCACCCACACTCGTATAAAAGTATAAAATAAACAAAAATAATGAATATAAACAACAAATTATCGACCTATAAAACTAAAAAGTGATTTATGAAAGGTCATTTCAAGGTTAGGTCTGTGTTTTTCTATGATTATCAGCTTTACGTAAACCAGCTTTGGAGCTTGGAATAAGTGGGTTAAACATCCTACTTCTTCTAGTTACGAGGCGTATAACAGTTTTTGAAACAGTGTTCGAAAACAAAAAACCAAAACATGTACGAAGCAATGCTGGTTTCTGAACTGCCCCCGGCAACTCCCGAAATCCCGTTTCGAAAGTTTAATTCAAAAAGCCTGAACCGACGCACGCACACCGCCGCCGGCAGAAAGAGTTACCCAACAGTCTGGCGCTCGGCGAACATTGCATCCCCTGATCCCCCGTCACTGTATCGATTGCGGACTCCAGTTTAATCACGTTAAAAGCGTTCTGGATGACCCCGTACCCCCTTCTCCCATCCACCTTAATGTTTCCGCGATGATGACTAGAGTACAGTCTGCCGTGAAATTATATCCGAGTACAGTCCCGTTCTGTTACACCTGAGCTGGGTAACGTTCAGTAGTTTAAAGTTACACAACTATTGCAATAGTCCACGGGCTATGGCAATAACAACTAGTTCAATGAATGTATACAATCACAGCAGAATGAATTGTGCCTTAATATGTGAGGTTAGCGTAGTCAATGAATACAGAATTTATTTGGAGAGGGAGAGAAAGACAGACAGCAAGAGAAACATAGAATATGATCACCCTCCCTCCCTCTCTCTCTCTCTCTCTCTCTCTCTCTCTCTTCTCTCTTTCTCTTTCTCTCTATTTCTCTCTCCCTCTTTCTTTCTTTCTTTCTTTCCCTCTCTGAGCTACAAGTTCAGAAAGAAACGTGCAGCGCTGCCTATCGGCGGGTGCTCCAACTAGCATTGTAGGCTGAATAAAACGGGCTGACGTTTTCAGACAAGTGTTCTTCTTATAGATTCTGTATTCATTGGCCTAGTAATTTGTGCTGAAACTTTCACCCCGATATTTGAATGCAGGGAGGTGTATATTTACGACAAAAAGCAGTGTCATAGGACTGAAGAACAAAGAGCAAGGAAAGTAGCCTATTTTGGGCTGACATATCTTTGCTAGTGATGGGCGTTATTTTGTTATCTGTTATCTAGTGACGGTTGTTGAAGAATAACTATAATAACCGTTATCAAGGGTAACAAATAACGGTTACTGGGCTGAAGTGTTATAACTCTAACAGCAGTTTAGTAGTATCGTGCTTTTCCGCCAAGAGCGCTGCAATAACGATCAACAATAGTTTAACGACACCGCAAAGTCTAATTCAATGTCGATACAAATGCTTGAGTGTATTCTTTTACAGAAAACTTACTCGGACGCCATACTATTTAAATCGATCTTCCATTCAACATTTCAATTGCAGATAAATAATTAAATACTTGTCATTTTATCTACACACCCGTCATATATAATTTAAATAGCCTAATAATAAAATAAAAATAACATAGGTCATCTTGTAATTTTTTTCAATTTTGTTTGAAAAATTTTAAAAAAATGTTCATTTGGTGAAGGGCTATAGGCAGCGCCTATGTTTGCCTGTTCGTAAATCCGGTTTCTTACCGGATATCGTATATCGGATATCGAATATCGTGGACCCTATATTCTTACCGGTTTCTTAATGATCCCAATATTATTTTTATATAACTAGTGTAATGAGACAGTAACCTTTCGTAAAGGCGAACATTGGATATTTTCATTCACTTAAAGTACAAGGTCGTTCACCTAATGACCTAACAACTGTTTTGGTATTAATTTTAAAGATTAGTAATTAGTTATTAATGTGTTTTATTTTGGGACAAGTGACAGCAATCATAAATATTAGTAACTTCTTTTCCCGAGTACATTAACTGTGTATCGTTCCAAGATGGCTGACAGTGTGTTATGTTTTAATGAAACGAAAAGTGATGTATTTACCCCAAAACGGGTTCGTGTACGTTTTCAAATTTGGTGGCCGCCTTCATCTAAACCATTACGTAAACTTCACGAAAACTTATCAGTAGTGTTCAGTAATTGAGAGGTACCCTGCCAATGTGTGCACTCAAAAAATATCGAAGCTGTTGACCCGGGAGGATCAACAAGAATCTCAGCAGCAGAACTTGGGAGTCCTACGCGATCTGTGCAGCCAATTTAAAAAAAAAACTATTCGCATTTCTGGACAAAATAACAGCGTTGTAAATTAACAGTTAACAACAAACATCAAAGAACGGGCTCCGAATCAAGGCGTGTTGTTGATCAATGTGTGCTTTTCAAATAATGTATATTTTCACGTAGACGGGATTATTGAAAGAAAATTTACAATGTTATGCTTCCGAAAATCCACACGTAATTTATGAAAAGACGCATCACGCTCCAAAAATTACGAGAGATTTTGGGAGTGATAAGGGCAGTCTTTTTTGAACAGACAGTGAACAGTGAATGTTACGTGAAAATACTGCGTAATAATTTTCGAACTAATTTTCTTGCAAAAGGGTTTCGATTACAAAACGAGCGGTTCATGCAAGATGGAGGCAGACCACAAACATGAAATGAAGAAAATAAATTTTGGGTTCATTTTCGTATTTTCAATTTAGTTTTAAATGATATTTTATGAAAGTTTTGAACGTGAATTCATATTTTCGAATGATTGTTAGATGAAAAAAATACCTCGAGGGCTCACACATTGTGAGTACAGGTTTGGCAATCCTAGCTGGATCTAAATTTTCTTCATCTATCTGCTCTTGGGTTAGATCCCTTCATCGTAAGTCAAGGTGAACAAACATACCCTGAAGGCTGTTAAGTAAGTATGGCGGTCTTCGGGTACCACTTATACTAGAGGCTCTTTTTGGTGGGCATTTTATGTCCCTAGCTATTTTTGGGGTTCGCTGGCTGGAGACAAACCTAAAATAGGGAAGAAGGAACTTAGGCTGGATTTAATCCCGTGGAACCTACCCATTGCCGTACCTACCCAGTCTGCAGTGGAAGTGAGAAATGGTATAACTCAAATCATTACAGCAACATTATGATTCTGGACGAAAGGCAACTCAAGAAAACAATGGCATGAACTGTGTTCTGATATCCACAAGAACAGGAAATGTACCACGGAAAAATCGTTGTTAATTATGCAGGAAGAAATAGGAAACTGGAGGCCATTTAATCTATGATTGTGAGGCTCGTGCCAGCAGGAAGCAAAGGAAGTTTGGTTTTCAAGACCTCCGGGAGAATGAGTTATTCGTTGAACTGAAGGTGCAATAGGTTCTTTGATCGCAGCACCAAGAGGCTATTAAAGCTCAAAACTTCAACAAAATAATCTATTCTAATCTATATAAAAGATAACGCTGGAAATTCACTGGGAACAACCGCGTACTGTTAGGTACTCGAACCGTGGTTCTTCAGAGAATGATCAATCTGTGGTTAATAAAATCCATTGTAATACATATCAACCATTTTACAATATTTTTATATTCGTTTAGCAATTTCTACACTTGATAACGACCCAAGAATAAACACTATTGTATAACCAGACTCTAAAAGTATTCTGAAATAACGTTCCAATATCCTGACTGGAAACTCGTGCAGGCAAAACTAACTACTTCAAACACTGCCGCTCCGTTGCTCCCCAGCACCGCCTGGCTGGAACGTCTTCCTGGCGCACCAGTCACTTTAGTCCCCAGACTCAACTGACCGCCACCTACGTCTTCACAAGCTTTTATCTAACCTACATCCCACGTTTTTTAAAACAACAGGCAGTATGTCAGCACTTACATAATTTTCTGAGTCTTTGTCAATAGTGTTTATTCGTAGGTTGTACCCTTTACAATAATCATAAATAATGATTAAAATTGTAATTTTTATTCCTAATAGTACCATAAAAATACATTAAGATCTGAGGTACGACTTAATAACTTGTTAGTATTTCCTGTAGGAAAATATTGCTAGATTTATGTGTTACGATCTCAGAAAGAGAAAGCAAAAGTTGTTATAGTATTGGAGAGGATTCATTTTTAGGGGTTGTTTATGAAAATAATATTTACTTATTTTTTTAATGTAAATCTGAGAATTCATATTATTGTCAGCTATATACGTTTTTGTAATTTTTCGTTTAATATCAGTGTAAAAGTTTGTTGTTTTGTAACGAGTTCTATGAATTACAGACAGAATAATTTTGCAGCTGCAATCGCAGAGAGCAGAGTTAGCAGGGTCCTTAATTTCTTACACATTGAATTAGGCCTAAGCTAAGCGTAGAGTTTCTGGACTTGAACTAAATAAACAATCCAGATTTAATAAGTAACAGTGATACCAAAACGTTACATATTACTAGTAACTGTTACAGCAAAACTTGTAACCAGTTGAGTCACACATGAGCAAGATAAATAAATACAACATAATAAATTTACCTGAATTCGAGCCTTCGTTATGGTGTAAACTATTATTGTTGCTAATATTGGTATTGTTGTTATTGTTTTCGCCGTTGGTCGCCTTCTCGAGCACTTCGTGGTCTTCTTTACAAAACAGTCCGTCCTCCCTGAGCGCGAACTCATCGCCCGGAATCAGTTGTCTCTCACAAGCACTGCACCGGAAACACTCGATGTGGTAGATCTTCGACTTAGCACGCATTACGAAGTCGTTCTTGCTGAAGCTCAGGTTACACTTGTCGCACTTGGTCCCGAACAGTCTGCCATGGAGAAGTAACAATTTGTTATTACGGCATAAAATGTAATTTGTTATTAGGACCTATAAAGAGGAATGAAATGCAATTTGTTATTAAGGTATGTAAGGAGGAGTGAAATGTAATTTGTTATTAAGGTATGTAAGGAGGAATGAAATTTAGTTTGTTATTAGGGCCTATAAGGATGAATGAAATGCAATTTGTTATTAAGGTATGTAAGGAGGAATGAAATGTAATTTGTTATTAGGGCCTATAACGAGGAATGAAATGCAATTTGTTATTAAGGTATGTAAGGAGGAATGAAATTTAGTTTGTTATTAGGGCCTATAAGGATGAATGAAATGCAATTTGTTATTAAGGTATGTAAGGAGGAATGAAATTTAGTTTGTTATTAGGGCCTATAAGGAGGAATGAAATGCAATTTGTTATTAAGGTATGTAAGGAGGAATGAAATTTAGTTTGTTATTAGGGCCTATAAGGATGAATGAAATGCAATTTGTTATTAAGGTATGTAAGGAGGAATGAAATTTAGTTTGTTATTAGGGCCTATAAGGATGAATGAAATGCAATTTGTTATTAAGGTATGTAAGGAGGAATGAAATGTAATTTGTTATTAGGGCCTATAACGAGGAAATGAAATGCAATTTGTTATTAAGGTATGTAAGGAGGAATGAAATTTAGTTTGTTATTAGGGCCTATAAGGATGAATGAAATGCAATTTGTTATTAAGGTATGTAAGGAGGAATGAAATTTAGTTTGTTATTAGGGCCTATAAGGAGGAATGAAATGCAATTTGTTATTAAGGTATGTAAGGAGGAATGAAATTTAGTTTGTTATTAGGGCCTATAAGGATGAATGAAATGCAATTTGTTATTAAGGTATGTAAGGAGGAATGAAATGTAATTTGTTATTAGGGCCTATAACGAGGAATGAAATGCAATTTGTTATTAAGGTATGTAAGGAGGAATGAAATTTAGTTTGTTATTAGGGCCTATAAGGATGAATGAAATTGCAATTTGTTATTAAGGTATGTAAGGAGGAATGAAATTTAGTTTGTTATTAGGGCCTATAAGGAGGAATGAAATGCAATTTGTTATTAAGGTATGTAAGGAGGAATGAAATTTAGTTTGTTATTAGGGCCTATAAGGATGAATGAAATGCAATTTGTTATTAAGGTATGTAAGGAGGAATGAAATTTAGTTTGTTATTAGGGCCTATAAGGATGAATGAAATGCAATTTGTTATTAAGGTATGTAAGGAGGAATGAAATTTAGTTTGTTATTAGGGCCTATAAGGATGAATGAAATGCAATTTGTTATTAAGGTATGTAAGGAGGAATGAAATGTAATTTGTTATTAGGGCCTATAAGGAGGAATGAAATGCAATTTGTTATTAAGGTATGTAAGGAGGAATGAAATTTAGTTTGTTATTAGGGCCTATAAGGATGAATGAAATGCAATTTGTTATTAAGGTATGTAAGGAGGAATGAAATTTAGTTTGTTATTAGGGCCTATAAGGATGAATGAAATGCAATTTGTTATTAAGGTATGTAAGGAGGAATGAAATTTAGTTTGTTATTAGGGCCTATAAGGAGGAATGAAATGCAATTTGTTATTAAGGTATGTAAGGAGGAATGAAATTTAGTTTGTTATTAGGGCCTATAAGCAGGAATGAAATGTAATTTGTTATTAGGGCCTATAAGGAGGAATGAAGTGTAATTTTTATTAGGGCTTATAAGAATGAATGAAATGTAATTTGTTATTAGGGCCTATAGCAATAAAATGTAATTTTCAACAAAAAATATTTTTAAAAAACTATTTCCGGCATTAAACTTGGCAAAGTTTTTCCCGTTAACCTTTAAACAAGATATTTTTCAAAATAATCTTTAGAAATATTTTAGTTTATTGTAAAAACCAATTCGCTGTAGAAACAGAATCTTTCAAAGGGACTTAAGAGGACCATAAATGTAATGTTATGAAAATTTTCTTATATTGTAAAAAGGTTTAGAACACCAAAACGGTTTAAGATCAGTGTGTGTGTGTGTGTGTGTGTGTGTGTGTGTGTGTGTGTGTGTGTGTCCTTACATTTAGTGTTTTTTTCATTCCACTCATTCCCAGTGGATTTAATTCACCAATCAAAACAAAACGTAGAAGAAGTAGCAATGTTTTATCTCCAAAATTCGAATAACGATTAAGAAAATACAACAGTCGGGAGATTGGCTAATACAAGTGAAAGTTAAAAAAATGAAGCAGCGATATTCATTGATGGTTTGTATTTGTATTATATAATTATATTAGTGACCTTATTGCTAAATTAAAACTATACACAGCTGATATTACCCTCATAATGTAAACATGTAAAACATCAATCTTTAGCGATATGTACATCCAACTGCTAGGCTTGATGCTTTCAGAATTGTGGCGACAGGGCTGGACATGTAGTTTGACGGAGTTCATTAGTAATTGAGATTATATTAACGAACTTTATTTACAGTGTGCACAATATGCAAGAAATATTTAACTGTAATCGCTTTAAACAATTTCGTGCCAGTTGGGTCGGGTATGTAGCATAATGTAAACTAACGGTCTCACCGACCATTCGCAGTTAGTTGGAAAAAGAAACGAATGTACAAACTATGTACAGCAAGAAATTAAAAAAACAAAATTTTTTTAACGTCTGACTATTGTGCACACTTGGGCTAATGCAGACGATGGGATAATTTATAGCGTATGAAAATGCCAAGCCCTGGCCGGGAATCGAACCCGGGTCCTCGGGGTGAAAGCCCAGTACGCTGACAACTAGGCCACCGAGGCGGCTGAAATTATTATTCTATAAGAATGTCATTCATTATGTTTAAGTTATTTAATGCAATAGCCTTACTTTTATTTTACTTTTATATTTATAAATGAACACGCGCACACACACACACACACACACACACACACACACACAATTAAGTATTTTTATCACCATTGCCTGCAAATGTGCTACACTCTCACGGTGACACTTTATCCTGCTCCTGAAATTTTGTTTGCAGTCCTTTTATCGATTTTAAGTCGGTTTTATTTTATTGTAAAATCTTAAAATGGAAAAGTATGAGGCGTGAGAGTTCCCTGGTGTTCCGACGTCTACGTGTGGGTACCCCTCTATATATAGTTTCAATAACGCAGGTTACAATACCGCAGGTTCAATAAGAATTTTTAGTACACAACCGTTCGTGATGTTTAGCTTAAGAATATAAAATCAATATTAAATATAAAAAATTCAGTTTAATAGAAGATTTTGAACTCACGCCCCTTAGTGTCAGAAGCAGAACCATAGCACTGGACCACAACTGCACTATTAGAATTAATCTTCAATTCTTCAATTATAACATGCACTTCTTCATTATTGTTCTGCACTTCTTCAAGAATAACATGTATACGGCAAGCGTGACTTTTTTTAATTCTTACTCGTGCTTCCTTATTCTTTCTATATTTGTAAAGTGATGCCAACCAAAAGTAGTTTACTTTTCAATAACCCTGAACACCGACATTAAAGAAAACCTAAAAGTTCTGACTTTAAAATCCGTTCACTTATTAACAACGATTCCTCTAAAACAATTGGAATTGTTTTCAAATGAGCTCACACAGCTTCCTATTTGCGTCTAAATGCTCGATGAACTGGTTTTTATACATCATATATATAAGGCGCGAAAACTTTATAATTAAACTGATTTTTTTATTAATGATAATAAACTCATTTTTCGAATTTCTACTCGACTGACGAATGGTATGTGCTAAGTAGACACTATTAATTATTTAGAAGACAAAGTAAAGGCATATTTTGGTGACCAAGGAAAGTATAAACAAGTACAGAGTATGAATAAAACTGATAACTAACGGAAGCTTAAATTTCGTTGAAACTTTCGTCCTGTCGTAGATGCTCACTAATTCGTTGACACTTTCGTCCTGTCGTAGATGCTCACTAATTCGTTGACACTTCCGTCCTGTCGTAGATGCTCACTAATTCGTTGACACGTTTGTCCTGTCGTAGATGCTCACTAATTCGTTGACACTTCCGTCCTGTCGTAGATGTTCACTAATTCGTTGACACTTTCGCCTGTCGTACATGCTCACTAATTCGTTGACACTTTCGTCCTGTCCGTAGATGCTCACTAATTCGTTGACACTTTCGTCCTGTCGTAGATGCTCACTAATTCGTTGACACGTTTGTCCTGTCGTAGATGCTCACTAATTCGTTGACACGTTTGTCCTGTCGTAGATGCTCACTAATTCGTTGACACTTTCGTCCTGTCGTAGATGCTCCCTAATTCGTTGACACTTTTGTTCTGTCGTAGATGCTCACTAATTTGTTGACACTTCGTCCTGACACTTTCGTTGTTCGTCCTGTCGTAGATGCTCACTAATTTGTTGACACTTTCGTCCTGTCGTAGATGCTCACTAATTCGACACTTTCGTCCTGTCGTATGTTCACTAATTCGTTGACACTTTAATTCGTCCTGTCGTAGATGCTCACTAATTCACACTTCCGTCCTGTCGTAGATGTTCACTAATTCGTTGACACTTTCGTCGTACATGTCACTAATTCGTTGACACTTTCGTCCTGTCCGTAGATGCTCACTAATTCGTTGACACTTTCGTCCTGTCGTAGATGCTCACTAATTCGTTGACACGTTTGTCCTGTCGTAGATGCTCACTAATTCGTTGACACGTTTGTCCTGTCGTAGATGCTCACTAATTCGTTGACACTTTCGTCCTGTCGTAGATGCTCCCTAATTCGTTGACACTTTTGTTCTGTCGTAGATGCTCACTAATTTGTTGACACTTCGTCCTGTCGTAGATGATCACTAATTCGTTGACACTTTCGTCCTGTCGTAGATGCTCACTAATTCGTTGACACTTTCGTCCTGTCGTAGATGCTCACTAATTCGTTGACACGTTTGTCCTGTCGTAGATGCTCCCTAATTCGTTGACACTTTTGTTCTGTCGTAGATGCTCACTAATTTGTTGACACTTCGTCCTGTCGTAGATGATCACTAATTTTATAAAATAAAGTTTTAATGGAATTTAAACTGCGCATTATTGGAAAACTTAATTTGCGTTAAATTTATGTACAAACTTTGGTATGGTTAATTGAAATTTTAAATTTCAGTAAAGTTTAGACTGTTTTTGGAAAGTTTGGAAGCGATGTTTTATTTGAAACCAAAAAAAAACTAAAACAGTAAATTATAAATTACGAATCCTGGCTTTTTGTAACGTATTACAGCTTAAACCTTAATAAAAGCAGCGATTTTTAAATATATTTTTACTTAAAAATCTGTAAAGTATGAAGAGAACCGAGTGTTACATTTATATCTTGTCCAAACATTTACGAAAACTCGCTACAGACATTTTCGCACTTTATTTATTGAATTAAAAACGTAATTATGTTTTTCACTTCTACACAAATCATAGAATGAATTTAAAATAACAGGCATTTACAATACCGTATATTAAATACAAACAAATAACTTACTTATGCAATTGTTTTGTTTTAAAAATGATTTTTTTAAACTAGCTGTACCCGGCCACGCGTTGATGTAGCTCAGTCTGGTTCAATTTAACAGTGCATTCGTAATCATTTAAATAGAATCGTAAAATTGGAAATTTGGAAACCGTAAATTGAAAACACTGAAATCGTAAAATATTTAGTACAGCGTGTGTTGCTTTTACGTCAAACAGATGGAGCAGTTCTTTTCAAAAAAACAACATATTTTTTCCCATCACAGATGTGACGTCTATATAATAGGAAGTAGCCTGTATAAAACGTGCGCGTATTCGAATGCAACGTTGTGTCAACATTTCAAAGCAATCGGTGAGGAATTTTCAATTCGTAGGATTTGAACAAACGAACATTTAAGACATTTTAATTTATATAGGCCTATATTTAGTACAATTATTTAAGTTATTGTCATAATTTATTATTATTATTATTATTAAAACTTAACTTATTGATATCATACATCTAATATTACCAAAATTTGATCGAAATCCGTAGGGTCGATTTTCATACATTTTTCTCGTGAAGGGGCCAAACAATTAAATCTCTACGCAGCCTAATTTAATCTATAAACGAGCTATACGCTACACAAAACATCGATTTTTAAAAAGTCTGTAAAAATATATATAACCGCATCCTAGCAATCTTTGACTTGTTTAGCCTATACAGTTTCAACATACAGATCAAGGTTTTATCGGGGCACCCTGTACAAGGGAAAGAAAACCGTTGTTCGCTGCGTTCCCCTTTTAGCAGTTCCCGTGACCGTCCCTCGAAACATTGGATTTAGACAATGTTTATAGTGAAAACGTCAAACACGGAAAGTCGGGCAAAGGTTCGGGTTACCGGGGACGTTGGTAACTGGATCCAGTTCAAACAGAGGGCGAGGGCGGCTTGGATCTCATCTCGCCTCGTCACAGACAGACGGAAATATGCTTCCGTACAAACACGGAGGTCACGACCACACACCGCTGTTGACGGCAATCATATGCACTGTGCTTCATTTAGCCTATATATAGGCTAGCAGTCTACGGGTCGGCACGCACGCAAATGCCTCGCTAACTAAATTAAAAAAATAATAATTACAACATCGAATAACTTCATAATTTTCGGTACGCACTCATGAAAAATACCAAAATAAATCTTGACCTGCAGTCGGTTGATTTTCATATTTTAACGACGTTTTGAATTTAAAAGGTTAATTTAGGCTTGTGTAGATTTTAAAAACTGATATAAAGGGTAATTAAATATTTATAAAAGATATTTAAAAAAGTTATTTTCGCATAGTATCGAATTCAGTTAAGGTAATGCCTCAAAACGTCAATCATTTGATCAAAATATTCAATCGTAATTCGCAAAAGGTCGCTAAAACGATATTATTTTACTGCCCTGTTGAAATAAAGCGTTTGACAGCGATATCAGGTATATTTACCCCCCCCCCCCGACTCAGTCTATTTCCGAACAGTTGATTTATATTACTTCAAATTTGGTAAATTGATTTCAATATAAATCTTCGCATGTGATATGATTTTTAAAAACTATGTTAATTTTCGGTATCTTTAATAGTTTCCAACACGGATTTTTAACGCTATGGCAAGAGGAGTGAATAGAAAAAAGTCTGCGGAACGGAAGAATGTTAACGGAAATATGGAACGAACGAACAAACGAATTTCGTCTCTCTATTTCTGTCTCCTTTTCTTCTTCCTTTTCGATAACAGTACACGCGTATTATATGAAAACGTTGTGTTGCTTTGGTTTCGGTATTTTTCCTTCGTTAAAGAACACATGCACATTGTAACCATTTATAATAAATTCAAATTAATATAAAAGTTTATAATAATTTTTATTAACATAGCTAGTTTTTAACCTGAAACGTATTATAGTCTATCAGCTGTTCAATGAAATCAGCTGATTGTTACGAATTAGTATAAAACAACTGATATTTTACCATAACTACAGTAAATAATATCTAAGCTAGGATCACGTATTTATTTATTTAAACAAAACAAGATAGTTGTAAACATATATTCAAACTAATTATATATTCAGCAAAGATATTAACAAAAGCTTTTTTTAGGGTTGGCTACTACGTTTTGAATGGGTACTTGCAGACTACATTTGGCTAAAATGTACAAAGGTAATTTTCAATGAATTCAGATTTTTAAAGTTGTTTTGACAAAAAATGTGCAAAAACGTTTTTCCAATTGGTAAATTGCCTCTGCATAGGTCTAACAGCAAACGTCTACAACATTTGGTTCGGTTAAACCATTGAATATCAAAATATATGCGATTGATTCGTTAATTCAAGTATCCAAAAGTATGAACAGGAAAGTAAAATTCACTTTTTTGGAATCAAAGACTTGAAAACTGATTGATCTATAAAAATCTAATGAACAGTTTTCTACGATCACCATACTTTCTCTATTGGCTTATAACTTAATGGAGAGTAAAAAATTCCAATTTGAATAACTTCCCACTTAACCGTTAAATGTTAGAGTGGAGTTATCTTCAGATAGAATGAAAACATAAGTAACACTAATTCTTGTATATTTACAAGCTTTAAATCCAGTTTTGTACATAGGCCCTACGTATTTCTGTTCAGTAAGGGACAGCATAAAGGAATGGCGCTTTCAGTTGAATGCAATTACGAACAAATTTAAAGAAAAAATATCCTGTAAAAACTGAGAAGGTTTGCGGGTGGGTGGGGGATGAACGCTCTGTGCAAAGAAAACCAAATTACCAAGTAAGGCAGGAAGGCAAGGCGGCCTCTATTTACTTTGCTTCGGTCTATAGACATTCCATACGCCGTACCAGAGCTGTTTCTTTCAATTCTAAACTTGATTATCTTTTCACCGAGTTCGTCTTGAAAAATATAATTATTTTAGTTTACTCTTCCCCCTCTCCTCTGCCTTTATAATTTTACTCTAAAAGTTGTGAATCAATATCCACTCGTGGAATTCCATTTTTAGAGAAGCGAAACAATAATTGGGATAAACATTTCTTCCTTTTACTTTGTAAAGGAGATGTAGCGTAATGATTTAGTTAAGAAATTTTTGCATCCATTCTAAAATAATCGGCATAATGGAAATTAATTCTGAAAAAAAATATTGTACATATTTTCTGGCATTCATTAATTAAATTTAGCGTCAACATGTGTAAAAAAATCACTAAGCTACAACAATAAATCTATAGGTTTTTTCAAACAAAGAAACGGTTTATTAAATTTTGTCAAATCTATCACAGAACTTCCTCTGGACAACGTTATATTATAATTTACAAGAACTTGTGATTCATCTGTTGTACTTATCTGAAGACATTTTGAACCGGTCGTCGATTTCACGTTTTAAAATAGCCTGAGTGCTGTAAAATTTTATGATTATATTATTTACATACAATACAACTTGTGTGGTAATTTCAAACTCTTCTTAATTAGGAATGCAAAAATTATTTCTATGGTGACAGCGATATATTTAGATTGTGATAATTACATCAGTTTTCAAGACTTTTGGACAAAAAAGTGGTTTTTTCTTGATTGTCTGTCCGTAAGTGCGCCAATGTGCATCGCTGGAGTTGACTAAATGACCAATTTCGATTTAATTTAGGTTAGGGCCTATAGTAAGTTTCACTTTGTAAATATTTCAATAAGGTACAACTTTAGAAGTCAGTCATTAAGGCTTATTGTATTAAATAACCTAAATATAATGAATGGCAGTACTTTACTAACAGGTCATACAAGTATTAAATACAACTATAACGTCTACTTTAACAGAAGTTCGTATTGACAAGAAATGGTAGGCCTACATGGTTTTGCAACGATTTTACGTAGGAAGATATGTAGAGTAAAACATCCATTGATTTTTGGACTATTACTTACAATAAAATAGCCTACCTCAAATTGTTTTGACATCTTCTCGTCCATCTGTACCATTCAAATTAAGTAGAAAACAGTTTTCCATAAAGATTATCTTTGCAATGACTAGGCCTATTAACAAAACACTCGATAAAATAGGAACGTTGAAAAGCAATTTCGTACGATGCTTTCGCAAGAGCATCGTAAAAAATTATTTACGTCTTTTAATTAATTACGTGCCAATTAATTACGTCTTTCGCAAACGTAAAAATGGGCTATAGGAAAAATTCCCGAACAAAAAATGACTGAGGGTTCTGTTTATAAAGAGGTGCTATAACACTCTTCAACGTCTTGCTGTACATTGTTGTATATTGTTCGTTTCTTTTTCCCAATTAACTGCATACAGTTGCACGGGCCCACTAGTTACTTAAAAATAACTAACCTAGTTTTAGGAAGACAATGTAAGATGGCCGCGTTGTTTTTTAAACATAAACATAACCGATGGCTTCCATTACTCTCCGGGCAGTTTAACAATAGAACCAGCGATCGGCCAGCGCGTCCAATCCATAATTTGACCGCGTACTGGGTCCAGCTGTTGTGGCCTATCTCAAACAATACAACGGTCGGCATTCGTTGTGTCCTAGCCAAGACTGGGTGCCAAGCCATCTTTGCAGACGCCTACAAATAATGGCAGGCCGTCCTCACTCGGTTAAGCTGCAGCATTTATCTAAGTGTGCGGTTTTTTTAGCACTAATATAAGATTTTAGTAATGTTGATTACATTTTGCGGCTAATCAACAAGTTACTATGATTTTTCAATAGGCTATCTAAAAAATGTGTGCTTCGATCCAAAAACCTTATTTCTTAAAACAACTTTTAAGTTTGTCAAAAACAAGACATTTTTTGAAATCCTACTTTCGTTTAAAAATATTAAATTTCCCGATATCGGCTGTATCAATTTTGATAAAAATGTTTTAAAATGTAGTCCATAAATAATTTAACAAAATGTATGGGTTCCTATACTCCTACTGTCAAAAATCCAAAGTTAGAAGCTATCGGAAGAAGTTAAAAAATATCTGATTTTTAAAAATCGGTTCATTGGAATTTGCTCAAACTTTGGCCATATTTTAAGATTTACAATTCAATTCAGTGTAACGAATTTGAATAAAATTAACTGTTGAAGAGTTAGTAAAATCACTAAAATGATACTCTGACTGCAATCAGGTTTGTGTTATTTTTCCCCGCAGGGAGGTGCAGACTAAGATTTAGACGTCCCTCGCAGTATCCGAGTGTAAAACACACACACACACACACACTTACAACACTACACTTAGGACTGTAACACTTTACACTCACACTTACATTTAGGGAAGCCATAATAGCCTCAATGTGCTTTTCGCTTTAAAAAAAAAAATGTTATTTTTCCTGATTTATTAACAAACCATAAGTAATTTGTTACACTGACTTCAATTATGATTCATAATCAGCTATGCCAAAAATTTGAGTAAATCTGATTAACCGATTTTCAGAATTTATTGTTCGAACCAATTTTTATGGGGGGGGGAGAAAATTTGTGTAATGTTTGTGTGTCATTTATTAAATTTGAATTGTGGACAAATGCTAAATGGCTCTAGCTTGTCTATAAACGTGAAGTTGTATTCTCACCTTACGTAATCTCTCTTACAATAGGTCTTGCCATCTCTGACAAAGCAGGTACAGTTTTCGTCCAAGAACTGATGACACTCGGCGCACTTGAGGCAGGCCGCGTGCCACTCCAGGTCCGGTGCAACTCTGAGGATATATTGATCGTGGATCTGCGCCCCGCAGCCTACACACAAGCTCAGCCTCCTTTTCTCTGCAACAGCAAACACCGCGGCTATTAGTTAATGTCCTATTACAGTGGCTACGCCTAGTCGCTCGAAGATTAACCTTTGCATAAGATTAATGGTGGTGAAGTAATGCCAGATAAAAACTGGAAAAAACAATTGTAAGTTGGCGTTTTGGCAAAGCGAGAGACGTTTGAAGGACGTGCAGAGGTTCCGTCTGGTATTATGACTTGCGTCACAGAACACGCTATGTATAAAACTGTTTCGAATACAATTCACGAAGAAACAATTTCTTAAAACTAGAAATTTCTTAATAACCTACAAACTCCGAACAAATGACATTTTTAAATTGATCGTCAAATCCAAAACTTTGGCTTACGATGACTTCCTATTCGAAAACAGATTGAATTGGTCAAATTCCATAATTAAAAACTACTTTTCGGGCCTAAACTAAGAAGTTTACAACATAATTTCGCAAACGTAATTTTATTTAAATATAAGAACAGACAACTATTGAAAATGAGTTTGTGTCATGCTTTTAAACAGTAGGCTAATAAAAAACAGTACTGTAATACCTCAATGCAAGTTTTACTTTTAATAGTTGTAGACAATTTAGATTATTCTCTTAGAATTAAACGTACGCAACACAATAAACGATCGCTAAAACAATAAAAAAACCGTTATTAAAAAAAAGTATACGAGTGGAACTCGGGGGAGTTACCGACAGGGCCGAAGATTTTGTTAATGATATCTTCGCTGAATATATAATTAGTTTGAAGAAATGTTTACAAATATCTTGTTTTGTTTAAATAAATAAATACGTGAACATAGCTTAGATAGGACCCTATTACTTACTGTAGTTTTAGTAAAAGATTAGTTATTTTACATTAATTTTTAACGATCAGCAGATTTCATTGAACAGTTCAATAAGTTGAACAGGTTCAAATAAGTTTAAAATTACGTTCTTAAGAACTAGCAATACTAGGAACAATTATTATAATCGTTTATATTAATTTAGAATGTATTATAAACGGTTAGAACGTGCACGTGTTTTTCAACTAAGAAAAAATACCGAAACCAAAACTACACTGCACTGTTATCGAAAACTTTGACCACGTACCACGTTCAAATATTTGTCAAAATTGTATCAAAGGAAAAATATTACATTCATTAAATTTCTTTGATCAGCTGGGTTACTAACTAGATATATTTTGTGGTTATGTTTACTCGAGTGCAGTAGCTGTAATGGATCGAATAATGTTGCCTTGTTATATTTCCGCATTAAGCGCTTATCTTGATGTGGCGCTACAAAGAAAAGGAGAGAAAAACGAAAAAAGAACGAGTTTGGGTCCGACCAAGGGTAAAAAGGAGAAAGACACTAGATGTAAATGCCATTGTTAATAAAGAATTGCATTTGAAAGTTCGTGATTCAAATAGACAATTTTTAAGAATTAGTGTATTTTAAATGTCGGTTTTTGTAAGCATTGGTGTGGATATTCTAAAACATTTCTATTTTTCATATTGTAGAATTAATGTTTTTATTGCTTCAAAAGTTCGTGACAATTTCACCATCGTTTTAAATTGTATGCAACGAAAGGAACGGAAGGAATAATGTGACGCAAACAGGAAATGACAAAATTTTGAGGTTATAGGCCTACCAACGTTTTTGGAAAAATCTTTGTCTTAGATTTATCAAAGTTTGATAAAAGAGTTAGTCCGTCAAATTTATTTCATCAAAGATCTTTGATCACAAAAATTTGACGTTTCTTTGATAGTGTAATATACCTAAAAACGTGTAATTCTTAAAGAAGCGTCTGAATATTTGCTCGGCAGCAGAACACAAACATTTGTCCAATCAAGCAGGCCTAGGCCTAATTTGACATGTGTTATTTACGTCAACATATTGCGCCTGCACGCTTTAAGCAAGAGCCAGGCCCGGGGATGTATTCAATGGGTTGAAAGGCCGTTGGACGAGCAAATTAGGCGTGGAAAATTACGTAGGCCTAGACAACTGTCGTCACCTTTTGTACGTGTCCACGTATTTATGTTCATCGATAATACGCGTTTATTTAGGCTAGCTGTCGTTGCATTGGGGAGTGAACATTAACGTAGTTTAGAAAATGCTATTAGGGCCTACTTAATTTGGTTTAACCTAAAGAGGGAACGTTACGAGATATTGAGATCGTTCACTAGATAACTTATACTTGAGTTACTTTACTCAAAAAGTATTTTTTGGAAAACTGTCCGTCTGATTATGCTATTTTACTAACTAAACACAAAACTTCTTAATATTTATACCAAATTTTGTAAATATATATTCTTTGTCCAAGTATCAAAGCGATTTTTAGTTTAATTTTTGTGTTATAGAATATTTTTCTTAACATTAACTACTGTATATCGATTTTGATTTTTTTTATCTTATGTAGACTGAAAGTTAAGCGATTCCCTCAAAAAATAATTGGCTAGATATTTCTTAGATTCATACAAATAGCTGCTAGGTTTCATTTAGGGTTTTTCAGGTTTTTTATGAACCGTATGCCTATTTTATTTTTTTCTGTTATACTAAATTTTGAACAATGACTTTATTTTTATTTACAATACTTTAAGGCCTACACGTGGTGAATAGATAAAATAGTTTTAGAGAAGTTGTGCATTATATATTGTCTGCATTGCTGATTTTACTTTCCCCCAGTATGACTACACGAAGTGCAAGGAAAAGTATGGTAGGCTAACCGAAAAAAAATCGATTTTTACATTTTAGCCTATTCCGTTTTGCGCGCTTGCACACTTCGTTGGATTTTTTTTTTTTTTTTTGTGGTGTTTAACGTCCGACTATTGTGCACACTTGGGCTAATGCAGACGATGGGATGATTTATAGCGTATGAAAATGCCAAGCCCTGAGCGGGAATCGAACCCGGGTCCTCGGGCTGAAAGTTTCTTTCCGAATAATATAATATAATGTTTATGTTTTATATAATATAATGTATATAACATTATATAACTGAATAATATAATGTAGGCTATATGTTTTAGTACGCTATCAACTAGGCCACCGAGGCGGTTTCACTTCGTTGGAAACTATGCTAATTCCAGTAAGATTTTACTGGAATTTGCCATTGTAGATACGACTTGTCCACATTCCAAAACTAATTTTTTAATATAAAAAATATTTTTAATTAAAAAAAAGTTTTGTAAGCGCTTGATTGATCGGACTTATAAAAATCGGATTTTACGATTTCAATAAAATTTTGCTTAAATGTGGTTCATAGGTATCCTTAGCACAAAATACCCAGTTTGGGTAATATCGGGGAAACTGGCATAATTTCTCAAAATCGGTTCATTAGAATGTTCACAAATGTTAGTGATATGTAAAGATTCATTACTCAAATTTAAAACAAAAGACAGTTAAGGTTTGAAAGAAAAACTGAAAAAATAACTAAAACTAACTTCAACTCTGTTTTGTTTACGATTCACTTTCATTTCATCTTTATAGCGCACAGATTGGGTTATAAATGAAAAAAAATTGATCAACCGAATTGTTTGCCAATTTTAAATTTTTCGACAGCTTCCTAACCGTATTTTTAGTGGAAGTAATTGAATGGGATAAAGTTTATTATGGTTTATAGACTACTATTTGTTTAACAACTCTCCTATCAGAATTTTTGAGAAGCGATGAATAGCCTATAAAGTCTCTGAATGGTTTTTCGACTGTAAGAAAGTTAAGTTGAGGTTAAAATCCTTGTAGCATTGACAGATTGTCGCTGATTATTCGTTCAAACAGACTGTACAAACAAGCTAAATAATTAATAGACTAATATGTATGCCAATGAGTCTGACACACAATAGCATTTATCACCACAACCGTGATGAATTTCTTTGAATATAACGCTCATATGATGGGACTAACTTCGGTAAGGGGCAGCGCAGGCAATTTTGGTACACCACGTGTGTAACGTTTTGCATCCTGCGCCCTACATTATACAGGGGCTACTGACTGTTTACCCGCTCCTGGACATAACAGATCCGACTGGAGTAAAAGCATCCAGGAACCAATAACAGACGCATGAATTAACAATGTTAAATCGTCTGTAGCGAACAGGATAAAACATCTGTTAGATTACCGTTAAACCCTTTTGTTTTAGACCAAAACAGGATTTTTTTTACTTATAAAATTTAGCGAATTTTTTTATTGAAAAATGATGGTAGGACTCAGATTTGAGAACTTTAAATAAGCCCGATCGTGAACTCTAGATTATTTATTGACCTTTAAAAATTAATAGGGGCCTATAATCATTAATTTCAAAATACGGTAATTACAAGTCTTGATAAAATCGTAACTTTTTTTATTTTACGTTGCTTTTTTTTAATTTATAATGTAGGCTTAATTTAACATTTAAAGGTATAAGTTTTGTAACACTTAAAATAGTTAGTTTTTCTGAAAATTATGACTTCACCAAGTAGCCTAAGTTTGTATATTTTTAAAGTGTTGGCTTCTTTATTAGGCTCTAAAATAGCAGTTACTGTCACCTCCACCGCTTGCTCCTAATATTACACTAAGATTTATAAGAAATGTTGCTCTACCCTCCTTTAGCACAACATAACACACTCAAAAACTATGAACAACCTGCCTGCTTTTGCCAGAATCTTGGTGTTTTTTTTCAAATGGATATTTGAACAAGACAAAAAATTATGCTCACCCTATTTATAAACGGGTCTGGGAAATATATTTTAGCTTGTATAATCCGCAAGGCGTGGCCAGTGTTACTCGCTCGACCAATCAGCAGCCGTCATACAATGGGGTCCACCTCTCCCCCTCTCGAAAGATCAACAACTTGTTTCGTGTCATTATCATAGAGAACACCCAATAGGAACATATTTTTTCTCCAGAAACTCATAACAGTATATAGTAAGCCTAGCGTGCGTTAGACGACGAGTAATTTTCATGTAAGCGTAAGCCTAACCTAACATAACCTGTACGCGTTACGATATTGTGTGTTGTAGGACTCGGATTAGCGACGGGCGTTGGAAGATCCGGTTGTCGGCGCGTCAAAAGGCCCGGTATCTTTGGAGAAGAAAATAAACTAATACTCGGCCCACTTGCGTGCTTCAACTTGCGATGCGTGGGTAGCTCCGAACCGCTTTTTTACCACGAAACGATCAGCTGATTTGTGTAGCTTGTAAATTTGTTGAACTGTTTTCACCTCGGCAGTTACACAAGGTAGTTTTGTTTGTAGCATAGGCGTTGTGTTTCGTAGAAACGATCAGTGTATAATTATACGGTGGAAAATTATTGCACAAACTTTCTGGAATTTGTTTATTTGTAAACGTTTTAAACAAATAGCTTAAATATCCAAATGGAACATACCAATGTGTTAGAAAAAGAGGCAGTTGAGAGAATGACCGACAGAAGTAAAAACTTAAAACAATGAAACAATCAGTACTCATCATTGTTTTGTATTGATCTAATTTTATTAGGCTACTAATCTCATTGCTAAATTTAAATTATACGAAATTGACACTAAAGAGTTCTATTATTGAACCAAAAATAAAAATCATCTATTAGGTTTTCTTCTCCTTTTTTAGTTTAATTAGGATAATTTGTTCGAAAACACGATACACGATTTTTATTTTTGGTTCAATAAGAGAATTTTATTCTTTATTTCTTTAAAAAATATATATGTATTATATTTTATTAAATAATCTTGTATATATTGTATTAATGTTTACTTTAATTATGCTTCTTTTCGAAAACATGATAAATTAATATAGCTAGTTGTTGACAACGTAACCTGAAACGTACTATATCCTATCAGCTGTTAAATGAAATCAGCTGATCGTAACGAATTAATATAAACGATTAATTAACAACATAGCTAGTTTTTAACAACATAATATAAAACTTATTAGCCTATAACCTATGAGCTGATCGTTACGAATTAATATAAAACAATTGATCTTTAATATAACTACCAAAATTAAATTAACGATTCATTTCATATATTTACATCGGTCTCTTCTTCGTAGTTTCCATAGTGTAGTGGTTGTGACGTGCTCCTCACATGCGCAAGGTTCCCGGTTCGATCCCGAGCGGAAACACAGGAAAATTTTAATTATATTTAATTTAATATGAGACTTGCTGTATTTCACTTCAAGAATATTAAATTTTTTTATTAAATATTAATCAATAATTATGCTTTTCATATGTCACATTTGCTACACTGACTGAAATACATGACCAAAATTTCAGCAAACGCGCGTAGTAACATAACCTGTTCTACTTTGTAAACCTACGTGTTTTTTATAATCTAGACCTACACGAATACAAAGCCATACAGAGTGTACAAACATTGAAACAGTAGGCCTAAATAACCTTAAAGAAGAGAAAATATTTAGTGCCTATTGTTATTAACTGACGGCAAACAGTGATCATTTTAGTTGTGTTTTATGTCTTTTTTTTATTTGACTAATTTGAATGAAATTTGAAATTGAGAGAAGGGAGGGAATAAGATAAGCGTAATTACCTCATGTTGCTGGACCAAATGTGATCAACAATTTCAATCCATTTTTAGTTTAAAAACCCTCAGAAATTCACAAAAATATTATTTTTTCAAACTTTCGTTTAAATGCGTGTAGCATTTTGATTTGATCATTTTTCAAAACTTTATTTTAATATAAACAAAATATTTCTAATTAAAAAAAACATTTTTGAAGCTTTTGTTTGATCAAACGATTTATAAAAATTGTATTTACATTTAGGTTTACAAATATCCACAAAATATCTCATCACACTAGGCAGCTAGTACGCGCTTAATAAAATAGCGCTATCTCAACACATAGGCTAGCCTGTTCGGTTCGAAGCTAGCCACAAAAATTCGGAAAATCGGGTTAATTCTTAAAATGAGTTCGTCAAATTTTACTAAAACGTTTACCTTTTAATGAATAAATAATTATATTCTTAAAAATTGTATTCACTTTTTGGTAGCTTATTTCTGGAAATTATTTACAAAACATAGGCCATAGGAATGGGGTAGGAGATTAGTAATTATAACCTAACCTCTGACATCCAACTTTTCAAAGATAGACAAACTAACTTCTTATACCAATTAGATTTTTTTTTGTTGTTATTTTAAGGCGAAAAGTATATTGAGGCTATTATCGCCTCCTTAAATGTAAGTGTGAGTGTAAGTGAAGTAAAAGAAGTCGTAAGTGTAAGTGTGTGTGTTAAACTCGGGTACCGCGAGGGACGTCTAAATCCTCTCAATAGGTGCAGCTAGTCCGCACCCCTGCGGGTTATACCAATTAGATTATTTTTTTGTTTTTGTTTTAGCGTCCGACTATTGTGCACACTTGTGCTAATGCAGACGATGGGATGATTTATAGCGTATGAAAATGTCAAGCCCTAGCCGGGAATCGAACCTGGGTAATCGGGGTGAAAGCCCAGTACACTATCAACTAGGCCACCGAGGCGGCTTATACCAATTAGAGTCGAACATGTTCATAAAAAAGTAAACAAACACAGAAACATTATTTTTTATAAAAAAGTAACACCTGATCAATAATAGTGTTGTTAATTAGTTGTATAATGTTGGCAACACTTGTTAATGCATTTTCTTATACCGTAATTAGTTATAGCTTTGGATTCTACTAAGAGAAGTAAGTAGCTTCCGGCTGGCGAACACTCAACTGTGGATTCCTCTTCAAAAATCCATCAGCCCAATCTCTACCTGCCATTTTTGTATTAAAAGTATTCTGCATTAAAAGTATTCTTAAGTTTGTTTGTTTTTTTTAACATATTCATATGCAATTCGTCCAAGTTGAATTGGAGTAATGCCGTAAAACAAATTCGATAGCAGAATAAGATGATGAGCTATTTCTTTCTCTTGTTCTACAGAAAATACAGTTTTTCGCCCCATTCTAGGACCACCGGTTATAAGACCACATTTCATTCTCGTGTAAAGCGTTGCTTCGTGAATACCAAAATGTCTTGCTGTTTCTCTTATTTTAGCTCCGTCTTTGATTGTTTTTATGGCCATCTGAAGTTGCTCATCAGTCCATGCTGCTTTAGAGGTTACTCTGGTTTGTTTCATCAAATTGTACGGAAACATAATGTACTGTGCCAGTTAGCTGCTGCCGTAAAGAACAGTCTTAACTAAGCCTATGTTAAACAATGTTTTTATTATAATTTATATCTCAATAGTAGTTTGACTTCTCATTACAGGTTTTAATTTACTGTAGTGCCAACAGGTTTTTCACAACACACATAAAAGTGAAATTTAAAATTTATTAAATAAAATGGTGTAAGCTAGGTCTGTAACAATAGAAGTTGAATTTAATTTTAAAAGAGGGCATTAACATTTTTTTTAATAAAATTATTTTTAATAAAAAGATGTGTAGCATTACGCACAAAATCCATTGGGAAGTTAGGTTTTTTCAAAAAAAACAAACTCAAAATGAAGGTACTCGACATTAAGATTTAGTAAGAGTTGGAAATGAAACAAAGTACCTCAGTAGAAATATGTAAAATCGAAAAGATAGTACTTTCGGGTATTAGCACGCACGGTGAGGAAATGACACGCAGTTGGGGGTAATGCCACGCGGACGCGTGCCATTACCCCGCATGTCTCCATTGTTATCCTACATCTAACAACAAACACATAACTAATAAAAAAAAATCTCAAGAAAACTTTACTCTGTAAAGATGTTTCTTTTAAAATCCATTTTATGTCAACATAGTTTTATAAATGTGGGAAAAACTGGATCTTGTACATTACAATCCCAGTCAAGCAAACTTGATTTCAATTTAATTTTATGAACAGACATAACTTAACCTAAGTTATTGACTTGAAAGTAATATTTTTATCAAAATATTTTTACATTAAAGTTCAAAATAACAATTCAAGTATTCCTGCCAGACGTGATACTAATTTGTTATACAATAATATATTGTGTTTATATCTTTAATTACTGAACAGAAATTTAATGATGTCACTACTAATCTTTGCAATATCATTTTTTATAACGCGAGTTACTAAATTTAAAAAAATGGTCATTAAGTTATGAACAATCCAAGTGCTTTTTAAATTGAACAGGTAACAGCAGTTAGCTTGAGGATATGGGAGAAAAATTACTATGAGGTTTTGTACATTTTGTATAAAGTTACAATAAAATAACTCAACTAATTAGAGTCAAAATGTAACGGGTCACCGTGGACATGCCCAGTAACAGTTTTTTCTGTATAAGGACAATACATTGACACAGGCGGTTGTCTAAATAACAATCCAATTTTTTCTCTTCATTTAAGAGAATTTTGTAATAGACTGCAAATTGTTTTAATCGCGTCGATAAAGAAATATGAAAATTTATCAAAACCAAAATATTTTCCTTAATTCGTATTAAACACGTTCAGACTAATATTTTAATGATACTTAAGGACACGCTATGATTGATGCTGCGGTTGTAAACGTGTCACCACTTTGGCTTAATCCACGACAGCCACTGAGGTAGATTTGACAACGTTGCCAAACATCGTTAGGCCATTCTAATCCGATTACACGGCAAATGTTTATCTTTAAATTGACTTCTACTGTTGCCAAATCCTTGATTAATTTCGTTTTTTTAAATTTCCCTTAGAAAAATCTGGCCATTACGTTAGATCCCAAACCTGATCCGATTGTATCCAAACTTGGCAGAAGCAGTGACTTGGCTTAGACAAATTCGTTTCCCAGCAGGATCCATTCAAATTGGTGTCCATTCCAAAAATATTATTTTCAACGTAAGGCTTTTACTATAGACCGTACGTCTTTTTTCAAAATTTGATTTCACAATGGTCGCCGTTAATTTTATATTTTCAATAGTACATTAATGTTTGAACTATAACTATGAACATTAGAATAATAAAATTATATGCCCCTATTCCCAAAAAACAAATGAAAAGTATATGGATGTTTTAAGGTGTCGAATGACCATTATTTCGAAACGGATGAATAGACTTTGCTGCATAACTATTTTTTAGGTTAAGTAACTAATTCGAAAAAACCTTTCAGGAATCTAGTTCTAAGAAATAGTTCAAAATATTGGTTGCATTGTGTAGGGCGACTCTGGACGTTTTTCACCACACAGACAGTAGACAGACAAATATTGCCAGATAGTCTTAGATTAATTGTAATTGTATGTAATAATAATAATAAAAATATTGGTTAACTCTGATTAACAGTTTTTAATCTAGAAAGAACAAGGTAACGTAGAACGACAGACAGACATTTTTCCACGTTGGAGCGTCGTTTTAAACAAGCCATAGGTTTAACTGTCTTACACCGTCTTAGAATTAGTGTTTTTGGTCGCGCTTAGACCAATTAGACTTATTATTAAAAGTCTAAAGTCCGTTAGCAGAGGTAATTTGGCTTTTAACTAAATGAACTGTTTGTTATTTACAATGAATTTAAAAAATAAACGCTATAACCGATGTCCGAACACCAATTATAGGTCAGCCGCTTAGAAAACGGCTAAGAACACCACTGGGGCAGAGAGAAAAAAAATGTGCGAGTGAGATATTGAGTCCCCACTTTCTAGCCATAGTTCCCTCCTGTTCCTTCACTATCGCTGAGTAGTAATAGTTTTTAGGCTCCGACTGGCAGTGTCACTGGACTGTTGGAGGGAGCTGGAGGGGAATTCTCCTACATGCGCGAGAAATTCTCGCGCATGCCGTTTATTAAGTGGCTGGACTATAGTGTTGGACGGGTACTACACGATCACATTTCTTTGTAAATAGGCCTAACAGATTCTTTTGTTGATACTATTATTTAAAATAACACTAATATAGTCTATTTAAGACACCTACCCTACATTACACAAAATCGTAACACTCATTTCTTAGCGTGGTTATATCAAGCTGAAAAGACCAAAGTAACATGTCAAAAAAATTTTGATAATTTAATTAAATTGTGTTGGCCTACAGTTTTTTGGCCTAAATAGCATTTTTGGTAAAATTGTTTTTCCAAAAACCAATTTGTAAAACCACATTTATTCCTTTAATATTAAAAAAATAATCGTCTACCGAACCATGGAAACAGTTCCAGCTTGAGCATCAACGTCTGGTCGTTGAAGCACAAACATTTCAACAGCTTGTTAAATCTAATCGGACGCAAATACTCGTGTTATTCAGGATTAATTGTAAATCTAGAGGCTGTGGTCGTTCAATCATTCCCCTGCCTTTTTGATACAGCAACCACGGTCCACGGCCTGACGGATATGACTGGCAGTTGCCGGTTGGCAGCGAGACTTGTTGATTTTTTTCAGAAATATGTCTAGGATCATTACGCCTTGGCACGCCGCCATCTTGGCAAGCTGTGACCAACCATTTTACAGGTGTCTGTCTTTACATTGGCAGCTGTAAACTGTAAAACGGTTATTGTATTCAGCAATTTGCGTTATGAATACAAAACAAACTTTAGGCCTATTAGATTAAATCTGGAAAGGAAAACAATAGAGACAGGACGAAAATATCGCTAATATTAATGAAGTAAATGCAGGAAGATGCGTGTTCAATGTATTATTCGTAAATGTAAGCTGATAAAAGGTTTTATACTTTAACTACCAGGAATAAGAAAATAATTCATAACGGTCCTGAAACGCGAATGAGTTAAGTAATAACACGCGTATCACACAGACGTACTCAACAATAACTTATAGACTGCTAAGGTAAAATATAGGTTAGCTAAGTAATTAATCTTAAAAGGTTATATTTCTTTTTGTGGTATAACGTCTTTACTTTAAGCCAGTTAAACCAATGAAGTGGAGACAAAAGATTAGAACCAGAATTGTTGAAACCGTTTAACCAAACATTCCGGTCGGATTATTTAGAATCGTGTTTATTAAATTTATATTTTTAAAATATTTTACCAAATAGACTAATCATAATTTTTAGGCTATGCGATTCTATCTGTAAATTATAGCCTACATTGAGATATAATTAGGCCTATAATATTCTACATAAAAAAAGAATAATAGGCTACTTGCGTTAGTTTCTAACTCCAATGTCTCTTCAATTCTTATAAATCTTTCGCCTTTTTCAGTTTCTTAATGCTCAAAGTAGAAATTTCATATTAACTCAGCGGATGCATAACGTCAAATTTATAAATGAAATTGTTGTTGGTATAGGCCTAAACAAATTTGAATTAATTTTTTTATATCGACGGTTTAATGTAAGCTTTGACGAGAGGAGTGAATAGAAAAAACGTCTACCGAACGGAAGAATGTAAGGGAAATATGAAATGAACAAGCAAACGAATTTCTCTCTATTTCTGTATCTTTCTTTTTCGTCCTCCTTTTCGTTAATAGTACACGCGTATTATGTGACAACGTTGTGTCGCTTTGGTTTCGGTAATTTTCCTTAGTTGAAGAACACGTGCACATTGTAACCGTTTATAATACACTCGAAGTTAATACAGACATTTATAATAATTATTGTTAATATTGCTAGTTTTTAACAACATAATCTGAAACGTATTAGAGCCTATCAGCTGTTCAATGAAATCAGCTGATCGTTACGAATAAATATAAAACAACTGATTATTTACTAAAACTATAGTAAATAATATTTAAGCTAGGTTCACGTATCTATTTATTTAAACAAAACAAGATATTTGTAAACATATCTTCAAACTAATTATATATTCAGCAAAGCCCCGTAGGGGGTGCAGACTAGCTGTACCTATTGGTAGGATTTAGACGTCCCTCGCGGTACCCGAGTCTAACATACACTCTACACTTACGACACTACACTTACGATTTCAACACTTTACACTCACACTTAAATTTAGGGAGGAGATAATAGCCTTAATATGCTTTTCGCCTTAAAATAATAATAATAAAACAAAATATTCAGCAAAGTTATCATTAACAAAACCTTCGCTTCTGTCGGTAACTCGCCGAGTTCCACACGCGTACTTTTTTATAATGGTAACTAAACTATGCAACAACAGCTACACAATTAACGAAATTTCTAAATTATTTGAACAAATTGTTTGCAATTAATTAGTGATTGTCTGAAAATTTCTTCTCGTTACTCTCGTTTGAGGTTATGTTTATTGTCACTGTGTCAGACTAGAAAATTCGATGGCTGAGAACGAGCGTGTGAGCGGTATCCCCTGGCAAAATTCAAAATAAAACATTCATTGTAACAAAACTGGAATCACTGGCTCCAGGCGCTTCTTTGACGCGCACCCAGCAATTCGCCACCCACTCCGTGTTTACGGCTCTCTACAGCTCGCATTTAGTCATGTAAACTGCGATCACGGTGGCATGCGCTCTGTTTGTTTATACACTGCCTTGTATATTTAGTCAAGACTTTATAATTTACTGAAACAAGAGACCCCTGGCGTTATTTATTTGTACTAATCAACTCGGTAGTCTATGCACTTGAAGAAGGGCGGCTGAAACACGAGCCACGTGACGTGATTCACGCAGCTGTTGCGCCGCGATGTGATTTGGCGAGCGTTTTGTTCGAAATCAAACTTGCTGATTAGGTAATTTGCAGGCATACGATTTAGCCAGATTGGTTTAATAGATTATTTTGTAAAATTTTAATCAAACTTAAGCTGTGGGATAATGACGTAAATAATTGGCCCAGGCTCTATGACAAATCAGTGTAAAATGTTTAAATGAAAATAAGTTTCATTTTACGAAAAAACCGCAAAAATAAAAAAATAAACTTAACTACATTTTAATTTTCTAACATTTTTGTCAGTTCTAACTTGTTTGTAGGCCTGCCCATATTAAATGTGTCCTTAAGTACATGAAATGATTGAAATATTTGGTTAATTGGAGTCTATGTAGGCCTAATGCACCGTGTAGCTAAAAATTAAAAGTAGATTATTATAAATTATATGTAATTTTTAATCTTATTTTTATTTTAAAATAGAAAAAAAATCTTAGCATAGCAAATTTTATGATTTTTTTGTAATTTACATCCAACACGTAAATTGAGTGCAGTGTTTATTTTAATGTAAGGACAAATAAAAAAGGTATTTCAACTTCAAATTTAAATGTCAAAAATAGTAAAACATTAAAACACTAAACGTCTTAGAAATAAAATTATTCAATTTGGCTCAAATCTGTCAAAAAAATTGTAGTTGGCGAATTATCGACAATAACATTGAAAAACCAACAACGTGAGACCTTATTCAAAATCTGCTTTTAGCTTTTACACCGGTCACTTGCCAAACCTGTCAAGATTGAAAATGAAAACAACGCCCAATGGTTTTTCTCAGGGTTTGCGTTTTTCGACTCAGACAATTTTGAATCACGTTTTTTAACTTCAAATTTGAGTTATGAGTTTTCAAAATTTGAAATAAATCTAATAAGAGGATTTTATATTATTTTCGATAGTTATCAGACCGAATTATCTTAGGGAGAATGCAATGTTTTTTTAAGCGAAAAGCTAGATGTAGATGAACTGTACACACACACACACACACACACACACACACACACACACACACACACCGTATGTTTGAAAAAATCGGCCAATAGGATTGCTTAACCTTTAAAACAGTAAGCCTATAGTTATTTGACATAAACGGCTTATAGTTCAGCCACTTAGTAAACGATATGCGCGAGAATTTCTTGCGCATGTAGGAGGATTCCCCTCAAGCTCCCTCTAACAGTCCAGTGATACAGTCAGCCAATCTGAATCTACAAACTGTTACTACTCAGCGATAGTGAACTAAAAGGAGGGAACTATGATGAAAGAGAGGGGACTCAACCTCTTACTTGCACATTTTTTCTCTCTGTCCCACTGGTGTTCTAGGCAGGCCGTTTTCTGAGCGGCTGACCTATAAAAGTACAGCCACCATTATAAAAAGCGTGCTCGATAACAGCGGCTAAAGTCCAAATAATTGAACTATCTGCCGCTACGAATGCTTCAAGCTGCAAGAACAGGGGATAGAGACTTTGAGAAAATAGACAGTAATGTTACGTACTTAATTGTAATTGAACATTCTGCCGCAAGATATTACTTGCAGCGAGCACCCACATATCTCTCATAAGGGTTAACATTGTAGTGGTTTTTATACATTCAGTCGTATAGTTATAATTGTGAACCGAGAACTTTCAGTGTGGCTAAAATTATCTCTACCTTATTTAGACAAACACATCATAAAGTAGATATTTTTTTACGTTCCACGAACACAAAGCCGTGTCCAGCCTAGCCTAATGTGGCACTAATTAGGGGAAATCCTATTTTAAAAATAAAATCAACTTTTCCTAAGACGATTATAAAAGAACCCAGCGTGCCAGACGCCCAATTAGTCGTGGTTAAACAAATAACCGAATGTTTCGTATTATTTCAGACCCTGTCCGTTCTTTGTCTGAAGCTTTATCAGGGCCTGCGTCTACGTTTTGGATTAACGATTCCACGAGAAAGAGAAAAAAGTGTAAGCGGTCGAAAGCTTGACTGTAATCCGCTGTGATGGGTCTTATAGAGGTCCTGGCAGAGGAAGGGGCAAGGGCAGGTAGAGAACGTGGCTACTCTTCTGCTGATATAGTTATCACCTCAATTTGACAGGTGTTGGGCGGCCTATGCCGGGGCTTGGAATGTACCTTACCATGACCACTTCGCGTCCTGACCTCACTTCAAGCGACTGGCTTTGTTTTTAATAAATACTTTTATTGTATACTTACTGCTGATTCGAGAAATTAAAAGTAAATATTGCTTTACATTGAATAACGAAACCGTATAAGCATAACGTAAGCATTTTAGAGAAGGGTTCTTGAGATTTCAATACTTTTAATTAAAAGAGGAGGAATAAGAGTTCACCAGAGCGGCCGTGTGAAATTTCGCACTATGAAAGTTTTAAGTTAACGCAGCCATTTGAATAATAAGAGCAGTAGTAGTTGGGGTGAGGGCGGTGGTTGGAAGGAAGGGAAAACGTTTAAAAAATAAATCGAAAAGCGATCGGTTTGAAATAATAATCACAAATTTATGAATCATTGTAGTATATACATTTCTATACAGATAATTGTTTTCTTGAAATAGATATTTTTACAGGGCATTACAGTACCTCGTTGTAAACGATATTTGATGTAAGATTGTAATCTTGTACTTTTTGTATTTCATTTTCTTTAATGGATACAAACATGTTAGTTGATTTAGTTACCCTTGAAAAGGCAATTGTCCGTGAGTAAATACGGCATTTGGTAAATAAAATCCTGCTCATTGAAATCACAAATATATTTGTGTATAAACAGTGTCCAAAACATATGTTTGGTATTCGAAATGCTTGTCCAGGCTTGTACGACGGGCAGGGATAGGGGACTATCAGTAGGGCCACATAATCTATACGTTAAATGATTTTTAGATAAATATTGAAATTGTTCTGAGCACGTTATGAAAAAAAGTGGCATTTGTAATGGGATGGTCTATTTGTCATTAATAAGTTAGCTTCGTACAATATAAAAAATATTGTCTGATTTGTTGTACCGCGCAGGCGCATCCATGATGCCGTTTTGCCTATGACAGTTAAAAGTGCCTTTTATGTTAAAATTTTCAACAAACAGTAAATTTTAGCGCAAAATCGGTTTTTAATGTCAGAAGCCGGTTAAAAAGTCTTTCCAAAGATACCTCATTTATACCTGTACGAATGTGCTGAGAAAAAGGGATGTTGACTCGAGAAATAATATTATTGATTAAGCAATAACAAAATGTTTTCTTAAAAAAATCACTTAAGGTGTTAAAAATGAATTTTTAAAGTGCTTTGTAATCAAAATAATTTCAACTGCTGTTTCACTATACACTTACGAAAGACGTCCGCTACTGATACAGTTCCTAAGTGTAACGCCACAAGTGCAGGATACACACGCGTTTAAACATCACCAATTTTGTATTGTTATTGTGGAGAGTCCAGCTTACTCGCTGTCGCAATATTCTTGAGCCTTTTGTAAACTGTCCACCCTTATTTTAATATGTTTTAACGTTTACAGCATTTTTAGATTTTGTTATGAATTGTAAAGTAACTATATTTTTATGACGAAAATAGAAAAGCTTTTTTTAAAATTAAAAATGATTCTACTATACCTTTTGGTTTGAACTAAAGAATTTTTAAAATGTACAAAACAATTTTATAATTTATAAATGTATTTCTAAATGGTTTTTGTAGGATTTTTCAGTGATAACCCAAATATTAGGTCATAACATTTTTTTAACATAATATTAGGGGGGCACGTAGATGATTGATTACTTTTGATTACAGAGGATGGTAGAATTATTATGTAATATTTGAACGGCCTCTTTTAATGATTCATCAAAACCGTTAGAGCCTATAGCAGTTTTGGAGGAATAAAAAGAATATTGTGTATTTTTTTTTAAGATAGTCATTAAAATTTTGTTTATTCAGTTACATCAGTTTCCTCACATTAAATTTGTTCTTATATCGTGAGTGTTTTTTTTTTAATATAAACCTTTTTTTACCTTTTTATGTAAAAAAGGTAAAACCCTGATTATCTCAAAAATCGGCTCTAATGCATGGTTTTTCTCAAGTGTACCAAATAAACACCCCTCCCCATAGAATGACTAGCCTATGTCTCTAACAATACGGTTCTGAAAATGGCTACGTCTCTAACAATGCATATGCCTAGGCCTACAACAATGCAGTTCTATAAATGCCTATGTCTCTAGCAATGTAACAGTTCGGGAGCAACCAAAAAAGTAAAAAATCAGCCTGCTATCTTAAAATTGGTTTATCAGAATTTGTAATTTCTTTTTTCAAAATGAAAATTCTTAACTCAGCGAAACCATGACTAAAGTAAGTCCAACTAGCGTTGAAAGATTTTGGCCCCAAACTCGAGGTTTGCTGTTGAATAATAGAACACGGAGTCAACAGCAAACCTCGAGTTTGGGTCACTGTAGCAAATTTGAAATAAATGCCGGTTCAAGAATAGTAGGCTTATATAGAACAAACTACAATGAAAATTTGGCCCCTGTTGAGCTTTTATTATTATTTTTATTTCCCTACAGCAAAAACATTGATATTGCATTTAATAATTAATGAAATAAATTGATGAAGTATGTGATGAATCTATTTTGTGAAATTTTCATTTTTTTAACAGTAACTTTTTAACTGTATTTTTTTGTTAAATAATTATATATATTATAACCAAAATTAGTGTAATATTTTGAACTAATTATATATTTTTAATTAAATAGTGGGATTTGATTCCACCTTTTTTTTAATTAGGATGTTTCCCGGTAAGACTTTCCGATTTGCTCATTTACGACATTAATAACATTCACACATTATAATCGAATAGGTTGTCCCGGTAGTTTTTCTCCTTTTTTTTGGACTTCCGGTAATTTCTTCATTTCAATAGTTTTTAATATTCCATATATGCATTAGCCCGACACCGCTATATGTCAGTTTTTTCGCCAAATAACTTTATTTCAAGGCTGCAGGTAATAGGCTAACTGAAAATATAAAAATGAGGAAAATACCGGAAGATCGAAAAAAAATAAAACAAATCCATAATTTAACCGTTAACATTGCGAAAAACTTACTGACGTGTTTTTTCCTCGCGAAAACGATTTGTTTAATGCGTATGAGTAGGGCCTAGGCCTAATAATAAAAAAGTATAAAAACGATGAAATTACGGGAAGATTTTTTAATAATTGATAACGACCAATTGAGAAACGGAACATTGAACAACAACAACCGGGAAACACTTCAGGTCAATCGCTTTCTGAGAACTGATAGTGTGGTGTAACGTAAGCTATAACGGAAAAGATCCCTTAATTGATCAGAGATTTTGGGACTCTTGATTAACCCTACCATTTTTAACACCTCGAAAATCTTACTTCCGGTTGAAGTTAAGACATTGCTGTAGGCTATCGCTGACGAAAAACTGCAAATAAACAATAAAGTCGAAACAATTAACAAAAAACCCCAAAAAGAAAGCGGACAGGAAGAAGGAAGTAGGATCTTGGGGCCGTTACCTGTCAAAAACAACACTCGAGGGTTAGGTTAGGTTAGGTTGGGGCGGGTCTGCAATTTGTCAAACAAGAGTTATTTCCAGTCAGCCCTAATTGGAGCCCATGTTAAGCTTTCATTCTATGACATATTTAATATGTCTTCAAGTTTACTAGTCTAGGCTATAGATGGGACACTATTCCGGGAATAAAAGCTTAATGGGCAGGTTATTTTTGGCGGCAACGATTTTTGTTTTTATTTTCTATGCGTCGAAAAGTCAGTAAAACTAAACTGGATTGTCCAAAACGCACTTTGAGAATATTAATATTCAACTAATATTAGATTGTTTACCGTAGATCTTTTTTGTAGTGTATCAGTTCAGCTCGCTTTCAGATGTTCTAGGCCACGACTTAAATTAAAATAGCCTAAAGCGCATTAACTTCCTGGAAAATTTACAACCATAACATATGGGCTTGTTATAGGCTATAGATCCATTCTTATAAATTTTGGTACAGAAAATAACCAAAATATTAAGGTCCAATATTAAAAAATTCTATAGATAGCTTTGTTACAAAATGTAAAAAAAATTGAAATAAAAGTTATAATTTAATGTTTGTTTTATAATTTACAAAAATGTTATATGTTACTAATATCCATTAACATAGACCTATATAAGCGTTTACTGAAAATATTTTATAGGCCTACTTGCGAATTGCCATTGAAAAATGAACTATTAGAGCGTCTACCACAGTAAGACCCAAAACCAGGACTTCGAAATGTTCGCCAGTAATAACTTCTAAACAACTTTCTCAGCGGTCTTTAAATTATTTTTGTATGTGTATGTGTGTCCACAACTTCGAAATTGCGACTATTCCGGATATTACTAAAATCATAACTTTTTCCTTACAATATTTCCGAAAATCTAATATCACCACTGTGATTAGCGTTATAATCAACATAAATCAGAATTGTATACATTCAAATTCCATTGACACTATAAAAATAAATTTGTCGGTAGTCAGGAATTTCGGTTTTTGAAAATTAAAAAAGATAACTTTAACCCTGATTACAATGGTGCAATCAGATTTCAAAAAGGTAGGCTGTAAAACAAAATATCGTGATATTGTTTTGAAACTTCAATTTTTGGTATGCCAGCGAGACAGCTGCGTGCCAAGATTATTTCAGGGAAAACAACTAAAAGTAGCCTAAATAAATTTATTTGCAGAACCATTTTATTTTTGACTTCTTCGTTTTACCGTTTAGGCCTAATTTCTAAATGGATAGGTCGCCGGTTTTCGACAGTAATTGTATTCTGTATACCCACTGCTAATATCCTTATAAAACCGCGCAAAAGATTGAAGCCGATTCTCGTGTTATTTTTTTGTGCGAGGTTGGCTAGCCTGACCACTTGTCCCTAACTAGTTCTCGACTTGTTTTGTAACCTTCATTCCTTCATTCAAAACCTTTAGCTGCGGTCTGGCACTAGGTCTCATTCATGCTTCCACAACTTTGGAATCCTTGTTTACCTAGCTTTCCCTTTCTGATAACTGTTTTGGTTTATATGTAAGAATTTCATAATCCGATCTGAGTTTTTAATTTACGAACGTTCAAACAGTTATTTTTAAAAACGTTAATTATTTTTGAAAACTTTTAATTTCGTTGCAGTATAAACGAGACAAAATATCTTCGCCTCTAAGAAATGTAAATTCGAATCAGCTGTGAATAATATAAATTGAAATCTATCGTAATTAGGCCTAGACTCTACTTTCCCAATAAAAAGCTATAGGCCTATCTAGTTTCGCTGTCATTTTATTAGATTTTGCTCAAATTTTACTCATCTTCTCGGATCTAGGCTTATATAAAAATTCACAGCTCAACACAGTAAGCCAAATTTAATTCGAAAGAAATTATATTTTAGGCCTACTTTTCGGGATTAAGGCGTAAAACAAAACAAATCCAACTGCGGTCAGGATTTATGTTATTTTCTTTTCAATTTACTGCCGTATCATTCATTACTTACTTTTATTTCAAATTTGTTACAATTAGGGCGCTACCGAGCAGAGTTTTTAAAGTGACAACGTTTTTATGCGGCTCAGCACTTTTGTAAGAGAAACAAATAGAATTTCACGATTACACGAACCAGATGTAAAAAATCGTAACACTTTTAATAAATACATTTAAATATGCTTGAAGGAAAGTGTTTAAGCATACCAGTAGGCGGATTGTTTCTGTGTGCATTCGTTGTTTAATTTTATAATTCTGTTTATGAAACTGAGCGGGTTCTGTTTATGTAGGCCTTATAAATAAATTCAATAATAAATACTTAAATTATAATTAACACAATTATATTATGCTACATATTTGATCCATTTACACAAAATTGTTTACAGCGTTTACATTTATAGCTAAAATATTTCTTGCACATTTTATATAGGCCATTTTACTTATAACGTCATTAATAAATATTTAAATTATTAATTGTACTAAATGTCCAGCCCAACTAACACAATTATTAGAGCATCAACAGTTGGATAGGCTATAGGCTATTTTACAAGATGATGTAGGCCTAGATTAGTGTTCATTTGCTTTAATATCACGCGTGTAATTTCAATTTAGCAGTAATATCGGTAATATAAATGGACAAACCAACAATGAACAACTCATTTTTTAAATTTTTCACTTCTGTCGGTCTGTCCCCCCCACCGATTGTCACATTTTTTAGTACCAGAAATGTGTTCGACTTGACCTAGGCTCTACTTACAAAAACAGCAAAATCTATTTAAAGATTTTTGTGATTTTTTTTAGAGTTTCACCGAAAAAATGTTTATTTTTTAATTGTAAGCATTATGCCGAGGTACAAACAAACTACACCAAGGCCTATAGGCTGTGCAAAATTTCATCGAAATTGTTAGAAAATTCATAAGGTGTAAAGAGATACTGACAAATACTTAAGTTAAAAACCACTTTTTTTAACTCAGGGGCGCGAAAACAGATAGCCTACTGCGTACTTATCAATCAAAACATCGATTGATTTTTTATCCCGAAAACAATTCTATCTGTAAGCAATTCCATCGTTTAGAGAGAAAAAACATTGACAAAGCAGCTAATAGTCTATAAATTGGTCTGCAGAAATAATTATAAAATTCATGTCACAAATGTGATTGATTAACTAAACATTAAGGATCCGTTGGAACAATAACAGCGTTAACATTGGAATTAGCTGTGTTATTTGCAGGCCTAAATTTGTCTCCTAGTAGATTAACAGTTTTGGTTAAAAACAGTATGTTTTGTATAAAAGCAAATTTCATCAATATGTAAATTTTGATATACGTGTAAATCAATATATCAATTTGTAAATTTCAGCAAATAGGTAAATATGCAGTGTAGGTTGTTTTCTTTTTTTTTTCTACAACGCTTTATTACATGTCCTAAATATAAAAGCGTGGAAATTAAAGAAAGTAAGATAAAAATCGAAAATAAAAGTGACCCGCATAACCTCAAAATTGCTACCGCGTGAAAGTGGGTAACGTGTGTTTGATAGCTGAAACGTCAAAAGAAAATTATTTTTGTTAGGCTAACTGAAAAATCTAACTAGACGGTATTGGGCGAACAATGTAAATGACAAGGTTGTTGGGTGAAAAACCTATTGAATTAAACGGATGCAATTTTAACAACGTTTTCATTACAAGAACGAACAAAATAATAAGTATTAAGAAAGTGTGATGCCTATTAGAATGTGATAACGCGCATGAGCAGTAAGTCGGTGTAGGAAATCTATTATGTTCCGTGCAATGTAAACAGCATAACGTCAAAATATAGTTTAGTAAAAAACAACCGAAAATAGTAAATAATCTTTAAAAAAATCTTCTTCTGGGTGATATGTGTTAATTGGATAACAAGGTATGTACCAAATTTACTTAGGCTAATGTTGCATCAATTTGTGGTAAATAAATGGTACTGCATATCGAATAATCTTTTTAGCAAACCTGTTAGACCAAGTAACAAGTCGCTAGGCTTGTTCGATCCCTAAAAGATCAGATTCGAAAAATATACGCGTAAACGTAATTAAAAAGCGGTATTAGTAAAATCTAAGGTGCGCGAACTCGCAAAATCATATTTTGTGTGAATTTTAATTACACAGAATTATAATTCAACTTAAGCTAGTGTGATAGACTCCTTTTTTAATTTTGCAATGTGCTAGGCCATAAAACATGTCAATTTAATGAAATTTGAAATGTTAGTTTGAAAGGAACACACGAAAATGAAAAAGAACTTGACACTGGCGGTTTCTTTATGAAAAATTATTATACTGTTATTTATTTCTTGAATCAAGTCTAGATATTTTGAATCAATTAAATTAATTATTTAAATAAAATTAAAATAATTATTTAAATAAAATTAAAATAAATGAACGATTTTGATGAAATGTGGCACGTAGTTCTGTTTTATCCATATATCAAAACCATTATTTAATAATAATTTGTCTGACAAAAATGCCTTAAAAATAGCATATTTTTAAAAACGGGTTTTAATTTGTTTAATCAAATAATATTTATAAATAGGTTTACACAAATAATCTCGAACTAACTTTATATTTTATTTGGACTTGAATTGTAGGCCTAAATCTTTATAATCTATAAGATTTTTTGTTCGTAGCTTCTAAACCGAATAATTTTTGGGATATAACTGAATGTGAAGAAGGTATTGCACATTTATTATTTTTTGTTCGAAGTACGATGTTTACAAAATGTATTTTAATTTGGCGTACATAGTCACATTACCTGGCTGGCGGGTGTTTTAAATTCAAATAAAAATTGTGAGCAGACCCTGTCGGAGCTGGGCTATCAGAACAGGCCATGACGTCATCGAGGTGAGGTGAGGTGAGGCGTGGAGCGGGGGGGATGTACTTCGGCGCCAGCGTTATCTCTGGCCGACCCGATGTGTCTACTAAAATGGTCAAACATGATGTTTGTTTTCTGAGCCAACTTCAAAGTCCCGGCCTCATACTCACACTACCGTACTGCCTGCAGGTTAGGTTATTTGGTCATCCATTATGTGGCCACAAATATTTACCCCGCGGTACTCTGCATGATTGGCAGAGGCCGCGGACAGTTTTGTCGAAATCGGTCGTTATGTTTGTACAACTGGGGAAGAATTAGAGAAATGTCAAGTTAGGGACTGGTAGTCATGCGATTTTACATTTTCACAGAAAGAAGTACGGAATAATTGCTGGACGCAGCTGTCTCGCTGACGTGATGGGAGCGAATTTCCAGAAAGCAATAATAAGTCATTATACAAAATTTCGTTTCACCATCATAATCAGCAATAAAATCTGCATAAATTAGCATTTTCATTTATGCTTTTAAACTTTTTTAATTAAATTTAAACTTTTCAATTAAAAGTTTCTATTTGACCAAGTTTGAATCAAATTCGACTGCCATTAAGAACGCTATGTAACATACAAACTCATATTTATATGTAAATTTTGTTTAAAGATCCTATATTGACGGCAGAATCGCTCTCACTTCATGGTGCCGGATCTGGGTATTACCTAGTTAACAGTACAAAGTTAACACTATTGAGGTTAGGCCTATGTTTACGTAACCTAAATGATAACATTAAAAAAAATGGTGCAAGGTAAAAAAAAAGTATATTCAAATATTTATTAAAAAACTGGTTCAGAAACTATTAATCAAATCCGAAGGAAAGAATTAAGATTTTAAGCTTTTTTTTTTTTTTTTGAAAACGCCAACAGAAAATAATAGATTAGCCTATATGCCCAATCGTTAAAAAAAGTCACAGCGAAAATCACCGTACAAATTTGGAAGAAGCTAAATCATACGGTAGTTTAAAAATGTAGACGAAAACGAGAACGAGTGTCTGATTTTTTTAAACTTAACTCTTATATTTCAAAGAAAAAATCAATAAGCGTGCATGTTTTTAAACTAGAAGTTTGTAGGCCTACAATATGACAAAAACACTAACTACATTTTTTTACTTTTATTGCACATTCTCACAACAAAATTCCGATTATATCGCCTAATCATCTCGCAGCTTTGTTCGTTATCTTCTAAGCATTTCAAACCCGAGATGACGGTCATATAACGCTGCAATATATACAAATTACAATACAAAATTATGTTTCCATCTTCCATTTCCGCTTCGTTCCTTCCCAATGCCAGCAAATAACAGACAGTTACAAATCTTCAGCTTCCGGTTCACCGGACGGACGACGGACACTTCCTACATCCACGATTACCATCGGACTATGAATAATGCATTGGATTTTGTAATAAATTAATGTGTAATGATGGATTGTTAGGTTAGGTTAGACGGGACAAATTAATTACAATTTGGTCAGAAATTTGTTACATTGTTGTTTCGACATCAGTAGCCTATAAACTTCATCTTAGGAAGTCAGTGCTCGAAGAAAAATCTACATAGTCTACATGTTAAAGTAAACGGAAGTTTTAAAATCATTTTAAAAAGAAGTTATTTTCAAAATTGAGAAATTTATAGGCTATCAAATTTGTTCATAATTTATTCTGCCTGTCAACATTCCAGCTAACCTGGATATCCCGTGTTCTAATAATCTGATTGTTATGAAACGTACAGGCCTAACGCGTTTTGAAATTTAGCCTACTGTGGCCTGTTTGAGTCTAATTCGGATTGAGTGTGGTGAAAAAAGACAATAAATTGTTATTTCGGCAAAACCATGTTTAATATTCTTCTGTACACCAAAATTACACTGCAGATTAAATTTAATATTTAGCCTATCCCAAATAATCTGAGGTCTATTTAATAAGAATCGAAAATTTTTTAAAATAATTAAAGTAATATTAGTTTTAATCAATTTAAACAATCATTATATTTAATTATTTTTGAATTATTTCGGTAATAAATAGCCTAAAATATTGTTACAAAAATTCTTTTTGAATAATTTCTTCATTAGGCTTAGTAGGCTACTCATTTTCGAGATCATGCAGCGTAAGGAGGTTTTAATTGAAAGTAGGTCTCTATGTCTTAGCCTACTGTATTTCACGTATAACTTTGCTTATTATAAAAGTTTTTTTATTTTTCTGTTTTAAAAAACCATAGGTATTACACAGGATCTTTCAACAGTAAATTACAATTGTAAATTAAGATGAGACTACTGGGGGGCTAGCTCATGCAAAGCTACGTCAAATTGGCGGGTAATTCATTGTACCGTGACCTTTAAGTTCACCAGACTTTTATTAAACACGTTTCTGGCTTTCTAGATATTTTGAGGATAGTGTACACACAATACTTCCGACCTTCGATAACTAAAGGCAGCAATTGTTAAAAGTGTAACAACCATTGACATTAATTGCCTGAGACGTGCCGCAGGCTCTCGTGAAGAAAGGTTAATGTCAGTGTACAAGGGGGTAGTGGTGATCCTATTGAACACCACAGCTAGTATCCTAAATGGAGTTTCGCTGTTGATATTTAAATATTTTTTATTAAAGCTATGATGGAAAATAATGTTGATTGTGACTTCCGTGATGCATTAAAATTGCAACTGCCTTTTGAATGACAATCTGCATCAATGATCAATAACTTAGCGGAAGATTATGTTCAATAACAAACCTAAAGACCACTATGTCCAGACAACCACCAAAAGCGGAGCTGAGCTAAGCCGAGCGGAGCGGAATTAAAACGAACAGCAACCGGAAGCGAAGTTCAGTTAATTTAAAGAACGTTTTTGTATCTTTTAAATCTAAATATTTACAGGCCTACTGTAACTGATTCTTAGAAACTACTATGTTTAAAAACGTAACCTAGGTAACGTAAACATAGGCAACGGTAACTTAGGTAACGAGAAATAATAAGTTTGGAGGCTTGGTCAGCGTGGTGGGGTAATTCAGCTTAAAACCGAACCTAGTCAGAGTTGAAGCTACGCGGAGCGAACTTCACTTCGTTCAGCTCCGTTACGCTTTCAGTGGACGAACTTACATTAGAAACAATAGGTTAGGTTTTAAATGCGTAGTAGGCTCCGCTCAACGCAACTCCGCTCCGTATTTGGTGGCCACTCGGTCTAAAAGTTTAGCATTTTTGCGGCCTTACAGTAATAAGTAGTCAATTTATTTAATGTAAAAATAAGAAACAAAGATAACAATAAGGTATAAAATCGTAATTAAATTGAAAAGGCAGTTTCAAAGCTTTTTTAACATATTGAAGTAAACGTAAGATAAAACATGTAAGATAAGACGAACTTTACAATGGTGTATCGGCTGCATGTTTTAGTTTCCACAAGTTTGTTCCGCAAGTTTTGGAATCTTCATTTAGACAGCAGTGAAAAAAAATCGTAGCCCTTTTCTTGTCCAGCCTGCAGGAACATCACACAGCTCAAGTCGCAGATGTTTTGATCTTCGACAGCAGCTCCAAGAGGATTATTATAAAGCAGCACGCTGCTAGTGAGTGTTTCAGTTTCTTGAAATGTTGTATTGAATGCATCAATAATTTGTTGAACTTCTGAACTGCAGTTAGAGAACTCAATCTGCTGGTTGCAGACAACAAGGGAAGTCATTGTTTTCCAAAGTGTGTTTGAAAACTCTCAGTTTATTCTGAACTCCATTTATTATTCCCACCAAATCTGAAACCATTTTATTCCTTCCTGGAAGACTCAAGTTTAAACTGGTGCTGATTCTGGCAAACTATTTTTCATTATTTATCATAATTGGGTGATATTAATTTTGTTTAAATTATGAAATCTTTTTTACAAGAATAGATTTTTTTATGGATTCTTAATTTTTCTCTAGTAAGATAACGCACAACAGTGGACACAGCGGGCCGCAACCATGCTAAAGATTTTTCACGGTAAACCATAACTTACAACCAGGTCATGACACTTGCCACTTTATTATAAGTTTCCGAGTTTTAAGTCGAGAAAACTTTAACTTTAGTGAAAAAGTTAAATGTTTACTTTAATATATTTCTGTTTACGGAGATAAATGTTTACAAAGAATGTTGTATTTGGCATGCTATCGTATAATGAACCTAATAATGACCATGCAAAATGTGTATTTTTAATTTCAAAGTGTGATAATTCCGTATATTATACTGCTTATAGTGAAGCACTGAACTGGAATACTTCAGTGAAGTTAGAGACTACAAGTTCAGGCTACGCAAGATAGACCTCTACTTTTAAGCTACTATTCCAGTAACTTGTGATGGTTTAGGCCTACTATCCAAGTAATAATGGACGGCTACCGATCAACTCGTAAGCTAATATATCATAATACGTCTATAGGCCTACTACACTGAATACCAAGATACGTATAGGCTACATGTGCCTTTGTAGTGATTACTTCTTATCGCGGGGTATGAATGTAAGTTTTGCTTGGGGAAAATTCACTTTGCCGTCACGGAACGCTCTAATTTTTGTTCAGTGATTGATAAAATGTATTTTTGAAGTGGAAACTTGTATTGTCGCGATTGACAATACATGGATATAAACATTTGCTTTCGCGTCACGCTTGAAACCGTAATGCATACCTTACAGCATATATTGTTCTTTTATATATCTAGACTGGAAGTAACTACTTCTAAACAGCTGACTTCGCACAATAGCTTCAATATCATTTCAATTGAGGTTATGTTTATTGTTCTTGTTAATTTTAAAAGTGTGTATTTTCTAAATGTGTGTAGTTATAGGCTACTTCGACAGTATAACTGTTAAAAGTAGGGTTATAAACTGATTAATTATTAAAGTCCCTTATATAGCCTAAGATACTCAAATTCATAGTCTGTGACAGTTGCACTTAATTTTTAAGTTGTGTACTTAAACACATGCGAAATGTAATACGAAAGTATTTTCAAGTGTTGCCCTTTCCTGCATGCATCTAAATTTTTATAAAAAATAATTAAATCATAAAAGTGAAAAAGTCAGGCACTTCTGTCGGTCAGTCCCGCAATGCCTAAGTTTTTTAATAAATTATTAGTCTATTAATTGCTTAAATAAGTATGCGTGAAAATACTGCGGAACAATTAATTAATGATTATGTAGTCTACATTTTGAAAGAAAGATACTGTCACGTCAGGTGTTCTTTGTAATTAATAATATGATTCTAAACCGATAAACCGATCATTTACAATGTAATCAAAAGTGATTATTTAGAGATAATATTTAAGTTAAGCAAACACGCACAGGTTTTAGAGAACAGAATCATTACACATCGACCAGATATTTGTGTAAGTTTATTATTTCATTATTACTAAGCCTACAAATTATTACCGGATATCCAGTTTAAACTGTGAAAAATGTAATGAAAAACTCTTAGAAAATTTTAAGTACTATTCTAGAAATTACAAAATTGTTTAGTTAGAGGACACAATAAGATAGTTTCTTACAACTATATAATTTTTATTTAGGTAACATTTTAAATTGATTTTTCAGTTTCTTTACTTTTTGTCATTTTTTAATTGAAAACTTTTATGGTCACGGTTGACAAAACATATGTATAAATATTTGCTTTCGCGTCACGCTTGATTCCGTAACACATACATTATAGCTTGTTTCTAAACAGCTGATTTCGCACAACAGCTGTTTGCTTCAATATCATTTCAATTGACGTTATATTTACTGTTCTTGTTAATTTTAAAAATGTACATTTTCTAAATTTATGTAGTTGAATTATTTAATGAATATGACATACTCGTATATCAATTTTCACTTTTGTCGGTAATCATTTTCACAACTGTAATGTTTTCCAATAATGTATAGGGGCCTATCTTGTTTGATTTTACAGAATATGTTTTGATAATTTTAATGCTAGCTTTGGCTAGAATAAATAAAAAAATAGTTTGCCGAACAGAAGAATGTAACGGAAATACAAAACGAACGAGCAAACGAATTTCGTCTCTATATTTCTGTCCCTTTCCTTTTTTCCTCCTTTTCGACAACAGTACACGCGTATTATACGAAAACGTGTTGCTTTGGTTTCGGTATTTTTCCTTAGTTGAAGAACACGTGCACGTTGTAACAGTTTATAATACATTCAAACATTAATTAATACGTTTACAGTAATTGCTGTTAATATTATTAATTTTTAACAACATAACCTGAAACTTATTATAGCCTATCAGCTGTTCAATGAAATCAGCTGATCACAAATTAATATAAAACAACTGATCTTTTACTATAACTACAGTAAATATTTTTTTCCTTTTTTTTTGTAAGGATAAGCTAAAACTCCAGTTATACGTTATTGCTTATGTTAACGTGTAAATAACGTTTTAATATTACGCGGGCTAGACAGTTGTACTGCACGTCACAGAGTTTATTCAAGTGTGCGCACGGATGCGTAGGCTATTGTTTTGCAGCGCGTGCAGACGTGCAGACGTGCAGAAATAGTACAGGATAGGGTGGGAAAGAAAATACAAACTGTGGAAGTTGAGTGTTTTGTCGAAGGGCGAAAGATGAGTTGTCATTGGTACAGATATGTTTATTTAGGGTTATTCGCTTTGAAAATTGTGCATCTGTTGTTTTAACACTAGGTCAGTGGTCAGTGGTCGGCAAACCGCGGCTCTTTGACTCCTTGGCTGCGGCTCTTCCACGAAATCTTTAGTACAGGCACGGAATATTATTTATTAACTTGCCTTGTAAGAGATGAATAAACGTTTTGAAACGCAAGCCTACAGAATTGTTTTCGATGTTAGAAGAAGTAATTTCATTCGAAAACAAATTGTTGCCTTTTTCCGAAGATTTTGAAAGAGAAACTCTAACACACTTTCCATGCCTATTGAAATATTGTCGAGAAAATAAGTCCAATATTGACAAATGCTATTTCAGAACAACACCGTTAAATACGAAGGAAGCTTTTCTCATCAGGTTCAAAGACTTTAAAAACAGCAACGCGACGTTAGTCTTTGTTAAAAAACCTCTGAACGCCACGGTAACAGAAATAAGTTTTCGCCCTTTAATATTGATATTGGTTTCATTGAAATGCATTTGCTAGATTTAAAAAATAAAGAATTGTGGGAGCTCAAAATTCGAGCGTCTTTATACCGATTTAGAGACAACATACAAACCTGACACCCTTACTTTCCAAGGAAATGCAAGGATATTATTCACATTAGTGGAGTATTTGTAGTTTTTTTAAGGATACCTTTTATATTATTTAACTTGTTATATTTTTGAATAAATCTTATCTTTATATAAGTATGGTACCAAGTTTTATTTAATGTGTTAGTTAAATTAACATATATTTTGCAAAGGCAAGCTCGAGTGTACTTTTAATTCTAATTATTTCTATAAAAATATCTCTACTAAAGGAAAGCTTAAGTTTTAAAAAATGGCTCTTTGAATAAACTTCAATTTTCTATTTTTTATATTTGGCTATTTTAGATGACAAGTTTGCAGACCACTGCACTAGGTTACACTTTTCGAGCCATTCCTGCTCGCTACGCTAAAAAACTACCATTTTTGTCATAATAATAAACGTAACGGAGCTGTTTGAAAATCAGCTACAGTATTTGGTGATGAAAATATTATCATGTGGTAGATTAGTCTAAACATACACAATGTCGTCAACAATTGTCCCCAACACACGAATTTCCTTAATTATGTTCTAATTTCTTCGTGTTTTCGCTCATAAAGTAAATGTTGGCAAATAAATTGTTTCTGTGGAAACGAGGTTTAACCATTGTTTCCACACGTAGGACCAACATTGTTGCCAACAATGTATGTGTGGAAAATGCGTCAATTCACTGCGACTCTAATTAAATGTTTTTCAATGCAGATTTTTGTAATTTTAAAGTTGACTCTGAAAATACATTCACTTGTATGAAGTCAATAATACCTGCACTAGTAGTCTAAGTGAGTTTATAAAAGCTTTAAACTGAAACATAGTTTCTTAATGCTTATTTAATGCTATAAAATTCTGTCGCAATTTTCTAAAAAACTTTGGCTTACAGAATTAGGTCTGAGTCATAAATAAATTCACATTGTTATATCTTGTTACTGATTGTATTGGACATTTCGTGTGTGTTGTTTTTTTAGAAATTCCGTATTTTTAACGATCTATATTAAACTATCGATGTGATTCATTAAAAACGTTTAGAGCAGGATTGATGAAACCATATTTTGAAGCAGTTTTTGTAATTTATTTTCTAAAAAAGTACACGTGTGGAACTCGGGAAGTTACAAAATTAAGCTTTTTTTAATGATATCTTTGCTGAATATGTAATTAATTTGAAGATATGTTTACAAAAACCTTGATTTATTTAAATAAATAAATACGTGAATCTATTTTATATATTATTTACTGTAGTTGTAGTAAAAGATCAGATGTTTTATATTAATTCGTAACGATCAGCTGATTTCATTTAACAGCTGACAGGCTGTAATAAGTTTCACGTTATGTTGTTAAAACCAGCAATATTCACAACAATAATTATAAACGTTTATATTAATTTCGAATATATTATAAACGGTTACAACGTGCGCGTGTTCTTCAACTAGGAAAAATACCGAAACCAAAGCAACACAAAGTTTTCATATAATACGCGTGTACTGTTATCGAAAAGGAGGAAGAAAAAAGAGAGATATAAAGAGACGAAATTCGTTTTCTCGTTCATTCCACATTTCCAATAGGCCTACATTCTTCCGTTCGACAAACGTTTTTCCATTCACTCTTCTCGCCAAAGCTAACATGAAAAGCTTCGCTTCAAAAGCGACGTGATGAATATCAAGAACACTGATAACTTGGACGCGTGAAAAAGCCTGCAAAATGTTGACTTTTATAATACCGTACTGTTTGTTTGTCAAGCCTGCTAAAGGAAGTGTGAGGGTTCTAAAAGGTCTAATTAAGTGGGCCCCCCGTTGAGGTAGCGCCACTCGTGGGTGAGCTTGGTCTAGCACACGCACAGAATCACCAAAGAGAGGGTTTCAGATAAACATCAAACAGTTCGCTATTGATCGATAGTCACAAATCTGCGATGTTTTTCGGAAGAACATTGAATAATAAAATATATTTTAAATGATATGGAAATGTTTGGGTTTTTAGATTTTTACAGGTCGGTCCTACCTATTTGTAAACTTCACTGACAAATAATATTGTTAAACACGAAAATAGACTACTATATACAAGTTTTGTTAGTAGGCTAAAAATTAATTAGTTGTAAAAATTGCACTTGCAATCACAAATAGATTACTTCGTAACAAACATTCTACAATGTAGCCAATTTAAACATTTGTCATTATCAAATTAGTATCAAAACTAAGACTACTTGACTGTTACAAATGTATTATTTGAATATTTGTTTATCAAAACATAACACACATTGCATACGCTTGAATTTATAAAATGGTTTTTTGGAAAAAATTAAGTTCTAAATCTTTTCCTCAACATTGCAAGTTAATATTTGACATAACGAAATCTTTCCTTTAGTTACAACCCTTGAAGTACTACCGTACGTGGTAAATGTTTTGATAAGTGAAAAACGTATTTTATAAATTAACATATTATAGGCCTAGATTAATATACACAGTAAGCCTATAGGTAGCGTACTAAACATTTAGGCCTGGTGGCCACTAAATGCGGAGCTGTTCTGAGCTGAGCCGAGCGGAGCGCAATTAAGATGAACCGGAAGCGGAGTTGAAAGAAACCGTTTGTATTTTTTAAATATAAATATTTTGACCTATTGTAACAGATTCTAGGACCTACTAGCCTATATTTTAAAACAGTAACATAGGCAACCGTAACCTAGGTAACGATAAATAATAAGTTTGGAGATATGGTCAGCGTGGTAGAAAGCTGAATCCGCTTCAAAACCGAACTAGACAGAGTCGAAGCTTTTACATGAAAAACAATAGGTTAGATTTTGAATGAGTAGTCCGCTCCGCTCAGTGCAACATCGTTCCGCTTTTGGTGGCCACCAGACCTAATAAACAACCCTAGTTAATTCAGTTGACTAACTAATGCAACCTACTATAGACCTAGGAACGGCGATTGGTATTGCAAATAAACAGTAACACCCACATTATAGGCCAACATTTTTTTTGAAAACACTATCTTTCAGCCTTCAGCAACGAATCGCATTTTATATCTTAACCAATTGAAAATTTTTAAACAGTGTTTACAAGTTTTATGCCTACATTTAAAACAAAGTAAATGGTAATATAAAGATAAACGGTAGTAATTTATTTACTCGCAAACATTTTGTTCTATGCGTAGGCCCGATGTAAACACAACCGCTAAGTAGTTTAATTAAAAGTAGGCCTACATCTAAGCAAGATAAATAACCTAATACCGTTATTACGGCTTGCCTGTTGTCAGGTTATCTATTAGGTCCCCACTGAGGAAATGATCAAGAATTTGTATCTGTGAACCCTTCGCGGCTACGCCCTTTGTCGGCCGTTACTGATTAGGTTAACATTTCTAAAACTCTCTTCTTAACTCTATTTTGTTCCGAATTAAAAGCCTGTTCTGTAAAGCGTTAGGTTATGAGCCTAATTATTTTACCTTACAATTTTACATCGTACATTTCCTTTTTCTTGAATTAAACAACTAATTTATTGTAAACAATCTGTTTGTTAAATATTACATTTTACCCATAATTAAATATAAGGGATACCTTTTCCTTTGTTCCACTCGTTGCCAGCCTAGACATTCTGTTACATTCGTCGAATTGTAAACTTACATTAGTATAATAATTAAGTATAACCACAAAGTTAACAATGGAACATGCTGTTGTCCGAAATCAGCTGTTTTGCGGATGTAATGTTCAAAACGTCAGCTGTTTTATGTAGACCTATGTCAGAATACTGTTTAAATGAGCCTATCGATTTTTAGCATTGCATTTTGTATAGATTATTTTCTTGTGATTTAAAATTAATTTATAGATTTGTTATTTAAAAAGAAAATTGTAGGTATCAATAATTTATTCCTAATTTACCCTTTTCCTACTCGATATAGGCCTAAGTTTGTCTTTGCATTCAACTAAGACATTCGTTAGGCTGCATTTGTTAATTTGTTACCTGTTACTCTGAAACAATAGTAACAACTACTAACCTCAAAATTGTTAACAAAATAACAATTAATTTTGTTGTTCGAATATAGCAAATGCGTCAGCTATTTTTATTAACAATCGAAATTGCAAATGATGTTCATTTAGTTTCCAACTTGTGTTAGGCCTGTACTATTTTAGATTTCATATTTTTTTTAACTAAACGAACGATTTATTTTAAAATATAAAAGTCTACATGTGATGTTATGTAGATTATAATTTCAGTTAGGCCTAATAATAAATAGCCTGCTATTAAGTTTAATTAAATGCAATTTTTAAATTTAAAATAAAGTTTACGTACAAAATGAAGTTTTATAATACCTAATGACTACCAAATTAGAGACAGATACCATTTTGAGATATCCGAAAATTAGTTGACTAATGTATGAAATCCAAATTGAATAAATGTAGCCTAGGACAAATTGAAAGAATTATGTCAGCATAATGATTAAAATTTTAAAAATTGGTTTAGATTCTACAAACAGACAAAGATTTTTCAGTTTAAGAATTTTCAATTTTTGTGTCGAATTGTCAGTTTTTTTATTTAAAAATAGTTGCTTTGGATTTTCATGAATGCAAATTAGGCCTAAGCGATTAAAACTTAAAGTAGACTACTTTAATTCACTGCAAGTTTTCTTGAAATGAAAAAGCAACGGTAAATAAGGTTTCACATTATTTTAGGGTTCAATATACACCAAAATAATGAAAGATTGTTTGTCCTTTCGTTTACCCGTCTCACTGTAAGGCACCTCTAGCACCTAAACTGTAAGCCAAAGCATTATGAAACACATTGGATTTGTGATCGATCCCAAATATAAAAAAATGTTGGCTTTCAGCAATAATTAATAAAGTACGATTGAACAATGTGATTAAAACAAGTCTGTCGTATAGTCTCTGTAAATAAGCACTGATGAGTGGTTATGTACGTTCTTAAAGTTTTTATTATTCGGATCTTGACATAAATTACAATTAAATTAAATTAACTTCGATGAATAATTAATAACTACGAATTTAAACAAATTCAAAGCGAGTCGTGAGGCGCACAAATTCTGAGTCATCCTGTATTGGACTACCAGTTGAATAATTTACCGTTGCAAAATGTTGTGACAACCCGTCTCGCCTGACCAGCCAGGAATTCGTAGTAATTAAGAGACACCGCTGACATTTTGTTAATTTTCCACGAATTTCAAATTTATAAGTTTGTCGCCCATCGAATATTCGACTAGGCTATTCCTTGCGAGGCGCCTAATTCCGTGGCCAAGCTATTACCGGAACTATAGACGTCAGACAAGTTACCCGTTACCCTTGTCTGTCTGCCTGTCTACTTAGAAATACTTTTAGGGTGTTTCTTCATTACCTTCTGTAGAGAAGAATACTATCCAGCACCACAAAAAGATAATGCACATATTTACTCGTTATAAAATACAATACAGTAATGAAAAGTTACCGCTTCTACTTTCGATATCCAGAGTAATCAAAATATAAACTAAATAAAATCAGGTAACAAATAATCTGAGTAGTCAAAATAAAAACTAAATAGAATCAGGTAATAAAAGATCAAGGTCGATGACCAGAGTAGTCAAAATAAAAACTAAATAGAATCAGGTAACAAATAATCTGAGTAGTCAAAATAAAAACTAATAGAATCAGGTAATAAACGATCGAGGTCGATAACCAGAGTAGTCAAAATAAAAACTAAATAGAATTGGGTAACAAATAATCTGAGTAGTCAAAATAAAAACTAAATTGAATCAGGTAATAAACGATCATGGTCGATAACCAGAGTAATTAAAATAAAAACCAAATAAAATCTGGTAATAAAGATCAATGTTGATAATTTGAGTAATCAAAATAAATAGAATCAGGTAATAAACAATTAAGATTGATGACTAAGTAATCAAAATAAAAACTAAATACATTTAGGTAATAAATGCTCACATCTGATACCATCAATAGTCAAAATAAAAACTAAATAGAGTCATTTAATAAACGATCAAGGTTGATAACTTCAGTAATCAAAATACAAACTAAATAGAATCAGGTAATAAACGATCAAGGACGATAACCCGAGAAGTCAAAATAAAAGCTAAATAGAATCACTTAATAAACGATCAAGGTTGATAACCTAGTAGTCAAAATAAAAACTAGATAGAATCAGGTAATAAACGATCAAGGTTGATAACCTGAGTAGTCAAAGAAAAACTAACCCACTTTAAAAACTGATTCTCACCTTGAAACTGCGAGTGTTTTTTTTCCGACTGTTGTGCACACATGGGCTAATGCAGACGATGGGATGATTTATAGCGTATGAAAATGCCAAGCCCTGGCCGGGAATCGAACCCGGGTCCTCGGGGTGAAAGCCCAGTACGCTATCAACTAGGCCACCGAGGCGGCTGTGTTATTCTATATAGACAAATGATGGCAAATGCTCGAATAAAAGTAATAACTGCACGTGTATTTCATCATTAAGTAATAATCTTTAAGATGCAACTTCGGATAGTCCATTTTACAGTAGCACCAAAAATTTCGAGTACAGAAATATTGAGAAAAAAACTGTAAATTATCAACGGGAAATCTAAGAAGGAATTGAGATTTTCGCACTAAAGGGCGTAAAGTGCGAAGACATTACGCTAACTTTTTGGACAGGTCTCAATAACCAATATAGGTTAAGAGTTTCAATGGATTCAATGTAGTTTCAATCTTATATTATTATTAAATTCGCAAAGTGTACAGACATTTCTAGAACCAATTTTTTTTTTTTTTTTTTTTTTTTTTTTTGATTTGGAAAAACATATTTCTGATATAGGTTTTTTTAAACCAATTTACATGACCTTGTCTTTAAATAGCCTATACTACACAATGAATACAAAAAAAAAAAATAAATACAAGAGCTTATTCCATTACAGACGCGAAACTAAATATTAAACATAAAATAAGTGTATAGAGATTATTTGTGAACAACTTTAAAACCCATAATCAAAACATGAAACTACTACAATTAAAGCTAATAGAACACAATCTCTGACAAGATAGGCTAATTAATTAATAACCCACTCCATGCGGGCTGGTAATTATTGTTATCTATTTCACAGAAAATCGTGTCATTATTTCAAACAAAATATCACAACAGTAGGCTAAACAAACAAAAGTAGTTTTCAAAAAGAAAGAGAGAGAAATGTACGTATAAACTTAATTATTTATAATTTTACCTGGGCAAATTCTTTGAAACTGGTGTTGAGTAAATCAAGTCTTTCATTTCTTCAGCGGGGCTGAGTTTTTGTTTTTCTGCTGATAGCTTCATTAGTTCTATAGTATACACAACAATTAACGATTTGCGACAAAATTACTGCCGACCCGACGTTGAAAGTAAAATCGTGGTTTGTTAAGGAATTCCGATAGCCAACCTACGCCGAATCAGAGAAGGGTGTGTGCTCAAAAGTTATTGGGAAAACGCTAATTGTAAAGACACGGAGTTTATTGTGAAGTTAGGTGTGTCCTGACGGTGGCGCCTCAAGTGGGAAAGATCGTAAACATTGGCTCCAGATTTGCAAGCGTTGACAATAGCTACGTCTCAACCTTTTTGTCAAATAAAACCTGACTCCGTTACAGGGTACAGGGTACAGGTATAGGTGTAGGTATATACCTGGGGACGCTTTGTCGGCAGGCTGTCGTGCGCACAGGAAATTTCTATTTCCGAAAACAATCAAAGAATAAAGCCGCTGTAGCAGCTCTTGGAGGAAAATGTTTCGAGAATTTTTAAAATTAACAAGACTGCGATAATGGTTTAAGTTCTGTATACAGTACAATAAATCTTGTTAATTGGTCATAATATAATAATCATGTATGCCGAGAAATACGAGACGAAAATTAGACTGACAAAAACATAATAGTTATTAAAGCTTAGGTGGAAGTGTGAACGAGGCATGCCTCTTAGTTCATTAATAACTGCAATTGTAGTGAATATAACCTTAATAATAAATCAGCTGATTTAGGTTAAATAAGATATTTCGTGAAGGTAACAGAAGAAAGAAAACAATTAATTGCCTAAATGATATTTTACGCAAATTGCTACATTATTAAATTTCATTTTATATCAGCCTTTGCTCAGATATTAGTATTTATAAACCATTATGATATTACATAAAGACGGTAGGCTAATAACATTACTTAAACAGCGTAATAAATAGGGCCTGTAGGCATAATTAGCTTATCAGCTAGGCTGTTTCCGATACAAAAAGGAATAAGTTACAGCTAGAATCGCTGCCTCGAGTTGGGCTAAAAAATCTTCATGTGACCAAAATATGTGCAAAACGTTCACGTAACTTCCGAGAAAAAACGTCTATTTATATAAACTTCTCAAACATTGCAGCATAGTTTGAAACTAGTTCAACTTTGGATGGAAAAATGGCGTATAAAAGTTAATGAAGCTAAATGTCAATATATAACCTTCACATTAAAGAAGCATACATGTCCAGCAGTATGCTAAATAAAAAAGTGATACCGCAGACCTCAGAAGTGAAGTACCTGGGAATTCATTTGGACAGACGTCTGAATTGGCAGAAACATATTTTTACTAAGCGTAAACAACTTGGTATTAAACTCAGAAATATGTACTGGCTGATTGGGCACATATCCAAACTTTCAACCAATAACAAAATATTACTATATAAGACAATACTGAAACCAATATGGACGTATGGGATACAACTATGGGGTTCTGCTTGCAAATCAAATATTGCACTTTTACGCTTCCAATCTAAGATACTACGTTTAATCTTAACAGCTCCAAAAATAATCACAAATGAAATAATCCACAAGCAAATCAATATTCCGACCATCACAGAAGAAACTGAAACTTATAGCAATAGTTACCGACATCAAATATTAGCTCATCCAAATGTTTTGACTGAAAATTTAATGATGAGATCGACAACACGAAGACTCAAGAGGAGAATACCTGGCGACCTGCCTGACAATTAACAGCTGACCTAACAGATATAACATTACGTAGTAATATCTTATTATTATTATTATTTGTATAATCTAATTATTTGTATGTATCAATGGATACATGCTTTCATGTCATTATTTTAGCCATACAATTTACTCAGTGTCCTGTAGACAGATTGTAAATACTTTATATATATATATATAAACAGATTTCGAAAAATAATCAAATGCTAAAAAGTTTGTGTAATGTTTTAACAATTTTTTGTCCTACATTATTCAAATTAGAAGAGTAACATAATTAATTGACTAATTTATCGCTTTCCATTGAGTTCTCTCTGAAAATCACTACCATTACTAATCATCAAAGTAAATGCATAATACTCTTGATTCTATACATCGGCATATGAAATTGTGCGATTGAAAACGGAGAACGCTATTTTATTGGGAGCTAAATGAAACGTACTTTTAGGTTAGCTTTTGAGAATACTATTTGGTTTGTTGTCAACGTATGAATCACTAACGATATTAATTAAACGAGTTCAGAGCGCTCTGATGTCGGGTTTAGGTACTACATGCATTTTACCTATCATTCTGGCATCCTGGTTTTCAACATTAGGTGGAAGCTGTACGTATTATAGACTCAAGGACGGTGCAAAGCGTATCAAATCTTTACGTCAACTTATTGTTTCCATTCTTCCTTCTTTACACGCTAAATTGAGTTATTCTTGTTAAATGAACTGAATTTGTGTAGAATCTGATGAACCGATTTTGAGAAATTTCATTTTCAGTATTTTTTGTTAGCGGTACTTTTAAACCGATTTGGGGACGATAAATCGAATGTGAAAAAATGCGTGTGATGTTTATGCAACATTTACCTCCTGAATCAATCACACGCTATTTCATCTAATATCGATATTATCGTTTCGTACACAAGCAGGCGATAAAAGTACAGAACATAAATAGATCCTGGCTTCATTATTCGATCATAAATTACATTCGTATTTAACTGTGTTAATATTATACACTACGGAGAGAGACCCCGAAATAGATATTTTCATATAGACTACATTTACGATCAGAATGGTCGGGTCACGTTTGCCAGGACATTCGCGTGTGTACTTTGAGGAGAAGGAACGGACACGAGTAAACACGCGCTGTTCCTTTCTGCAAATTCAAGGGAACTGCAAACATCAAACATCGTGTAAGGGCTAAGGACCAAAGACGGGAAAAGAAAGCGTACTGAATCAACAGACAGAGAGAGGCGCCGGGCCCGGTGTCGGTAAACACACCTTGGGGTGCGATCGATACTCAGCCGCCAATACGAAGGCTTAGTGTTTAAAAACCAAAGTTTAAAGTTTTGTAGTAATATTTTTACAGACATTCATTCATAGTTTCTAATTCTGTTGCAAGTAAAAAAAAAATACGGAAAAATACAGCCTACTTCATTAACTTTTCCTAGAGTTAAAGTTTGTTATCCTTAGTGAATTACTTTACTTTAAGCATGTAGTTAAATTTTCTGTTATCAGTATCTCGGCTAACCTTGTCGCAAGTCGAAATTTACTAAATTTTTCAAAAAGGCATCGTTATTTACAAACTGTGCTAAAAAAAAGGTGATTATTTTCAATCTGGACTCACTTTTCGCTAAGCTTTACATTGATTTATCTTTGAAGTTTAAGGAAAATATTTCAATTGAACTTCTGTCATATAACCTGCTATCTAGATCGGTTGGAAGTGTAGTGTCGAAAAAGAAAAATGCCAAAAATGTCTACGTTTATCTGTCCTAATGAATATGTTGTTTCGTAAGACTATGGGGGGGGGCTGTGTGAGCACAACCACTAAATAAGACTTAAAAGTTAGTTTAGTTGCACGAGGAGTAAGACGTAAATGCTAAACAACAGAAACCAGAGTTAGAGTTAATTAAACTGTTGTGACTCAACTTTGATCTGCAATTGGATCAGCAATGGAGTCGTCATCATGGTCAATGTGAAATATGCTATTTATACGTAATAGCGTTGCACGGTTTCGGGACATATAAGGGTCGAGTTTCGAATGTATCTACATTTTAGCTCAATACATATAAAGAGGAAATAATTAGGAACACACAACGTGAATAAAATGTTCATCCATTTGCAGTGAATTTAATATTTTTTTTCGAAAGCCCTATTGCTTTATTAATATACACTCAATATTATTGTTGGTGAAAAAATATTTTATTTTAAGACGAAAAGCACACTGAGGCTATTTTTTTTTCGGCGAAAAACCGTTAAGTTTATCATCGCCGTCATGCTAAATGAAAATATATATAAAATAAAAGGAATTAACAAAATTTACTTATATATATATATATATATATATATATATATATATATATATATAAAACTACAACAAACTATATTTGTAAAAACAAATTTAACAAAATTTAAGTAGCAGGTATAACTATATTAATAATAAATACTTAAGAACTAAATAACAATTAATAATGAATAAGATTTAATAACAATTCGTAAAGGTATATAAAAACATAACAGAAATAAATTTATATAGATAAAATAAATAAATAATATAACACAAGAAATAACAACTATATAAATTAAATTTTATTTAGAACATTTAGACGATGAAGGAATTCAAGAACCCGGTCAACGGCCGAGGCACTATCTCCCAACATCGTCTGCAAACAGTTGCTCAGACCACACATATTACGCACATTTTGAAAACCATCACAATCGAGCAGTATATGTTTAATTGTGATGGTTTCCCTACAGAATCCGCATTCAGGTGGGTCCCCGCGTTCCATCAGAAATCCATGCGTTAACATGGAGTGACCAATGCGAAGGCGGGTGATCACCACCTCTTCTCTGCGACTTGCACGTATTGACGACCCCCAAGGACGAACTGTACTTTTCATTACCCTCATTTTATTACTGCTTGTAGCTGCCCATTCATTTTCCCACTGTAGATGAATTAAATGTTTTACGTGACAAAGAAAGTCAGACACGATTACACGTTGAGTGCATGGCGGAAGAAAAGTTGCTTCCTTTGCCGCATTATCCGCTACAGTGTTTCCAAATATTCTACAGTGACCAGGAATCCAGATAAATGATACTCTTGCACCTCGTAGTTCAAGTCTATGGACAGAGCACAGAATATCTTGAACCAGAGGGTTTACCGAACACATATCCCGGATTGCCTGGAGGGCACTTTTTGAATCAGAACAAACTACGTAATGCAAACTATCGAATTCAATAGTGTTCAAAGCCTTTAAGATGGCAAAGAGTTCGGCCGTAAAGACACTACAAATTGAGGGTAATCCATACTTATACGTTTCGTCCAGTGAATAAAACGCACACCCAACATTATCGTTCACTGAGGCTATTATCGCCTCCCTAAATGTAAGTGTGAGTGTAAAGTGTTAAAGTCGTAAGTATAAGTGTGTGTTAGACTCGGTGAAAAAATAAAACAAAATTAACTTTACTAGAACATTTCTTGTTCCGTGTCCGTCTGTTCCTGCATCGATGTCCATGCTCTGTCCGCCATCTTTCCATCTGTAATCAATTATACAAACGCGCATATCTTCTGTTTTCCTGATCCGTTTGTTATGAAATTAATATGTATTTGCAGTTATTGGTGGCAGGCTAGTATGGACTCCAAAATAAATAAGAACATAATCGGTAAAGAAATTGTGAGTAAAGGATAAAAGTAGTTATTTTTGCAAATCTTTTGAAACTTTCACTGTGGTATTTGAGCTTAATTGATCAAAACGATTGCGTTGTGGTATAAACAACCTTCAAAATTGTATACCCAAAATAACTGAGCCTATTTTTAAGTGTTAATTAAAAAAATAATAATAAATATGAAAATGTAAGTATTTTTCATGAGGAATTCAAAATGTTTTGATTGTAGATTAATGTTTAAGCTAATTTGTGTACTCAGACAATTTTACAACTTTTTAGATGGCAGTATATTTTATGAATTTAGAAAAATCTAAAACACAAACCAAAAAATTCGATATTAACAAATTATCACGAGAGAGTACTATTTCCATGATATAGGAAAGCCGTGACAAGATCCAAGATTTTGTAGGCCGTGTCTCCGGTACAACATTAGCCGACCTCGAGGAATGGCCAACACTATCCTCGGCGGCAACAATATTGCTTCGTACGTTTTGATCTGGACGGTTATGCACGTTGGCCATTTCATAGATATCTGAATTGTAGGCCTAATAAAAAAAACTTTTTATGCAATCACCGAAGTAAATGGGCACAACCTGTTCTGGACTCACAACGTGCGTTGCCGGATAAGCCGCTAATCTCTGAATAAAATTGTATTGCTGTCGGGTAATCTAGCACTTCACGACCCGAAGTCCTAAAATAGTTATTTTATATTTGTCCTTTATCGATACCGTGTACAGGTTAAACGCGTTAACTTTGCGGCATGACCGAGGGCTCAAAAGTCCTTTTTCCGTATAGAATCTTAAAAAATCAATGATTAAATTCAAACGCAGCATATTTAAATCAAATAATCGAATTCATTTTTCTGGAGGCAACTCAAAATAATCTATCTTTTACTGTACTCATGGAGTACAGTTCCCCTTCAGCTTCTGGAATACTCCCGTCATATCACAATCTGTTTGGTTTGAGGAAACGGTGAACCTTGCACTGATTCGTGGTAGGTTTCCTACTTCCAGGTTACACTAAAGTCCCTCTACTGCCCACTATTCAAGGCAGTTTTACTGAATTTTAGATGTTTGATCTCACCTCTCATTTTTTCTATCGCAGGTTGAGTGGGTCAACCCAACAACTCCACAGTCCGCTGCTATTCACTGCTTGTAAATTCCCCAGAATTGAGTGCAACCCCAGTTTCCTCCTATCACAAGTACTCACTCCCCAGGTCTGCTTCTACCAGTTCCCCAGAGTTCGTCCTTTTTTTAACGCAGGTTGAGTGGATACGTCCCGCCTCCTTCAGGGTAGTATACTACGGATTCACTGCTGGTGGATTCAGTAGTGAAGTTTTTTTAGTATTACTATTTTTTACTGTTGGTCATTCACTCTATTAAGTGTTAGATTACAAGAAATAGAGGAATTAAAGAAAACCGAAAAAACGCCCGTAAATTTCAGTGACCTATTGTTATTAAATAGGCTATTGCAGCATTGAAGGTTCAATAATTTTTTTGTTTGTTTTATTATTTCAGTTAACAATGACCAACTTCGGTATAATAGTCCACTGTCGCTAGAGATCGCTGAAGATCAGTTCCCCAGTAAGTACTTATTATAAACACCATTTAAAAGTCGTAGATTATTATTTGTGAACTTCTTTACTTTTTGCCAGTTAGAGTTATGAAAACTAAGATCGGTGTAACATACGGAAAATCCAATGTTATTATTAGATCCAAGAATTCTATCCGACTGTGCTAGGAGCACTCCGTAAGGAAGTTGTACACGAGGAACGCCACAAAGAAGTCAAAGATTGGTCAGCATTGGTAGATTTTAGAAGTGTTTCATTAAACTCAGTGATACCATTTTATGCTAATAGTTAAAACAAACAAAAAATAATGTAGGGAGAGTGTGGTTTAGGTAATTTTTTTTTAACGTCCGACTATTGTGCACACTTGGGCTAATGCAGACGATGGGATGATTTATAGCGTATGAAAATGCCAAACCCTGGCCGGGAATCGAACCCGGGTCCTCGGGGTGAAAGCCCAGTACGCTATCAACTAGGCCACCGAGGCGGCTGGGTTTAGGTAAAATATAAACTAAATGCTAGTTGTGTAAGACCTAAAACAATTAGAAAAATTTAAATCTTCAAAAAGGATTTGCTGTTTGTAGGGTACATTTTTTTAAAATTTTGTGTTCGCTTTATAACGGTGTGACACTTGAAAGGATTCTGTTTCAAATTTAAGTGGCCTCGAAACTGGGTAATATATACTGGAAACAATAATATTACTGAGCTTAAAAAGGTACAGTGGGGTAGGTGGCAAAGATATTTTCTTATACACCTCAAAGTTGAAGGTTCTTGAGTACAGTTACTGCCGTAAAGCGATATACCTCACGCCGTTGGAACGTAATTACTCGTTATTGCTCAAAGTGGCTCGGGTTTCCCTTGTATTGTCGGTAAATACTCGGACATCAAAGGCTTGGGGCTCGTCGGATGAACCTCAGTACGGCTCGAGCATCCTTTCCCATGCAATGTTGTGATTTGTTGCAATTGTTGTATGCTGAAAGTTTTCTGAAGGTTTCCAGTGCGTGATTCCGGATGATTACGGAGTGATCAAATGAAGTTATCATGGAGTTTTTGGACTTGTACGAAGGAGAATCTTCTGTCTAGGACCCGCAAAAATAGAAACAAAGTATATGATGCTTGAAAACGAATCCAAGGTAGCATCAGAGTTGACTGGCCTTCAAAAGAGCAGAAAAAGAAAAACGGAAATTTGATGGTGACTAACAGGAAGCTGGCGTTTAAGGTAAAAAAACATTGCGAAAAGTGATGTTGGAACGGGCGTCTCAAGATTCTCTAAACTACGATTCTTTCCGCGCCACAGAAACGGCTTGCGGTCGGGATCACGACAGATCACAAAGTCTGCGAGTAGGTTGGTTACCACAGGCCATGGTAACGAGACTAAGATCTTATACCGATCCCGCGTTTTCGCATTAGTGTAACTGGCATCATAAATATCTAAACTTAAAACACTTATCTTGAACACTTTTTTAAAATTTACGTATTAGGCCCAATTTAATTTACATCATCTTGGCCCTTCAGTAACTAGCCTATAGTGCGATACGTTAGGATAGGTTATGTTTAGGCCTATGTTATCGTTTTTGATTTGAAAAAAAATTTCAATTCTTAAAATTAAAACCAAATGCTTTATTTAGCATACATATTGTTGAAGTAATGTAATAAGGTCGATTTAGGTAAATTTTCTAGGTCGTTTTATTTATTTTTGGGGGAGGCTAAAAAATGGGGATATAGATAAAATGGGATCAACTTACAAGTGAGATATCTTTAGATAAAACAAAGAATAATTGAATTTAAGTTAGAGTGGTCGCCTTGTTAATGGTAAAGGATTGTGAGTATCGTTTGCCTAGTGTAAATAACAGTTGTTTAAGTTATGTTATAAGTATAGGTATATATACTTATGGTAGTTGTATGTGCAGATAATGTCTGAATGTTGAATATTCAATACTAGAAGAAATCCCGGATGCGAATCTTTCTGAAATTCCTCTAACACTAGAGAAACGACATTTTATTTTATATTCGATGCCTTATTTGCCACCTAAATCTCTGGAAAGTCTATAGAGTGTCATCATTTGCAGATTTTTTAATAACGTAAATCCTAATATATTATTTTTTAATATAACTTGTGACAGCTGCAAATAAATGTTTATTTATTAAAAAAATGCCTAAGTAGAAACTACCAAGCAAATTTAGTTTAGTAAATAGACTGACCTATTATTCAAAAACCACTGTTTTGAACCATGTAACTTAAAACGGATATAAGCTCTAATAAGCTTTTGTTTACGTTATCCAGGATAGCCTGTACTGCGAAGCCTGCACGAAAAAGTAAATAAATGAAGGGAAAACGTTAGGCTACTCGGCATTTACTCACATTCCATTAGGTTATTTAGAAAAAAGATTAAATAATCTTAATTACCCAAATTAAATACATGTGTTGCAGCTATTTCTAAAACAAAATCCGCTTCATAAGTTACTGAAAAAGAAAGAACAAGAAATTTCCAGCTGAAGAATAAATTTAAAAAATATTGCTTTCAACCGATTTTTATAAATTAGGTTGATTTCCGATTTTCCCCATGTTAATTGCTCATGAACCACACTTTTTGGGGAAAATTAGCGATTTTTGTTTAGAAAGATTAAACACAATTTTATAACAATCGTTTGAACCGATTTTGAAGGATGTTTAGACAAAAGAGGCAACGACCTACATACTGCATTTGTAATTCTTTTATTACAGTAATTTACAGAGACATCCCAAACAGCCATACACACAGAACAGCGGCAACAAACCATTTTCTTGGTCTAGATGACCTTTAAACCGATATCCATCAAAATCTAGGTAAGCCTTTCGTGACAACCATACTTTTTTTATTGTAGCCTACTTACTACGTAGACAGTGACAAAATAAAAACACTAAGGTATCTTTTACCACCACAGTGTTTTTGATCCTGGACAAAAAACAAACGGATGGGATGTCCAAGAGCCGAAGACACGCGAATTTCCAAGTCCTCAGCTTCCAATATGAATGATATCTCGGGAACAAATGATAAACGACTGGCGCTGTCATCAGGCTTGTCCGGGGCCAGTGACAACATTATAAATTAAAGAGCCGAGGCGAGATTTGACCCGGCGTCAACGAGGCGGCCCCAAACCTGTCCTGAGACCTAACAATTAGCTGCTAATGAGGCACACCCCAAACAAACCCCGCCACGTTGGTGATAAGCCTCTATCCAGCCTCCAGTGTTATTGATGGTGACGACTCTTGGACATGATATCCACAAGCTTCACCACAATCTGGGAAACTGGAAGCTATGAGATTTGTCATCCGACAACTAAAAGGCTCAGCTGTACGGCAGCCATGTTTCATCTACAAAGCCTATAGTTAATAAATGTTTGCTTCGAACAAAATCATTTTACTAAATATCTATTTTATTTTTACATGTACACTCACACTTTGAGTGAAAATTATATAGAAAAGTTCAATTACAACAGCTATTGAAATTTTACTAATTTTTAAGAAATGGAAGTTATATTTGTTTTTCTAAAAATAAGATCAAGATCAAGGCCGGGCGGCCACCAAATGCAGCAGCAGATCGGAACTGTGCGGAATGAAGATAACGACAACCGGAAACGGAATTCAGTCAGTTTAAATTTGTATCTTTTAAATGTAAATATTTAGGCCTACTTTAACTGATTCTAGGACACTACTATGTTTAAAAACCGTAACCTAGGTAACAGTAAGTTACGTAACAAGAAATAATAAGTGTGGAGGCTTTGTCCGCGTGGTGGGGGAAACAGGGTCAGCTTCAAAACCGAACTAGACCGAGACGAATCTACACTGAGCGGAGTAAAGCGGCGTTGCTGGGCTCCGCTCCGTGTAGCTTCGTCTCTGTATAGTTCGGTTTTGAAGCTGTTACGCTTTCAGTGGCCATAACAATATGTTATTTTTTAAATACCGCAACTCCGCTCCACATTTGGATGCAACCCGGCATACAAATTACTCGGGAAAAGTCCTGTGCTGTACTGTCTGTATGTCTGCGTTTATAGTTGCCTAGTAAATTTCACAGAGCCTATAAAATTAAAGAGTAGGTCTATAAGTGCAGTAGTTCAATACTTATGTGTTGGTTTGTTGCTCGAAAAAAAATTAATAAAAATTTTCTAAACTATACTGTGTGATATATCTGAACTATTAAAGTTGTGTTAAAAAACTATCAAGTTTTTTCCATCAATGGGGGATTTTAACCTCCCCCGGGTACGACTGTGTGAGACTGAAGTTATTTAACTTAGAAAAGCTAATTATGCATTCCTTCTAACTATAGTGAACAGTTCATATTGGAAAAGTGCGAGTCAGTGTTGTCAACGTATTCAGAATTATGCTACTGGTAAAACCTAATTTAAGAATTTAATAAAGTGCTGAGTTTACAAGGTTATTAGTTCAGTTATGACCTTCCCAACACCGAGTCCTTGTAGGCCTCTTATTACCCCGCGTCTTGTAAAGAAATTGTATGTTACACTGAAACGTCGAATTCGGACAATGCCGAAATTTTCACCCACATCGTGTTGTGGACAGCAAAATACCCACATTGCGACGTGGGCATTTTATTCAGACATTGGCCAAAGCGAAATACCAGAAAGCGTTGTGGGTAAACGCAGATTTACTCAATTGCCGAAGTAAAAACGTTCTTCAACGGAGTAAATTGATAATATCTAAAACGCGATGTGGGAAATCACTTTTGCCCATAACGCGTTCTGATCATTTTCAGTTTGTGCAAATACCGAACAGCTGTTTCTCTCGATCTGTACGCGCAGGTTGAGAAGAAGTAAAGGAGAAGCAAGAAAAGAGGAGAAATGGTAAATAATCAACTGCAAAAGATAATCGCCGAATCAAACGCTTCGATGTCGTAAACACTAGAGATAAAGAAATAATACACGAAAAATCAAACTGGTTAAATGACAGATATAAAATGCTTTTGTCGGACTGATAAAATGTATGGCAAATTCATACAGTTCACTTAAGAACCGTTTACAAAAAAAAAAGAAAATGTCATGGTAACATTTTTCGGTCCCTAAAACAAGAAAATGTAACACGTGAGAAGAACAGTTCTGTATTATAAACAGTAGAAGAACACTGATTAGTTATATGGTTTTTTGTACAGAATAAGTAGGCCTATAGGCTATATAATTTTACATTTTTTAAATACAATCTTTAGTTATAAACACAATCATGTTATTTTATATCATATGCCATTCATTGCGTTATACTGATGGGTTATATTTTCTGTAAAATAAATATAGTTAAAAATACTGTTTACCCACAACGCTTTCTGGGTATTTCGTTTCGCCAATGTTCGAATAGCATTTTCACGTCGCAATATAGATATTCACGCGTTGGCGTGAAATTTTCGGCCATTGTCCGAATTCGGTATTGAAACACTTCGCAATACAACACAGCCGCCCTAAGGATAAGAAAACTGAGGTGATTAGAACAAAGGCGGTGTCAAATGCAAATAGATCCTTGTTTATTGTTTTATTGCTGCCCCTGCTTGGAAGGGCATGTCAACAGCAAAGGACAGGTCTTTTGTGTATGGCACTAACTAGTGTCGCCAGTAGTGCCGTAAAACAGATGTAGGCCACCACAAAGTAAGAGCAAATTTCGTGACTCATGGGAAATTTGTTATATTTGCACAAAATCTACTAAAATTATATAAGTAAGCTTACGTTTAACTATTATAAGTAATTTTTTTCTAGAATAACTTTCGTTATTTGCTATTAGTTACTTCAAAGACAAAAATGAAACTTCTGATTGTAAAATAAAACGTATTAATTATATTATGTTGTTATGAATAATTAAAACATAGCCTAAATATTCATAATAACATAAAATTATATATATATATATATGTATAGGCTATATTATAGTAGAAGCCGCCTCGGTGGCCTAGTTGATAGCGTACTGGTCTTTCACCCCGAGGACCCGGGTTCGATTCCCGGCCAGGGCTTGGCATTTTCATACGCTATAAATCATCCCATTGTCTGCATTAGACCAAGTGTGCACAATAGTCGGACGTTAAAAAAATTATAATAGAAACAATATTTTAAAATTTTATTTTAAATATTTTCTCTGGTCGGTACCTGAGCATGTAGTTTAAATACAATAAAAATACACAGGACTAAATAATTTTCACGTGCAAATAAAATTTTAAAATTAGGCTAGCAATTTATTCACGTATCAAAATCATGGCGTATCTAGGATCGTCAAATGAGGATTTGTGGAGGAAATATCCCCCATTATATTCAAGTAGCCTAGTAGCCTACAGTCCATACAAGTATTTCAAACCGTTAAGTCGACGTAATAAAAATTTAAAAATGATACCGGTAGAAAATAGCGTAACCACCTTTATCAGTGATTTTGTTGACTTATTATTATTGGATTATACTGAAAATATTTTGAACATTGTTGTGAAAAACTTTTTGTGGGAACTAAAAAATTGAACGATATTTTTGAAAATTGTTCGTTGAATGAAATAAAATAACGATTACGAAAATTGCTTTATTTGCCTTAAATATTATATTTATAACAGATAAAATGTAAGATTTATAACTGAATAGTGCAAATATTATATAAACTATACTTTAGCAATGGTATAGTTACAGTTCACGTTCTAATGGCAATTTATTACTTTGTTAAACTATTTTACTATTTTACACAAGTATTTTTAACAAACAATTTGGTTTGAATAACAAAACGATGTTTTGAATAACGTATATTTTGAAGAAAAATTAAAAAAATTCGGGTATCGGTGGTCACGTTATTCTTCACAATTACAAGAAAGTAATAATAATGCAATAATAAAAAACATTATTACAGTCACAAAGGCTACATTTTTTATATATGATAGGATCGGCGTTCATACATGATTTCGTGTCTGGGTATTACTATGGTGACATCTTCAATAGATCCCTTTCCAATAAAAAGTGCTGTAGAGGAAGACGAGAAACAATTCATGTAAATATTAGGCCTATTCATTCGAAGCTTTTAGGCCTCAAGCTAAAGCTAAACTCTATCTATCTATCTATCTATAAGAGCTAAACTTAATCTTAGCTTTGGTGGAGAAGTGAATAGAAAAAAAATCTGCCGAACAGCAGAATGTAACGGAAATATGGAACGAACGAGCAAACGAATTTCGTCTATTTCTGTCTTCTTTTTTTTCTCCTTTTCGATAACTTATTACACGCGTATTATATGAAAACGTCGTGTTGCTTTGGTTTCGGTATTTTTCCTTAGTTGAAGAACACGCGCACGTTGTAACCGTTTATAATACATTCAAAATCAATATAAACGTTTATAATAATTGTTGTTAATATTGCTAGTTTTTAACAACATAACCTAAAACTTATTATAGTCTATCAGCTGTTCAATGAAATCAGCTGATCGTTACGAATTAATATAAAACAACTGATCTTTTACTATAACTACAGTAAATGATATCTAAGCTAGGTTCACGTATTTATTTATTTAAACAAAACAAGATATTTGTAAACGTATCTTCAAACTAATTATATATTCAGCAAAGATATGTTAAACAAAATCTTCGCTTCTGTCGGTAACACCCCGAGTTCTACACGTGTACTTTTTTTTTTTAAATAACAATTTTCAAAATAAATAAATGGTTAAAGTTATTAGGAAATCTTCCCCACATTCAATTATTTCTAAAAAATATTCGGTTCATAAGCTATCGAGAAAAAACTGAAAAATCGCTCAAATTTCTCAAAAATGTTTCATTAAATTTTGATAAAATAATGGTCCTGCCTATAGGCCTATAGGCCTAAAAATATTCATGACTCATATTGTCTCAGCGTTACAATTACAAATTTGAAATATAAGACGTTTACCGTTAAAGAATAATAGAAATTTATCGATAAAGAACGAGAATAATCCATTAGCACCGTCAAAGTAGGTTTCGATTTACTCTCTAACAGTATATTTCTGTTATTTCGAAATTGCTACAAAGATTTGAGAATGAATGAAATTAAAAATGGAATTGGAGCGAAACCAACGAAACGATTTTATTCAAATATGTAGACTTTTTGATTTCTTTTAAACTAAAAGTTTTGAGTTAGTAGCAACACAATGAACACATACAAACGTTTAAATTTAGGTTCATTTTCTTTACATAAAACTTATTTTTTTATTTAATTTTATGTGAATAATAGAAAAAATAAACTCTTGTTGGTGTATTACATAGCCTACAAAAATAAACAATACAAAACCACTAATGTTATAAACTGAAATATTGCACTTTTTATAAATATTATAAGTATAGTAAGATCCATGCTCTGTCATTCATGCATTTTACACTCACTTAGGTTTTTGGTCAGACTGTGCTAGAACATCAGTTTGAACACTTTTAATGCGAGTATGTTTATTTTATGCTTTTATTTATTAATTTAATTTATTAACTTAATAATAATTAATAATTTAAATTAACAATAATAAATAATTAATATTAATTAATCATTAATTATTATTAATTTAATTATTAATTAATAATAAATAATAAATAATTAAATTTAATAATTTAATTAAGAATTTAATTTTAAATTCTTAAATTTATTAATAGAAAATGTCGTTTCACTCTTAAGTTAACATTTTTTTTCAATAGTTTTAATTGTAGGTCTATTTCAAGCACCACTTGCTCAATCAATGGAAGATATCGTAATAAAAAGGTTTATTAATAAAAAATTGATGGCTTAGATTTTATTACTGAAAGACAGTGTTAATAGAGGTATTACATGACCCACTTCTTATTTAAAAATTTTAAATCAGTTTCAAGATGGCCGCCGAAGACTGAAAACGTCAATGATTTAAAGCCAGTGTTTTAACAAAGGTAAACAAACTTTTAGCCTTTCTTCCTATATTTCAAGTATTTCAGACATTATATCAGATATATATATATATATATATATATATATATATATATATATATATATATATATATATAAAATGGACGGAGGAGCGGAAGAGGATCCATGGGGACAGGATGAGGGAGGTGTGGAGGATTAGAAGGAGCAAGACATGAGTCGGAGTGCTTTGCGTGATCCAACAGGGTCTATACGCAGATAATAATAATAATTATATATATGCATTTTGGGGATCAGGATACATTAAAATCAATAAAAAACAATTAATCTTTAATATGATAAGCATACATTCTAAATTGTGAGAAAGAAAATATGCCTAATTCACGTAAATTTCCGCGAAATCGTTAAGCCAGGATTGTTTTTCACCAATCGGACTTTTCTTCCAAGTTTGTGTAAACATTATTAATTGCAACTTACACGCGTTACAATATCAGTTGTCACAACCAGTCAGCAGAAATTTTTGTTGGCGTAAACATAGCTCAATTTAACGGGCATTTATTTACGCAAATGAGGGGATTCGGCCAGTAATTAGGCTGGTGATATACAAAACAAACATATTTGTTTAGGTTAGGGTCTTCTATTTCTGGTGGGTGCGCTTTGTTGATCAAGGCCCCTCTGTTAGCAGCGGTTAACTAGAGACCGTAGTCACTTTTTTACGATTATAAATTTGTATTGTCAGCTAATTTACAATGGAAAATGAATTAAAACAGCTATCATGGTAAAACCAAAACCCGGAACATTGAAATGAGCGCCGGTCTTGAACTATAGATCGCTTTTTGATCAATAAGTTATATATACGAGCGGCGCACCCTTAAAAGGATGCACAAAAAATCGACTTGACCCCTCACCATTATTCTACCGACTGAGATCTGTCTGGCTCGATTCTTTATATTTTTTCCCTAATAAAAAAACCTAAACAACAATTTTTGATTCAAGTGGCAAGTAATTTGTTATTAACAAATATATTGCAAAATTAGAAAATACTTAAAAATTGGTCTACAAATAATTTTTAAGGTTATTTGGGCAAAAATAAACACTTTTTGTCTCGGCATTTTTTCGAAAAACGCAAACTTTTTGAGTTATAGACGATTTAAAGGCAAAAAAGGGTGAAAAATTTTCAACTTTAAAAATCATGTCTTAGAATCTACTGAACTGATTCGAGCTTACAACCTCGCAAAATGTTCAACTTTACTTATACTTTAAGTTGGTGTTTTTTTGTAAATGGTCCCCTATATAGCTGACCCTTATCTCTGAGGTTCAGCTGACACAACCTACAGCTTATTACTGCAGTTGATACACAACCTTTAGGCCTGTATAGTATTCATAGACATTCTTACTGGATAGTTTTACCATAAAAAAAAAGCTTGAAATGGCATAAATCGATTAGTATAAATTTTACTATTTAAACGATCAGAAGTGCCATAAATAATCGATCCTGTAACAGCTCTCTAATAGGCCTACGACGCTGCCAGTTGAGAAAGGGACAACGTAAAATACGTATCTCACCAGTTCTTCTTAACAATAATAAAAATTCAATTGCAAATATTAGTTGACAAATTATACAGGGGCCGTTTAAACAAAACACTAACTTAAAGTATAAGCGAAGAGGAACATTTTGCGAGGATGTAAGCTCAAATTGATTCAGTAGATTCTAAGACATGAATTTTTAAAGTTGACAATTTTTCACCCTTTTTTGTCCTCAAAAAGGTGCGTTTTTCGAAAAAATGCCAAGAGACTAAAAGTGTTTATTTTTGCCCAATTAACCATAAAAAAATATTTGTAAACACATTTTAAAATATTTTTTAATTTTGCAATATAGTTTTTATTAACAAATTATTTGCCACTCGAATTAAAAATTGTTGTTTAGATTTTTTTATTGGGAAAAATATAAAGAATCAATCCCGATAGGTCTCAGTCGGTAGAATAGTCGAGTCGATTTTTTGTGCATCTATTTAGGGGTGCGCCTCCTAAATAGGTTCATACTGCATAGACTAAGTACGTGTTTTATCACTCTAGCGTTCGTAGTTTTTCTCCGATTCCATTCAACTACAGGGCCTACGGACAAAAGTTCATTTAACATGTATCGTGTTTTAGAGCTGGTTTTAATGTTGGATTTTGTGTGATACGAGTGCACTGATTTATATTGATATATAATAGGATATTTTGCGCGTCGCAAGTCTCATATTATATTAATTATAAGTAAAAATTTCTTTGTTTCCGCCGGAATCGAACCGGAGATCTTGTGCGTGTGAGGCGTACGTGATAAGCACTACACTACGGAAACTACGAATAAATTTGACCGATTTAAGTAGGTCTATATTAAAAGTCAGTTGTATTTATAGGCTATTTATTTGTAACGATTTTATTGAACTTGAAAGGCTATAAGTTTTAGGTTATGTTGTAAAAGCTATGTTAATTTGATGTGTTTTGGAACAAATTATCGAAATTAAAGTAAAAATGAAGAGAAAACATGATTCTGTTTGTTTGTTCAATAACAGAAATTGTTGTTTTTTTTTTGTAATAAAATTTGACACATTTTTTTACCCAGCAAAATTCGATCAATCGATTCAAAATGGCGGTTACTAGAAATAATCATAACTTATATCCTAATTACGAAAAAGAAACCGTACGCTGTCAGGGTTTATTTTATTCAGTAACATTTGATTGTTTGAAATGTTAATTTGTGTAGATTTGTTTCAAACATGGCGCACGTTTCATTACAGCTTGGATAGGTTCAAAACCCACGAAATTCCGATCAGTTTAAAATTATTGTGACCATTCGAAATCGTGCGAAAGATAACTTTTTAACGAAAATATGATTTCATAGTTGTAAATAGCGTGAAAAGATAGGAAATTTCAAATTTTTATTAGAATTTAAAAGTTAAAATGGTAACGCTCGATGCTGGTTACTTTGAACGATGACTGTCATGAAGAGTGACCCGCAGGGTGGTTCAGGCTAGCTGCATCTATTGAGAGGATTTAGTGGTCCCTCGCGGTACGAGAGTCTATTACACACTCACACTTACAACACTACACTTACGACTTTAACAGTTTACACTCACACTTACATTTAGAGAGGCGGTAATAGCCTCAATGTACTTTTCGACTTAAAATAACAAAAAAAAGAAAAAATCGTGGCGTTTTAAAAAAACTGTAAGAAAAAAATAATGTTGATACTGTCAATTTTAGAAATTCGAATCCATTACTTTAGCGAGACAGCTGCGTTTTGCAATTATTTAATTTTGCTCGATCAGACTTTTCTTGCCTGACATCCAGCCAAGCATGAATAAGTAGCCTAAATAGTGCGATTTTCGCCTTTTTTATGTCGATTATTTCGGAATCGTAATTTTCAGGAACTAGTGATCAAATTAGTTTTGTTTGATCGCTTAAGTAGGCCTATTTTGTTTGAACGTTTTCGTGTGAAAAAGGTTTGAGCAATGTTTTTATTGTTTACTCAAAGTTATGATCTATAGCCTAATATTACTTAATCTACATTAGGCTACTCAAAATAGCTGAATATATTCTTAAATACAAAACACACGTGAAAACGTTTTCAAATTCTGTGATAGTTACGTAGTCAAATTATATGGAAGGACGGGTAACATTGTGTTTGTAAACAAAAACCTTCTTTTGTGTGCGCATCTGCAAACAATGTTTTTTTTTATAACCATTTACCACAACTAATTTGAAAAGGGGATTATCGGAATTAGTTTTTGAATAATTACGGCACTCAACTGTCTCGCTGAAGTGATATAAGCGTGTTATGAAGAAACGATAATATTACAACATCACTCAAACAACATATTTGTATTTTACAATAAAAGTATGAAAATGAACCCCGACAGCAGCCAGGTTAATTTTTGTATTTTCTACGAAAATTTAAATACTAATTTATGCAGATGTTAACGCTTATTACAATGGCAGAGTAGTATTTTCTATAATAAAAAAAAATTAATTAAAAAAATTATAAATGTTTAGAACGTTTGATCAGATTTTACTAGGTAACAAAGGAATTATCAAAATCAATTTTGTGCCACGTTTAAATGAATTCGTAACTAAAGTGTAAATACAATAGGATCCTACCTTACGAGTATATATAAAAATTTAACGCCATTTAAAAAGTGTTCCTGCTCATTTCATGATCCCTCAAATAGATATTACCATGGTAGCTAATAATTGATGTTAAAATAATATGGGCTTTACAAATACAAAGCCTTTAAATCAAACTGCATGTAAACACTAATTAGTGCACAAAAAAGTATGCGTTCCAGCTAAACTTATGTTCTGAAATTTCGTTTTAACAATTATTATTGCTTTTTTGCAGTGGCTTTTGAATTTATAAACTAGACTAAGGCACCACGTAGGCCTAACCCACGTTCTTGCTTTCTATTTATTTACTACTGGAAATTTATGCCTAGACATATTTTATGAAGCAATAAATGTATTAAAATTGTTAAAAATATATTTATTATTTGAAAAATACCTGAAATTACTGTAATAATCTCATGAAAAATAGTAAAACACATAACTAAATATAAATTGTGTATTTATATAATCAGCTGTAGCTCGGCTAATCTTATGATTAATTTTATAATCAGCTGTAGCTCCGCTAATCTTATGATTAATTTTATAATCAGCTGTGGTTCGGCAAATCTTATGATTATAGTCAGCGGTAAACACAGCATAAACACAGCTGATGTGGTGAAAGACAAACCAAATCGCTGTGTTGTAAGCATTGTTTTAAGCCCGCATACATCATAATATGTTTACTAGTTCTTGAGATATATAAAAATTTGTAAGCAACAATGACAAGTTTTAGACCATATATATTTTTGTCTTCTCCGTAACTCGTTACAGTTTTAATAGAATTTTTCGAATGAAATCCCATTAGACGTGATGTGGGATCTTGTAAACAACATTTTAAGTCATCATTATTTGTCTAGTTTTATTTAGTTCTTAAGATATATAGAAATATATAAACGGTAATATTCATTTTATAATCTCTACCGATATAATAATTAAGGAAGAAATGTGTTCGGACATCTGAATCTGGAGTTCTACCTAAACGATTTCACGTAAAACATTTCACGTTTCACTGGAAATCATTAAATTGTGATTATTTTAAGATATACAATTTTTTCAGAGCCGCGTTCAGAGTTCGCGTTCATTCTTTGCGACGGCGCCAATTGGTTCCGTTTTTCATAATTAATACATTTCCAATGAAAACGATAGAAACAAAAATTACTTAAAAACCCAACTAAAACGCTTTGTTACACGCCCATTAGTAATAGGCCTACTACTGAATATAAAAGTGACGAAACTACGGCAAGTGAAATAAAAACTGAAAATAAAAGTAACCTGCATAACCTCAAAATCAGTACCGCGCGAAAGTAGGTAACGTGTATTTCATCGCGAAAACTAATAATTAAAAACGCGTTATTAATAAAAAAAACAATAGTAAGTTAAGAACTTAAGTACCTAACAAACACGGTTGTCTGTGAAAACCCCAACACTGTTTTATACGTGTATTGTACATTTACAATTTACACTACGATAATGGGTAGGCCTAATAACAAAAATATGATTTCCAGTTGCCCTTGTGTTCTGCTTGTGGTAGCAAACTCGATAACTGCACTGCATTAAATAATTATTTAGTTTAGTGATGCAACCGGAATAAGAAAGGGAACAGTCTAACATGTAAACAAAATTGTTGTAATTAGGATTATGACCTATTTTCCCTTCTAGTGGCCTATTTACTCACCTCGTAAAGGCTACCGCGTTTTCGAAACGTTACTGTTTCATCTTCAGGCCTTAATACAATGTCAAATCCCTCTATCGAGGTCGTTACAAAGTTAAACAAAACATTGAAAACACACGTTACAAACACTAAACACAATTACACGATTAAAACACACACGATCGAATTTGGTTTGGCCAAACGATAGGCAGTCCGGAATGTAACTATATAGGCTACGAGTTGCACGTATTGTTTGGCCAAACCAAATTCTATCGTGTGTTTTAATCGTGTAATTGTGTTTATTAGTATTTATGATGTGTATTTTCAATGTTTAACTTTGTGACGACCTCGACAGAGGGATTTGCCATTTTGTATTACGGCCTGAAGATGAAACCGTGAAGTTTCGAAACCGCGGTAGTAAATAAACCACTACCGGTTTATTTATTCGAACCGCGGTACCAGGTTAGTAAATAGACCACTAGACGGGAAAATAGGTAATAATCATAATTATTTAAATATGTGGTCCGTTGGTATGTTTCAATAACAGAATTTTTGGTTACGAGTATTTGTGTAAAATATTGAAAAAAAAGTAGGCTAATGAAATTGCTGTGTGAGTGTTTTAAACAGTGACTATAGAAATGCTTAAGTATAGTGTACATAATATTTGTACAATTCATTTGATAAATCCTATGTTTTATAATTCATGCAAAGAAAACATCAATTTTCGGAATCGCTATCTTATTCCATACAACTAGCAATTTTCAAAAAATTCGCTACGGCGATGATTTTTAGTAGACCTACCCACAAAACGTTTTCCACCATAACATTAAAAATGACGTACATTTTAAAAAAATCTCGGATAACGCTAGTCTCGCTATCCTACACCAGTACTCTCATATATTTGTAATATTAAGATGTGAGTCTAAATAGCCCTATATGATATGATGACCCGGTATAAATGACGCAACATCAAGAGAAAAGAGAAGATGGACTATTAAATGCATTAGTATTATGTAGCCTACAAATACAGTAATGCAATAAGTAATGTAGGACATCCGTCTGGCAGGAGAAATTACCCCATCTAGCGTGAAATAGACCCTAATATTATAAAAGAAACAACTTCGTGCAAAGAGTATGTTTTCATGAAAGAGTATCGCGGTAAAAAGAAAACTGATCGGAAAATGTGGCTGCTTGTTCACAGCTGTCGTTAATAGAAGAGTAGGCCTAATTAGAAATGTTCAAGGCATAGTAATAGATATCTATCTACTACGTAGATAGATAGCAAAAACTTTAGACATTGTTTAAACGAAGCTTGAGTACAAAACCGACGGGATTGTATGCTTAACATGCTGAAAGAATATAGGCAAAATTGATACTATTATCTACTATTATCAAGAAGAACGTTTGAGTTTAAAGAGTTTGTTTTTAATTGGTCGAGAATTCATAATTCTAAAAATATGTCACCCTACTGAATATTTAAATTATTTTGAAAACCATTTTTCACTATAGCCTACTAAACTTAGTATAATTTATCACTAATTTATGCTGTAAAGTGGGTGTATCTTAGTTAAATAATAAGGAACACAATTTGTTCCCATTTTGATCGCAGCTATACAACTGTCGGAGATTTTCAATTTTCGGAGAATTTTGTTTACCAAATATGACACTGAAGCTTTAACGACTGCGTTAAACTTTGCGTTTAGATTGCCAAAAGTCTGGCCCAATACGTAGTGGAAATAGCCTACAACGTACCTAAACATTATATACGAGTAGGCTAGATTGTAAATTAAAATTGAATTTTAGCAACAAAAAAAACAAATTTAGGAGATGTTATAAAAAATAAATCTCATAATTTTTAAGTAACGGCTTTAATAAAAATTTACTTAAATTGCCCTAGACCAGCGGTCGCACCACCAGTGTGTCCGTGAAAAATTTGTTGGTGGTCTGCAAAAAAACACACACTAAAATTTTTTTTCGGCGAAAAACCTAATGGTTTATCATCGCCGTTTTACACTGAAAATGTATAATGCATTAGTAAACTCATGTTTTTTTAAAATTACAATACAACTTTTTTATTATTAATGTGTGCATTTTTTATTAATAAAATAAAAGTTTCTGATTATTATTCTATAAATACACTACAGCCTTTTTTTTCTAAACCCATATAACTTAACTGGTGGTTCGGCAAATAAAAATTATACATTTAGTGGTCCGTGAAGTTCTAAAGTTTGCCGACCTCTGGCCTAACCACAGCCTTTAAAAGCATCAAAACAATACGTAGGCCTAGGTGTAGGCTTATAAACTAGATTCTTCTATTTTTAAAAATTGTTTGGTTTGTTAGCGATGAACAAAAATATAGTTTTAAATTCTATATTTTCTTCAAACGTTTTAGGCTATACAGGACCATACGTTATATTTCAATCAGATTTTGAAAAAATAGGTTCCTTAAACTTCTTTTGCTGATTTAGCCTACCAGTTTTTGCCAATAGCTCGGAAAAAAATAAACTAGGCCTAGTCTTACTCTTTGAAATAGGCTAACTCATTGAGCCTAAAGTTTAATAGGATAAAATAAAATATAGGCTAATACAAAAATCTTATAAGATAGGATCATTGCGTAGGCTATATAGTAGCATAGTTTAATTAATAATTAATTTTGCAATTTTAATTTATGTTAAACAAACAATAGTTTGGTTAAATAATATTTTTATAAAATATAGACTTCGTATTTTAAAATCATACAATGAACATAATATAGTACAAAATTTTTTGTTGAAACGTACGTTTAGGGGGCCTACTTTTTTTAGGTTATAATAGCCTAATGTACAAATTAATTACGCATTTGGCATTATTTGCATATAATCGTTTGGCGAGTTCAGCTTTAGACCAAGGATTCTAAAATTATTATTTACAATTTATTTTAAGTAAATAATATGATAAGCGCATTAACTTTCTCGGAAATTAAAAATCATTTGGAATACGTAGCCTATTAACATTGTACAGTCTAGGCTATAAAATACCCTGTGCGGAAAGTTTTACGTCAAACGTGACCAGATTATTTTTTAAAATATTTAATACTTGATACTTAATAGCTAATAACTATTATTAGGCTACATAAATATTAAAAGTGTGATAACAACAAATTAAGTTTTAAAAAAATAGTTAAAAAACGAAAATAAAATTGGTGACTACAAAAAAATTAGCTTTCTTGGATATTTTCGGGATTGGGTCAAAACAGTTTCAGTTGTTTTTAGAACAATTTAATTTTTGTTTTTTATGGCAGCTAATTAGGAAAACCTTCGAAGGAGAATTACGCCTACACGAATCGAGGATCTTGGATTTGGTTAGGGAAGTTTGAACCAATCATGAATTAAAATTTCTGGGAAGACAGCACATTTAATTTTTTGTCCCTTATAAGAGCTTAATTTGAGCTAAAAAAATTTTAATATTATAATTTAAAGTGAACAAATTTGTGTTCTCGATAAAAATTGCAAGTATGAACATTTTGCTTGTTTTAAATTGAGACAATGACTTGAGTTAATTGAAAGAATTCTTTATGTGGTCACAATTTAAGCAGAATCTTTTAGCAAAAAAAACAACAATATGCTTAAAAACAGTTTATCAATTTCTTAAATAGCTTTTGAATCATAATTTTTCGGGACAATAACCTAACAGACTAAATAGGCCCTACTATAATCCAAGTTCTTTATGTTTGATTCGATGGGAGATTATTCAATATTTAAAACAATCCTGTATTTTAAGAGAGTTATAACCTATAAGCCTACAAGAAATTATTTGCAGTATTCTTGTACAATTTGTTTTGAATTATTATGAACAATAATAATAGCCTCTACGTTTTGTTCCTGTCATAAAGCAGCCTCATTGTAATGCAAATAATTAAATTAATTACAACATTTATATCTAAGTTCACATGTAATAGTCTATAATTCAATTGTTCTTACGTTTTGTATGTAATTGCATGCAATTAAGATTAGCCTATTATATTTTCTTAATAAACGTTTCCTCGCATTTTATTCACATAATTATGTAAAATTAAAAGTGTTTTACAATTAATAACATTGTTAAATTAACTTGCGATAAAAGAAGATTCAACGTAGTGAATTAGCTGCACCTACAAATTTTTATGAAATAAATTTATCGCGTGGCAAAACTAGACAAACATTTCATGTCTTTTACGTAAGCGTATGGCTGTCTATAAACAAGATTTGTACACATTTTCAAAAAAATTAATGTTCAAAATTAGAGAAATAAACCCAGCTGTACTATAAATTTATTTATTAATACTGATATATTAAAGACATAGGCTATTAGTTGAAGAACATATTGTACGCATTTCAGAAAACTCTATTATTACTTTCTATGCTTTTATCAATAAAATCTATAGAAAACCTTGAGAAGAAGGACTTTAACAGTTTTTGGAAACTAAAAATTTTATTCGAGAAAGTTATTAGGCATTATTAAAAAAATAGTATTTTTTGGAAAATCTACTAAATATAAATCTGTTGCTAGTTTAATATAGGCCTAATATTTTGTCAAAACATTAAACAAATTCTGACTAGCGATTTCTCTCTACAAGCGCGCCAGGCCTTAATAGCCTAATACCCGCTAATATGTGGTTAGGCCTACGTAAGGAATTAGCAAAATGATCAAATTGTAGGCTATAGCGCCTTGAAATTTGTTTTACTTTAGAAACATTAAATAATATAATTAAGTAGGAATGTTTTAAAATAAAACTGTTAACATTTAAGCATATTTACTTATTTCGGGCGAGAAAGTTTGAAATTAACGGGAAAATTGGCCACAAAAACGTAAGCGATATCTTTACTCAAAGATCAATTAAAGTAGGCTATATCGATTTTTTTTTTAATTTTAAATGGAGCCGCCTCGGTGGCCTAGTGGATAGCGTACTAGGCTTTCACCCCGAGGACCCGGGTTAGATTTCCGGCGAAGGCTTGGCATTTTCATACGCTATAAATCATCCCATCGTCTGCATTAGCCCAAGTGTGCACAATAGTCGGACGTTAAACACCGAAAAAACAAAAACAAAAATTTTTTTAATATTTCTATATGTCCAAATATTCAAATTTATTAGATTTAAAACCGATTATATAGGCCTGTAATTATATATTGTGTGTTATTAGTTAAACACTGCCTATTTGACACAAGATTCCTGTAAAATGGTGGCTTCTTTAGGAAATTTGTTGGGTGAACAAATTGAACAATGTATAGATTTGAATTAAATTGGTTAGATTTTTTTTAAACTCCCGAAAAAAACGAAATATATTTTGTAGGTAATTTTTTTGATAGCGGTACGACTGGATAAGCTACAAAGAGGACTCTTTAAACAAATTAATACAGAGAAAATAAAAATCTATCAGGAAAGTAGTCTTTCAGTAGACCTACGTTAGTAGGGAGTTCTTAGTTTTTATTTCGGAGTAATTAGCTATAACAGTAGGCCTAATATTTAGACTTTTAATAGGCTGATAAAGATCAGGCAACAGTAAGGTTGCTGTACTAAGGTTTATTAGGGCTTAATCGACAGAAGGTAGCCTAATAAAAACAAAATGCGTTTGGGACCATCAGAAGGAAAAAATATTTTTGAATGTTGTTCGTAAAATGCAATAAATATGTCACTAAGTAAAAATTCATTGTATTTGTTTAATAACTCATTAGCCTGCAGTATCGTATTATTTCATACGGCTTACAGGCTATTTTATTTTTGTGTTTTTACGCACCACGTGACCAAACTTCTTTTTAATACTGCTTATTACCGGGGCAATAGTTGTTTATCATTTAATTTTTTATATTGTTTTATATTAGGCCTAAAGGCTAAAAAATTAGGTTTTAATTTTGACAAGATTGTTTTTCTTTTGTAAACTATGTTTGCCTTTCTCTTTGTCAATGTAGGCTATTTAGTTATAATTTCGTTTTATGTCGTTAGCCCTATTGGTATTAAATACAGTTTTCGTTCTAGGTAGATTAATATTTTTTTATATTTTAACTTTTAGCACATAACCTATAATGTTACGTAGTTGTTTCTTTTAATATTGTATACTCCTTAAATTTTTTATAGTTTTCGGAATGACTAGACTATCATTCCGTTTTTCATTTTCCACGTTTTTCATTTTAAACGTTTTCCATTTTGTTATTTCCATATTAAGGCTACAGTAGTCTAAACTTTTTAATATTTTGGCTTAGTGTGTGACCAGAATTTGAGTAGGTCTAAAGATTATTCTTATCTTCTCAGATTTCCGATTTCCCGAATTTTTCGTTAGCGTTATTTTTTAATGCTTAGGTTAAGGGTAATATTTACGTGCTTTTTTAAGTCATAGGCCTATTTCTGATTGGGAAACATGTGTTATGTTATTTCTGCACAGTTTATTTTGTTGCCTCGGGTAAGTAGGGGTCCAAGCCATGTTTTGCTACCAGTAGTTTTATTTTACTTTAGACCTACAGTAAAGGCTTATAGAAAGTTCATTATAAGGTCTACAATATATTATTATTAGGCCTATATGATATAGGTTTATTATAAGCCATATCATATTGTTATTAAGGTTATAGGCTATTATTTTGTACATATGGTAGTTTTTTTATCAGTGTTTTTAAAATTCGTTTTGTTTTGTAGCCTATATTTCTTTTACATTTAATTACTGTGAAGTAGGTATTAGGGCCTATTCTAAGTTTGTAGCTTAAGCTTAACTTATAATATTCGTTTAAAAGATGGAAAAGTTTGTTTTAAAAAATTTAGATTTCCGCTTTAAAATTTTCTAATTTTTGTCGTTTAAATCTATGTTTGTAGGCCTATCCAACTGTCTGTATTTACAAAATAGAATAGCCTACTGAATGGTCAATAGACGTTCGGTAACTAAAATGAGCTACTACCCTAATTTAAATGTTTACTACTACTAACTACTAAATAGCCTATTACTGACAGCCAGACAATTTAAACTTACATTTTAAATCTTAAGTTTTTGAAAATGTGTTTCCAACCAATAACATGCAATTCATTAAGGGTGTTAGGTGTACAATCTTTATAATTTATCACAATAAGTAACCTCCGATAATCAAAATTTGATCAAATTAATTAAAATACTTATCTTACGGTCTATATAAGTTTATTCTATTTATTTATTTCAAAAATCTTCACCCTTACGCAATGTCACCTTACTGTAAATAACCAATTATTTAATTATATTAATTCAGATATCTTTATTAAGCTTATCAATTACCTTTAAAGATTTAACTATTTTTATTGGATTTATAAAACTACAATAATTGTAATTTGAATAAAATCATGATAGTAAAAAAAATCAATTTATAGTAGTATTAAATTACTAAAAAATGCAAATGAATAATTATCTATATTTACAGAATTGCCTTCAGGGGCTTTTGATGCAGACAATTTGGCATTTACCAGAACATTAACCCAGGCCTACCTACTGTTTATTGCGTAAAAGTATTTCAATTAAATTTAATTTTAATAAAAAAACTAACCTACTTGTCATACATTTATATGCAGGCTTCTGATAGACTATTCATTTGTGATAATTGTGAAGCAATTATCAAAATCAATTGACTGAATTCCTATTTTCTAAATACCCTTAGGCTTTGTACATACTACAGAGAGAAAGAAATGGTATGGGAGAAATATGCTCGCGCCTAGAGGCAGAAAGTTATTTTTCGAATATCTATTTTCGTAATTTTATTTTGTTTAAAATTTGGTACACCTACATTTTTTTGAGTTATTGCCTAAATCTATACTATTTTTAAGTAGATATGAGCAAAAGTACGCGACTTTAGGATGTGAAGTCTCACCATTGTCACCGCCAGTTATCTTATTAGGAGAAAAATTGCTTACCCTATACAGTGCACGTTTTACTTTTATATTTTGGAACTTGGCTACATATTTTGGTTTTCATTAAAATTACATCTAGTTTAGTTTCATTTATTAAAACCATTTATTATAGGCCTAAGGTCAATTTATTTTTGCGAAATGTTTAACGGCTTAGGGCCTATAGCCTAAGCGTTATTTTTTTTCACTGAGAATAATCTTAACACTTTTTGCCGATTAATTTTCTGGAACAACCTAGGATGCCTAATCACTACGTAATCAGGCCTATTATTAAATTATAATACGCGATATGGCCTATTAATTTAGTTTTTAAAAAGAATTTTTAAAAGAACGTTAACAGTGTTTTAGGCTCATAAATGACACTTAGACTTTGTATAAATTATACATTCGATATTGTTTATATTATGTTTTCGCATTGTTTATACTCTATAGGCCAATAATGATAGGCTATCAAACTGTGGACATACGGTTCTGATAAGGAAGGATTTACGACTATAATATCTGCACTATAAAATTGTATCATACTGGTTAATTTTTATTTTATCTTTTCTGTAAACAATTAGTTTGATATTTTTAAACAAGGAAAACGTTGACGGTAGGATTTTAAATACACACTGTATGTTTTACGGCCGCATAAATGTCTAGCTTATCGTGTTATCACTTTTGTTTTCTAGTTCTAACTTTGTAGACTGTTATTACATCGATTAACCGAAAAATTGAAGAAATCGATCATACATCATGCCTATAGGCTACTTGGGCTAAGCCGAGAATCTTCACACGGTTCCCAATAGAAAATCTATTATTAATCTATCTATGCATTGATAAATCTTTAGATAAGAAGTTACGCAATTTGCATCTATGACTCAATAGATTAATTCGAAATTATTGTAGGTTTATTTAGGCCTATACTTTAACCTAGACAAGTTAGGATGTACTATTATTTGGAGGAAAATTGCATACCTGAACGGCTATACATCGGCTTTTATCTTTGGAACTAGGTTATAGATTTTGATTTTCATTAAAATTACTGCTAGCTTAATTTCATTTATTAAAATCAATTATCATGACGTCATGAATTTATTACGACAAAACATTTAACATCTTGTACATGTTATTTGCCTCAGTGAGAATAATTGTAACCTTCTTTACAATTATTTTCTGGAACAGTTTAAGGTAGATCTGCCTAATCACTACACGTTTTATTTTTATATCAGTAAATTTCCACAGAAAGAATCAATAAAGTAGCTATTGAGTGACGAAAATCATGACATTGTAAATTTAGTTTGTAATGGACTACTAGTACAGAATCAAAATTTTTTACAGTTGCAAATATTTCTTGATGTAAAAAAACGTATAATGGTTCTACGTCTTTAAACATATTCAATAAAATATTAATTTTACCAAAAAGATATTAGATTATCTTGGTATCTGCTATAGGCTACTTCGAATGAAATGTAAGCCTTGAGCTTGTTCAAATTTATAACTTCAGCGTAAATTTGGCAAAATTGGGTTAATTATTACTTACACTGCAGTTTCCGACGTGCAGTTTTAAGATCTTACTTGGTCGTTGGGTTATTTACTTCAAAATATTTTATCCTAATGAAATAAATGATTTTTTCTTTATTAGGCTTATTTATACGCTACCTTATCTTAGTGTACGCCGGTACTATATAGGCTACCACATTCGATCAAAGATATCCTGAACAAAAATTATCTTTATCAACTACTGAAGCCTACCACTATCACTCATTGATCTGGAGGAACATTATGTACTCACTCTGAGGCTGTTCGGACATATCCTGTAACTCCGCCTTGACCGGCGAAATCTTGAGGCTGCGGGGATTCAGGTTGACGACGAGGGAAGGGACCACTCGATGGTGGAGGTGTTCGGTCGCCAGCGTGAAGGCCGGGGATGGACTACAGGACGAACAGAGTTCTGAGCGGCTCCAACACCAGCCCGAACACCGTGAAGATCGTTCCACCATGCAATGGATCACTAACTCACTTTCAAACACACCCTCACTAGCCCACTCCTCGCGAGTCACTGATTCCCTCCGGTCCGCCGGGCTGATCGGCGCGTACTGCGCATGCGCATTTTTCCCTGCCTGTATGCTCCGCCCTTCACAAATGCGATTGGACAACGAACAGCTGGATCAATCAGCTGTTGGAGGGGCACCGAGTAAAATGGCTGCAACAGTGAGCAAATCGATTCCTCAGAGCCGTGCAACGCATAACTGGACATCCATAACCGCGAATGGCTATTGCAAATTACTTTTTACTAGGGAAACATGTAAACTGTGATATCTAATTATCGTTACAGCAGCTACAGTCCGAGATCCGACATAAGAATGTTAAAATAAACCCGATTGCTTATTGTACTAAGATATGATATTTTATTGGATTAAAGGAATCATGTTTTACATATTTTAAAGTTAGAAGCTACTACAATCTGGACTCCGGAGAATTTCACTACAAATGTTTATATACTATGCTTTATTAGCAAAGTCCATTAACTCTGTCAAAGAACCTTCAAGTAGCTATTACAGTAGACTATTTATATTGCACGTTTTACGTTGGTCGCATGACGGTTTCCTAGGAAGTCTACATTATATTTGTAGGCAACCGGTTTATAAATTAAGTATAGGGCCCATAGCTCTAAGCAATAAATTATTATTAGCTTACGTAAGCGTTAGGCATAACGTAGTAGGCTATGTAGTTTTGTTTATTAGGCAGTCAAGCAAATAAATCAGCCTACAAATTTGATATAACTAGGTTAATCAATGATGGCTAATCAATTAATTACCCAAACAAATAACCGTTTAGGCCTACAGACGGAACAAGTGTTATTCTAGAAAATTGGCTACTTTTTGCGATTTTTAAAGTCTTTATTTCAATTTGGCTACGTTAGACTACGTTTTGCAGTTCAGAAATATAATCACAGAAATTTTAGTTTTTCGTTCAAAGCCTATTTATTACAGACCTATTGAAAAACGGTAGTATTGGGAAAAAGTAGGCCTACGTGTAGTGCATTTCTAAAGTCTAGCTGTTTTTGTGCTACTTTTAGTAAAGTAAATAGGTCTATAGTCTAACATTATCAGCGACTAGCGTACTAATGAGGGACGAAATCAGTATCATTGTTAATTAGCACAATGATAAATATCATTATCTATCACTTAGGATACCAATTAGCAATGAGGACTAATTAGGACCAGTAGCAATGAGTGTAGAATGACACTAATAAATACAATAAAGAACGCCGTTGCCATGGTGATATCTAGCTACTCTAGATTATTAACCATTCACAAACTATTTCTCGCAGACTCCTTCAAAACAACGATAACAAAAGCCATTAAGCCTAGCTTAGATAGATCTATAAGCCTATAGATCCGGTAAAAATTTCATTGGAGCCGTAATTTTGGTTGTGAATTTCTTTCAAAGGTTGCAGTAGCCTATACGGTTTTTATGTTAGAATACGATGGCTACTTTATTAAGACGTCACTAGCCTGCGTCAGTGTTAGTTTTTTTCAATTTACTCCCAAAACGTAATTTCAAATTTTGTACCCTAAATTAATATAGACAATTTAATATAAATTTATATCTTTAAATCTGGTATTTAATATAGATTTAGGCTATATTTTGAATATAGATCTTAATATAAATTTATATGTTTATACCCGTTTCATATATTTTCCGGTCTGTTTTCACATCCGGTTATGAATTTTCCTTCTCTTCCTGTAATTCCGAAGTTTTTTAAGCTCTACGTTCCCGTACCGAAGTCGTCTCTTCTGTATATTTACCTAGAAGTCATCAATCAACTTATTCCTAGGCAGGTCTATAGGTTCTACGATATTTCCCTCAGTAGTACGACTATCTTGCCAGTGAGTTTCCTATATTGATGCAAAATTCTCCAATAGTTCGGTTCCTTTCACATGTAACTCTTCAAACTTTGTCGACAATTTGAGCAAATACGTTAGTCTATAGGCTAGTATATTTTGAAAAATTATATCTCTTAGTTTTTCCAACAAATTTCCACACTTCAAAAACCAATAAGTGTGGCTCTGACGTGAAAAGAGTCAGATATAGCCTCCTGTAAAAGAATAGACTAGATATACATAATGTTAAACATGTTAGGCTATATAAGTTGATCTACGTGCTTTAAAGAACTTTCCACCTCTAGGCTATAGGCCTATGTTGTTGAAGAATTATGATCGACATCAATGATTTCATTTTAAAGCTATAACCCATAGCCTAAACATCCCAAATGACTTTAGTTATTCATACAAATATTATAAAATAATCGAACAAGAAAAAATACAAATTAGGCTAAGTCTTTAAAACATAAAATGCGTAAAAGATTTAGACATAGGCTTACAAGGAAACAGAAAAAGCTAGGCGTTAATTAGATTGTACAATTACGGCTTTAAAATGAGATTGCAAACACTTTACGACAAGAATTAAAGCAACAAAAATATTTCTAGTTTAACAATATTCTTAGACAGGTAGGCTATTCCCTACTGTTGAAATTTATGCATTCGAAAAACTAAGTTAAACTATATTAATGCATTGCTTAGTAGGCTAAGTTTTCGTGAATAGCCTAAATTTTGAGCCGTAGGCCTAATTGCATTGACCGATGACGTCAGGCATTGATCATTAAGTAGGCTATGTAGCCTAATAGGTTTTGCTTTATACAGCATCAAGTGAATGCAATAAATTCGGTTGTCTCTGCCGTTAATAGTTTTAATGGTTCATTAATGGCCTTATTCAATTAGGCCTAATTTATTGTAGCTTACTTACCTGAATTTACAAAAACCTTGTCTCGATTTTTGTAAGCGTAAACGATAAAGCATGTAGGCCTAAAAGTAAAACGTACTAGTAGATAGATTGCAAAATAAGGTTATTTTTATAGTGAATTTCCATTGAAAAGTTAGCAATTACAGCGGCCATAATGTTAAGACCCAACCTCGAGACTTTAAAACGAGGAGGATATAGATCAATAGCCTATATTGGCCTAGGTGTTAGTACTGTAGTGTTCTCACTTAAGTCTGATTCGATTAAAATTGTTCATAAAAATTGTTTTTTATAAAATGTAAACGTGAGAAACTCAAAGAGTTACCAACAGAAGCAAAGTTTTTTTAGTAAAAACGTGAATCTTGCTTAGATATATCTATTATTTACTGTAGGTAGTTATATTAAAAGATCAGTTGTTTTATATTAATTCGTAAAGATCAGCTGATTAATTGAACAGCTGATAGGCTATAATAAGTTTCAGTTATTTTGTTAAAAACTAACAATATTACACAACAATCATTATAAACGTGTATATTACTTTCGAATGTATTATATAAATGGTTACAACGTGCACGTGTTCTTCAATTAAGGAAAAATACCGAAACCAAAGCAACACAACTTTTTCGAACAATACGCGTGTACTGTTATCAAAAAGGAGGAAGAAAAAGAGAGACAGAAATAGAGAGATGAAATTCATTTTCTCTTTCCAAAATCGTTGTTCGTTTCATATTCCCGTTACATTCTTCTGTTCGGCAGACTTTTTTTCTATTTATTCCTCTAGCCAAAGCTAACATTAAAAGCTTCGCTTCAATTTGGACAAGTAATTAAGTAAAATAGGTAGACCGTTTAAAAATAGCAACCTTCAAAATCTTTAAACAAATCAAAACGATTTTATTGTACACTTTATTTAAACTATAATAAAAATCAGCGTAGAAACCTGCATAAGAGAGGCCTAAGTTAACATTTTAAATTCGTGGAAATGCTAAAAATTAATTTTTTTGGTAATACGAAAATGAATTTGACGGCGGTAGGGCCGAAGTGTTACAGTCTTATATTTTTAATGTACGTTACAATTTTAAAGTTGGTTTTAATGGTGAAATCAGATTTTCAAAAAGGATAGGCTTAAGGTACAAAAATATCGTGATGTTATTTTTTGGAAATTCGCTTCAATGCTGTCAGCGACACAGCTGGGCTGTGACGATTTTATTTCATTGGTTAAAGCAACGTCATTATTTTACATTTAGCAAATAGACTAGTTGATTTTGTAGGCCTGCAACAGATATTTTTTTGGTTTTGCTATCTTAGTCTAGAACTTAAATTATTCTTATTGCCTATCTATTAGGCTAACATTGGTGAAATATATCGATGTCGGAAATGTAGCCTAACATGTGGTCTAAGACAAAGTACAATGATCATAACCAGTAGGGTACAATGATCATTAAAAAATTGGTAGGCCTATGATATTTCGCGGAATGTAGCCTATTGAGTGAAGTCACCAGAGAGAATGTTAATGCATGTAGCCCGCTTTTATTTACCTCGACATCATAGCGTGACGTGCCAAATTGAAAGATTCAATAGTTAATGTGGCCAGCACATGACTTTTCAATTAGTTGATCAACTGATCATTCTAAATCTGTTCTTAGACTAGAGATAATCTGTCTTCAGAATCTACCAATAGGCTTATGTAGACCTATGTATAACCATGAAATAATTAGTTTATAAATTTTATAAAAACATGTTTAGCTTGATTAGTTGTGAAAACATTTTAATGGCTTAACGTTTTTATACCAGATAAATTTAGAAGATCGACGTAACCGCGGAAAAACCAGCGATAGTAATTTGGATTCGAACCTGTGTACAGGTTAGATAAGAGTTGTAGGAAACTTCAGTCTGTCGTAAGTAGGTTAGGCCTATAAGCCTACTCAATATTTCAGCATAAGTCTAGTATACAAGTAGGCCTACTCTAAAAGAGAGCCTATAAGTAGTAAACTACTACAATTTCTTGAAAATTCGATAATTAAATTACGTTTACTGTTTAAAAAAAAAATAAATAAAATAAAATAAAACTTGTTAGGCCTATACTGATGGAATATTCGTATTATTATCAAGCCTACTTTTTATTATTTAGGCTAATATATGTTTGTCATCATTTGTGCAGACCTAAACGAAGATATGTCGTAGAGTTATACGATTTCAACTCTAAAATCTGAAACACAAAACTTTAAAAAGTGTTTACCTAGGTAGTCTAAGGTTTACAATAGGATACTAAAAATTAAAAAGCAGGAACATATTTTTTTTAATTTTAAGGCGAAAAGCACATTGAGACCATTATCGCCTCCCTAAATGTAAGTGTGAGAGCAAAGTGTTAAAGTCGTAAGTGTAGTGTTGCAAGTGTTAATTATGTGTTAGACTCGGGTACCGCGAGGAATGTCTAAATCCTCTCAATAGGTACAGCTAGTCTGCACTCCCTGCGGGGGGAACGCTCATGATGTCCTGAGTGATTAAAACATAACTAAAACTTTCATACCAACAGTAAAACCACAATTCACAAAAGAAAAAAATGAGTACACGATCTGGCAAAAACTCAAACAAATGGAAAGTGTTAACAAGTCAGAAATAACTAAGAAAGTAGCTTCCTGAACGTTAGTAGGCCTATATGCTATTCAAGCAGTCATAGGTTAACAATCTATGACATAGGTATCATAGGTTAAGTAGCCTATATGTTTTATTTTTTAGTATTAGGTTATTTTCATGATTGTCTATCAACAGATTTTGTTTGAAATAAACTGATTTTTTTTTTAGGAAAATAATTTCTGTCATTGAACTAAAAATAAAAATCATGCGTCATGTTTCCTCTTCCTTTTATTTATTGTAATTACGATTATTTGTTCAAAAACACGACAAATTAACATTGCTAGTTTTTAAAAAACATAAGCTGAAACCTGACATAGGTATAGCCTATCAGCTGTTAAAAGAAATCAGCTGATATTTATAAATTAATATAAAACAAGTGATCTTTTAATACAGGCCTAAGTACCAAAATTAAATTAACGATTAATTTCATATATTTAAGTTGGTAAAACTTCTTCGTTGTTTCCGTAGTGTAGTGGTTATCGCGTGTGCTTCGCATGCGCAAGTTTCCCGGTACGATCTGGGCGGAAACACAGAAATTTATAATTATAATTAATTTAATATGAGACGCCACTCAAAAATATACTGTTATATATCAATATAAACATGTTCCTCGCATCATCATAGTCCCGCAAAATTCAATATCAAAACCAGCCCTAAAACATGATACATGTTAAATTACAAATACGTAATTAGTCCAACCACTGATTATGGGCTATTACTTAACTCACAATTTTAATTTGGGCTTTTAACAATTTCACCTGAAGTTAACATCATGCCTATTTTTCTGGTAGTTCTGCATATAGTCTAGCCTATATGGTCAAACTTCACTTTCAGAACTGGGCTGTCGGGCTATTTTCGCTCAGGGCAGTTTCGTGACAAGCAGAACGATGGCTGTTTCTTAAATACCGTGGGCTTCATAAAAGTTCACTACAATTAAAAGTATGAATACGGTATATGTGTGAGATTAAATTTATGCTTTTGAATTTGTTGGATATAATTAGCTTAAGACGATTTTGTAACAACTTAATCTGAAATATTTAATATCTAATCAATAACAAAACGAAATTTAATAAAATTAAATAAGTAATTAGGTCTATTAATAATTAAAAAATATATTTATAAGAGATATATTTGTATATATTTGTAAGATACTCCGTTGGGTTATCTTACAAAATTTTAAACGACTTTGTAACGTTGAACTATTAAGGATAGCTGTTAAAAGAAATCAGCTGATATTTATAAATTAATATAAAACAAGTGATCTTTTAATATAGGCCTAACTACCAAAATTAAATTAACGATTCATTTCATATATTTAAGTCGGTCAAACTTCTTCGTTGTTTCCGTAGTGTAGTTGTTATCGCGTGTGCTTCGCCTGCGCAAGTTTCCCGGTACGATCTGGGCGGAAACACAGAAATCTGTAATTATAATTAATTTAATATGAGACGCCACTCGAAAATATACTGTTATATAGGCTATCAATATAAACATATTCCTCGCATCATCATAGTCCCGCAAAATTTAATATAAAAACCAGCCCTAAAACATGATACATGTTAAAATACAAATACGTAATTAGCCCAACCACTGTTTATAGGCTATTACTTAACTCACAATTTTAATTTGGGCTTTTAACAATTTCACTTGAAGTTGACATCGTGCCTATTTTTCTCGTAGTTTTGCATATAGTCTAGCCTATATGGTCAAACACCACTTTGAGAACTGGGCTATTGGACTATTTTCGCCCCAGGGCGGTTTCGTGACAAACAGAACGATGGCTGTTTCTTAAATACCGTGGGCTTCATAAAAGTTCACTACAATTAAAAATATTAATACGGTATATGTGTGAGATTAAATTTATGCTTTTGAATTTGTTGGATATAATTAGCTTAAGACGATTTTGTAACAACTTAATCTGAAATATTTAATATCTAATCAATAACAAAAGGAAATTTAGTAAAATTAAATAAGTAATTATGTCTATTAATAATTAAAAAATATATTTATATGAGACTCCGTTGGGTTATCTTACAAAATTTTAAACGACTTTGTAACGTTGAACTATTAAGGATTAGATAAGGCCAGTGGTCGGCAGACTTGTCATCCAAAAGATCCAAATATATTCAGAAAGCCATTTTTTTAAACTTAAGCTTTTTGCTTTAGTGGAGACATTTTTATAGAAATAATTAAAATTAAAAGTACACTCTCGAGCTTGCCTTTGCTAAATATGTGTTAGTTTAACTAACAGTTACATTAAATAAAACTTGGTACCATATTTATATATAGATAACATTTATTCAAAAATGTAACAAGTTAAATAATATAAAAGGTATCCTTAAAAAAACTACAAATACTCCACTAATGTGAACAATGGCCTTGCATTTCCTTGGAAAGTAAGGGTGTCAGGTTTGTATGTTGTTGTCTCTAAATCGGTATAAAGACGCTCGAATTTTTAGCTCCACAATTCTTTCTTTTTTAAATCCAGCAACTGCATTTCAATGTTAGCAATATCAATATTAAAGGATGAAAACATTTATTTCTGTTACCGTGACGTTCAGAGGTTTTTTAAAAAGACTAACGTCGCGTTGCTGTTATTAAAGCCTTTGAACCTGATGAGAAAAGCTTCCTTCATATTTAACGGTGTTGTTCTGAAATAGCAAATGTCAATATTGGACTTATTTTCTCGACAATATTTCAATAGGCATGGAAGTGTATTGGAGTTTCTCTTCAAAATCTTCGGCAAAAGGCAACAATTTTTTTTCAAATGAAATTACTTCTTCTAACATCGAAAAAAATTTCTGTAGACTTGCGTTTCAAAACGTTTATTCATCTCTTACGAGGCAAGTTAATAAATAATATTCCGTGCCTGTACTAAAGATTTCGTGAAAGAGGCACAGCCAAGGAGTAAAAGAACCGCGATTTGCCGACCATTTTATATATTTCGCCGAAATATGAGTTATGGCTGTTAGTGCAGATGCTAGCAAAGATCTATAGGTTATAGATCTACTAGGTGGCCATCCTAACCTTAAAACATTCAATTAAACGTCGTGCTCTAGGGTCTACAGAACACAAAAAATCTCATTACTTTTGTGTCACGGGTGTGGTTAGCTTTACTTTCCTTAGTCTTCACGTGAGAACAGTGTTTGATGACAAAGTTTATGGCATAGGCCTAGTAGACAATTTTGTATTTTGCCTAAATCTATGTTCACTTTTTTAACAAAAAAACCAAAGTTTTCTGTAGTATATAGGCTACCCACTTTTTTTAATATAGATAGTTTCAAATAAGAAAAAACCATGGACTTAATCAATTTTTAAGAAGAAATAGTTGCTGCAAATTGAAAATAAAGATATTTTTCATATTTAAAAATAGAAAAATGTGGAAATTGCATTTTCGTGTAGTAGAAGTTGAGTATGGTGTAGTACCAAGATCCAAACTGAGATAATCACTTTTTAGTCAAATTGGACAGGTTCTTTCTGTTTATTTGTGCACAATTTTAATGATGGTAAACCAAAATTGGTTTTGTCCACAAAGCTGTCTAATTTCTAGTTTTTTCTGTATACCTATTAGTGGTGTTCAATGGTTTTTGTTGCTTAGTCTGTGGTTAATTATTAAGAATACTTTTAACTGACGTATGTATGCCTACTGTTATTTTATTTATTAATTACTTTACTGACATCTACTTAAAACTACTGAAATCTGTAATTTTAGGCTTATAATTTTTAACAGGAAATAAAGTCTACAAAATATCTACAAAATAGCCTAATGTTTATGTTCAATTGGTGTGATTTTAATAATTAATTATGCAATAAAAGTTTAGAATTAGTAATGCTACGAACCGGTTTTTATTGCTAGTTAAAAAACAAGGAAAAACGTAGCTCTAGTAAAAAAAAACTGCAATAAAGGAATTTCCTGTAGAATAGACACTGCCATAAATTTGCCTATTTCGCCCGGCGCTCGGACCCATGTCTTGTAGCGACTTTACGACAAGACATTTCGACTTCCGAAGGAATGAAAGGAAGTTGTAAGTCTAGAAGACCGGCCGCCGGCGCCACAGGTTGTGAGAGATACCAGAACCCGCCCGACTGTCGTGGCGTAGCCCCTACCTACCGCCGTACAGCACTGAGTCCGATGGACGATGCTTTTATATCAGAGCTGACATGTAGAGCGCGTAGGCTTAAATATATACTGGATTAGTTGGACACTATTCAAGTGCATTATTTATCTAGCACGAAGAAAAGAAATTTATTTTGAGATTTTGTGCTTGTCAAGCAATTGTCGTATTAAATCAATACAAGAGAATTTCCAAAATCCTTTATTTTTATCTAACAGTTCTCAATAGTCTGATTATAGTATAACAATTAGTGTAAAAAGCTGCATAAATTAAAGTTTTAAATTTGTAATAAGACCGAAAACGCGAAAGACCATCTTTATATAGGCTACATTATGTAATTTTCAAGGAAATTAAAAATGACAATTTATGCAAATTTTAACGCTTATTAAAATAATATAATCACATTTTTTAAAAAGTGTAAACAAATCTTATGTAGCCTACTATTTAAAGTAATAGGATGACCGCCATTTTTACACGACTGCCAACAAAAGAGTAGGCCTATAATGTTTTCAGTACCTGGATAAGTAGCCTATGTATGTAGGCCTATGTATGTTTGTTTCTTTGCTTGTTCCATCATAACTTCTTAACGGCTCGTCCGATTTTGATCTACCTTAGCTCGTTGGATTCGGACCTTAGCTCACTTCACTAGGAGTGTCATAGGATACATAACTTTTAGCTAAACTACCCCCAACGGGGTAAAATTGGGGTAAAATAGATAGGATGAACTTGTAACTAATTTTATATAGTATAAATATATTGCTAGGATGAAATCATAGATTCTTAAATAACTAATGCACTCATACATACTTAAATAACTGATGTACAGGTGTAAAACATAATTACTAGAGACTATACAATAGGAATCACTCAGATTCAACCAAGGAAAGCAATAGAAAAACACTCACTTCGGAACAAATGGGCTTAGAATTACCACTCAAGTTTCAGCTGAGTTAGGGCGTTGAGCTGGAGAAAATAACACCCTGAACACAAAAATTGGCCGAGCCAAATCGGAAGGAATGGTAGACAATTTAGCAATATGATTTGTCCAAAGGTCAGGCTCGGGGATGATATGTTACCGACTTTTCAAATAGCGAACAACGTTCAACCGTTGGCGCGACAAAAATTAAATAGTTCGAAAATTAAAAATCACAAATAATTGATTTAAATTTAAATACAATTTTTCAATTCTATACATGCTAACTACAATCGGCGGGACAGGATCAGCGCCAGGACTACTTCGCAATGCCTACTTTACTGTTTTGTTCTTTTTTAAAATCGCAAGAAATGGCAAAATGGCTAAAAAGTGGCTTTTTAGCGGCTTAGACACTAAAAATGACTAAATAAAAAAAATTACTAAAAAAAATTAAAAAACACGGCTGCTAAAATACAAAACACAAAAATTATATATTTCATAATTAAAAAAATAAAAATCTAAAATACAAAAAGATGAAAACACGGTATTAGAATACATGCTGAAGAATATTTTCCAAGTATTTAGTTAATAAATTATGAATTTACATGTTAAGTTCTTACAATAAATGCAGTCCGGGGCTGTTTAGAACAAATATATTGAGATGCAGCCCCCGACTGCATTTATTGTATGAACTTAACATGTAAATTCATAATTTATTAACTAAATACTCGGAAAATATTCTTCAGCATTTATTCTAATACCTTGTTTTCATCTTTTTAAATCAATTGTATTATATATTTTTATTTCTTTTAATTATGAAACATATAATTTCTGTGTTTTGTGTTTTAGCAGTCGTGTTTTTTTAAAGTAATTATTTTTATTTGAACTATTGGCTGAATGATGCTCAAAAAACACGACTAACCATTCTATTCCAGTGAAAAATTGGTAAAAAATACCCCGAGTGGTTACATTAATTAGGGTAGTTCCAATTTTCTCCACAGTCTTCTTGAAATTTTCGATCTTGGCCTTATTTTTCCAAAAAGCTCCTAAAGTATTGGTCTGACAAAAAACTATTACATCTTTTTTAAACTGCAGTAACATAACAATATCTGCAAAACGTTATTGAAAATTTTGGCTGTTAAAAATGTAAACAAATTTTGATAACTGTAGCCTTGTCAGCGACCGAATTTAAAACAAAAACAGTTTCAAACCAATAATTATTCAGATGTTCAGTTTATTCATGTCGTAACTTTTCCTAAATTCACTCAGCCGAATTATTTTGCATCCACGCAAATAGGTTTGAAAGACCGGCTCTTTAAAACCTTTCAAGATCTTCAAGATACTTCAAGCTCTGATTGTCAAAGGTAATAATGCCACTAGAATCTCTTCCTTCCTTGTTGAAAGGATCTCACAAATTGTTTGACTTTTTTAGATAAATTTAAACGTAATGATGCTCTTCTTAGATTATATTATATAGATTACTAGAAGAATGGATTATATAACCCCAGGCACTGCGATCGACGGACCTATTGTGTCACTAAACCCGTTAAGTAGACTTACTACTTCAGCAGATTGGTGTTCGTCAACAATTCACTGACTAGCACATCCTGCTGGAGGTCTCTAGAGTCCTGGAAACGAAAAACCCTTAGCTTCCTGCTAACAAGACCCTCACAATCATAAATTATGTGTCCTGCAGTTTTCTCTTCTTTACTGCATAACCTGCACACGGTTTCTTCGTGGTACATACCTATCCTGTTCATGTGCACTCTCGGACTACAGTGCCCAGTAATGAGCTTCATGATTTTCCTTAGTTGTGCTCTGCCCAAGACGTCTGCAGTCCTTCTAAGTCCTACATGAGAAACCTTACGCAAAAAACATTTGCTATGGGAATATCCATGAAGGTTATCCCATCTTGCCTGGTGTTGCTTGTTAATCCACCTATTGATAGCAGACCCGGCCAACGGTAGAGAGATCCTTAAAGCACGCTCGGGTTTGATATACTCAAATGTAGATCCTAGTTCAAATGTAGAAGTTCCGGGGCCCCCTTATGTCCCGGAACCCAGTGAATAGTAACTGTTTCCCAGTGAGAGAGCAATGAGGTTGTCCCGTCACTCCCAGAACAGATTGGACCGAATCGTAGGACCCGTAAGTGCTTTGATTGCTGTCTGACTATCGATATAAATACACAGTATAAATGACTGTTTCAAATTCTCCCGAATACAAGCATTAATTGTCATTACTTCAGCTTGAAATACTGTCCCATGGCAACAGCTTTCTTTGGCCTCAGGCAGTACACTCCAGCACCAGTGCCTGTCTTCGTCTTGGAACCATCTGTATACCATACTAAGTCTCCAGATTTTTCCAACACACGATTTTCCTTCCCACGTGTCATCTTGACATCAAAGGGTCGAGAAACCATTTGTCGTTTGACCATCTGATCAGTCCCTATCATTATAATCGGATCAACCTTTCATTGTCAAAGGTAAAAGTATTAAAGGTCACAAAGTAAAATTTTCTTCATTCTATTGAACATAATAATGGTAAAATATTTCAAAGGTAAAACTAATAACGTTCACAAAGTAGAATCTCTTCCTTCCTTGTTGAAATGATCTCACAAATTGTTTGACCTTTTGTAGATAAATTTAAACGTAATGCTTTTGTTACATTTGAACGATTTACTTTACCTATTCGTTTGTTATAAAAGATTTTTAATAGAAAAACATTCAAATTTTACCTGCTTAAATATGTATGGATCGCGCTATAGCTTCGAAAAATTGGTTCAGGAAATATCAAAAAAAGTGAAAATTGGCCTAAATTAAAAAAAAAATCTTTTCATCATATTTTGATAATATTTGAATAATCAAAAATAAATGATTGACATTACAGTACGGGAGGTAAATTAGGTGGAAATAAACACTGACCGATGTCTAGTTTCTTTTGATTTTTCTATTTACTTCCAAAACCATAGTCTAACTTTCTTTTATTTCAAATTTGGAACACTGGTTTAAGTTATTAATCTGTACATAAGAACAATATTTTATAATAATCTGATGAACCCATTTTCAGAAATTTCCAAAACAAATAACGGAATATAGGCTAAGAAACTTTGTCTGGCCTAATGTTTTTCTGTATTTATTTTTGCGCCTAATTTAAAACTCCGTTAAAGTTTACCATTCACCAGGGCACATTACGGGATAAGTGAATGTTCTGCTGCCACCAGGCCGGATTAGCCGAACTTAAAGCGAAGGCACGGATCCGTAACACAATTTGGGCCAGGCCTAGCCTGTCGGTTTAATACCATTGTCGATGTTCATTGTATTCGTGTAACTGTTGCACGATAGGTTTCCCAGTCAGTTCGTGAAATAGGCTTTATCAGATTTCAGCATCCGCCAGTAAAAATAGTACTTTTTTTACCAACAGTTATTTTTTACGAAAAATAGCCTATCGAAAAAGTAAAGCGTACTTATCAAATATCAATTTTGTACGGAAATTTTAATGTTATAAAAAACAACATCTTTTATACAACAGAAAAGAACCTTGAACGCTGTCTGACTTATTTGAAATTTTATTTGAATAGATTAATTCTGAAACTGAAAATTTCAAATATTGATACAAAAATTAAAATGTTTATGTACATATGAGACGTTAATATGGCTACATTTCAAATGGGTAAAAGATAGATAGAGAGATAAACGTCTATTATAATCAAATTTACACCATGTAGGCCTAATAACAAATATGTATTACAATGTAAAAAGACAATCATGTATGTGGCCCTTAGTTGAGTCGAATTTAAAAATTAATTAATTATACTTTAAAAAAACCAAAAAGGAAATACAAAAAGTTTTCTTTTTTTTTACAGAAAAATACAAAACCTCAGTCACAGAAAATTATACAAAATTTGACAAATAATTATTTGTTTTCTTTCTATAAATTTTAATACATCAAACATTATGAACAATAATCCCTTTTCCAACATTTTATTGTTTTTAAATTAAACAATATTTTTATTCACTCACTATACCAGATCTGTACTGTCATATAAAAACCTTTAACTTTTTACATAAAAACCTTTATTTTCTACATAAAAGTCCTTAATTTTAGATTTCAAATAAGTGTAACCTAGGAAAGTGTAATAAGTGTAATAGCCTAGTTATGAGTTTTTTAAAGATTTGAAATGGCAGCAATTTTTAAAAGGTTGAACAAATTTTACTTAGTAATGACTTTGTTCAAGCTACAGAATTACTAAAATTTTAGCTTATGGGCTCTCTAGGCCCATATCCATAGACTGTATGGAATAATATGGGCCTGTTTAAAAATATCCAAGTGTTTAATAATAGGCATATATGCCTATATACATACATACATATATATATATATATATATATATATATATATATATATATACTAACATTACCTGTCTCGGCTTCGCCCACGAAACTTAGACTGTTTCAGTAATTAAATAATTTAGAAACATAAAAAAATATATTAATAAAAGCGTGATCATCTAAACTCATGATTATTTTACAGTGAATATGAAAAAATATTATAACCTGAATATGTTGTTTTATTGTCTTCAAACGTGTTCCATTCGAATTTAAGAAAATCTGATAACAAATATTTTTCTTCAATACAAACATTTATACATTTTTTATATTTTTGTGTTATTTTACAGGATGAATTCGGGGGGGAATGCTGAATTACGTGTATCATAATTTGTTTTTCAAAATATTTTGTTTACATTTAAGAAAAGTCGATAACAAATATTTTTCTCCAGTGAAAACACTTTTTTCTATAATTATACCTCTTTTTTACATTTTTATTCCTTTAAGGAATGAATTCGAAAAAATGTTGAAATATGTGTTTCATAATTTGTTTCATAGCATGTTTTTAGAATATACGATCCAAAACCAATATTTTTTCAATGCAAATTTGTATACCCCTCTTTTACATTTTCTACCCCCTTTCAATCTCATAGGGGATGAGTTTTGGATAATGGTGAAAAATATATTTCATTACTTACATTTAAGAGTGACTATGTTAAGTTTTAAGAAGGTCAGACGAAAAACATTTTTTTTTAAATAAAAATTGTTGTACCTCATTTTTACCAATTTAGGGGTTTTTCAGTGCACCCCTACATATGGGGGTAACCCTGAAAATTTCAAATCTTTAGTTATTATAGTCTCGGCTATACGTTGATTATTAAAGTTGGACTGGTTAAGTATATTAATGGAAATAAAATCAATTTTTGCAAAATTCTCCCTTAGTGCTGGCAAAATAATAGCCTTGGCTTATTATTAAATTTGGTCTTCAAGTCAAATTTTTGCAAAATCCTTTCTTAGTGCACGCCTATATGGTAACATAAATGTACCCTGAAAATTTCAAGTCGCTAGCTAAAATAGTTTTGGCTCTGCATTGATTATGAATCAGTCAGTCAGGACTTCTTCTTTTATATATTAAAGATATATAAACAATCTTTCATAGTGTGGGCCTAATAAAGAGTTTAGATTTGGGGCTAATATCAAGGTTTAATGTATCTCAACATAACGGATCCTCATTTCAATAGCTATTTTACAGTAAAAAGCGCTAACTAAAAGCTCAGATTTTTTAAAAACAAAGTTTATTATAATTATCAGTGCTTAATTTTAAAATTTGAAAAAATAACCTAAACATTTTAATTTTTTAAATTTAATTGAAAATATGAAATAAACCTGACAGCGTTTAAGGTTCGCTTTCATGCTGCCAATGAAAATTTAAAATACAAATTTAAAGAGACTTTAAAGATAATGTAAAATATTACATTGAAATTACTATTTAAAAAAGGATTAAAAAGTTATAATTTAGTAAATTTTCAGTGTTTGGAAATCAGCATCCATTATGTAGGCTAGACAACTGCAGATGCAAATATAGGCCCCTATTGTTATTTCCTCTTAAATAATTGATAATAAAAATATTAAATAGGAAAATACAGTAATTACAAGTGGGAAATTTATTGCAATGCTTGGGGTTTTGTTTTCTTGTAAAGGAGCGCAGCTAGTGGCATTAATTGTAACTAAAGAATAATTAACGTATAATTAGAATAATACCAGCAGCATATAGAATTTAATATCCCGTTGAAACCGTTTCCCGGAGCCAATTAAAAGGTTTCCAAAGTTAATCCCCTCTTTGTTTGCGCTTGGAATGGGAAATGCAGTTTTCATCCGAACTGACCAAATATTGGTTTTGTACGGGGGGGGGGTTCTGTGCCTTATCATCGTTTACAAATCACGTTTGAAATTCTAACTTCCTAAATTTGAATTTAAAAAATATATTTCCTAGCATTAGGGAATATTTTTTGTTTTAATCTACAAAAACAGTACAAAAAGATAACGCTACGGGAAGTTGTCGTTGTCGTTGTCGTTGCGAGGGAGTGCTCTTTACCTAAACAGCTGATTGAAATGCTTTTCGTTACAGCTGTTCTTTCGGTATTACTAATGCCACTAACATTATATTTATTGCCATCGATGAAGGTAATAAAGCCCAGTATGCCCAAAAGCATAAAATAATATTACATTAATTATTAAGAAATAAAAATTCTTAATTGACTACCAGGAGTACAAACTTAATTAATAATTAATTAACAAAATTAATTATGTATTAATGATCAACGAGTTTCATAATTATATTATAAACTAGTTTACTATATGATTACCGTCACATTTAAGGCCTAGAATAGCCTACAGTTTATGAGTTTTTTAAGGCTAAACATTGCAAATACAATTCATTTCAGAGGAAAATGGTTTATTAGTGAATTTTCATCGGAAAATGAGCAATTGTAGCGGCCATCATGCTACGACCTAGTCCCAGACCTTGAAAAAAGCAGCTCCTTATCTTTTGATCTATCTATCTATCTATCTATCTATCTATCTATATCTATATCTATCTATATATATATATATATATATATATATATATATATATATATATATATATATATATATATAGGCTTATATATGAATCACTAAAGGGAAGATCACATAACATAATTTTTTTAAACTACTATTAGACTACTACATTCAAAATGCAAAAAATGGAGCCTTAATAAGGGCCCTCTAAAATAATATTTAAAAAAATGTTTTTGTGATTTTTTCAAGTTCGAGGTTCCTTTTTTGCCTGTTAAAAAATTATGTTTTGTGGAGATGTTCCCTTGTGTGTGTGTGTGTGTGTGTGTGTGTGTGTGTGTGTGTGTGTGTGTGTGTGTGTGTGTGTGTGTGTGTGTGTGTGTGTGTGTGTGTGTGTGTGTGTGTGTGTGTGTGTGTGTGTGTGTTTTCGGTAAGTTTTCGTGTTTTTCATGCTGTTTATGATGTTGAAATCAGTTTCAAAAAAAAAATTCGCTTCCATCACGTCAATGTGACAGCTGTAAGCAGCGATTGTTGTTTTATTGTGAAGCGGAATGGTGGTAAAGCCTCAGTTTCAGATCTCTTAATGTGCGTTGTACAAGGCGCGATAGTTCGACTACCGGCTCCGAAGGGTTGGTTTTGCGCACATTGGACTCACACTGGACGCATGCATGTGTAGTCGCAATAGGCTATTGATGCAGTGAGTGATATTGTGCCAGTTGTCGCTGCATTACATTGTATTACATTTTAGTACTGTATTTAATACAGTATGTATAATTTGGAATTACTTAATACAGAGTTAAACTGATTATTACTGGTAGTTCAATGAACAGCAGACCTCGCGGTATATTCTAAATGAAAATACAGAGCGCTCCACGACAGCGCTCGTAACTTCTTCCGCCAATTTAACCGGTAACAGTAATATTTACGAAAAATGTTACTGCACCAACGTTATTGGGGGGCCCTTTCTCCACGAATCGGTCAAAATTATGGGTTTTGCCGTTCAACCAGTATATTACAGGAAATAACTAGCAACTACTCTTTCAACGTTGAATTAGAACCCGCCATCTTGAAACGGAAGTAAAAGGGAAAAATCTTACACTTACGTCTTTCATGCTTTATACGAGGTACCTCCGTACCAAATTTTTAAAACAATCAGCCAATGCTTTCTATTAACATTGTGTAGGCCTACACCCGTGTCATCGTTAAATTAGAGGCCGCCATCTTCAAACTGAGCTAAGTTGGAAAAAATTTTACTCATACTTCATCTGGATTTTAAAAAAAGTACAAGGTATCTTCGCACCAAATTTCAAAATAATCAGTTGATGCATTTGGCCAAACCCGCATACAACCATCATCGTTAAATCAGGGGTCACCATCTAGAATGGGAAGTAAGTGGGGGAAAATTCGACTATACTTCATTTGGGCTTTACACACGGTACACTTGTACCAAATTTCAAAACAATCGGTCAGTGCGTTTGGGCAAAACTGCGTAACTTCTCTTCGTTAAATCAGAGGCTGCCATCTTGAACCGGAAGTGAATGTGAACAAATCTTACACATACAACATTCGGGATTTATACAAGGTACCTCCATACCAAATTTCAAAACAATCGGTCAGTGCGTTTGGGCAAAACTGAGTAACTTCTCTTCGTTAAATCAGAGGCCGCCATCTTGAACTGGAAGTGAATGTGAACAAATCTTACACATACAACATTCGGGATTTATACAAGGTACCTCCGTACCAAATTTCAAAACAATCGGTCAATGCGTTTGGCCAAAACTGAGTAACTTCTCTTCGTTAAATCAGAGGCCGCCATCTTGAACCTCAAATCTTACACATACAACATTCGGGATTTATACAAGGTACCTCCGTACCAAATTTCAAAACAATCGGTCAATGCGTTTGGCCAAAATTGCGTAACAAACCAAATGCTGAACGGTCGAGTTGAAATAAAAGACGGCCAATGAATAATAAAGGCACTGAATATCCTTTTATTTTTACTATAAAACGACGTCAAAACAATTTCATCACCTACTTCTTCTTCTTCCTTTTAAATATTTAGAAAGGGAACCTTCGTCGACCTGTAAGCCTACAAAGAACATTAAAATATCTCGTACAAGTATCTTAGTTTACGTGTTCCTGAAAATTTCACTTTACAGTCGTATTCAAAGATATAACCTGCATAAATTAGCAATCTTTATTTTTAAGTTTCTATTAATAAAGAAATGACCTTTGAACTATTACCAAATAAATTTTTGTGCCACGTGTGTATCACACTGTATCAAAAATGCAACACATATATGTTTTATTTATTGTAGGCTATATAAAATCGGAATAGATCACACATCTCCGTTAAAACTGTCTCTAGGTTGTTACGAAGTTTCGCCAAAGCCCTATCAAGGTGGCGTTTGCTTCAATTCTGAAGTTGAAATTCACAAAATTTCTTTCATCTATCACAAGCGAAAGCCGTTCTTTTGTTTTGTGTCAATAGAGGTTGGAAAAGGTTACCACAAATGGAAATATTTTAGATTTTAAAGTTTATTCCCTGTATGAATAGGAAATATTAATCTTTTTTTAAAATTATGTAGCCTATAGTTAACAAATAGTAATAAGCAAAATAAAGTTTTACAATCATCGTCATTTGGTTTTACGACGTGTCGTAACCCCGTGGTACGTGAGAGAATAGAAGGACCGAGGCCATTGAGGACAACAGCTGATAAGGGCTTCACTGCAGGCGCCACTTCCTCCAGACCAGCTACTTGACTTGGTCACACGGCATCATGCTCTGTGGAGGTTCCCATTGTAGGCTATCACATCTGTGCAATGTAGCATGTGTGATTAATTTAGGCTATATTTTAAATATTTTTGATTTCTTATTAAGTATTAGCCTAAAGAGAAAGTTTTATACGTATCAAAAAAATCCCAATATTGCTTCTAGTGGATTTTGCAGTTTGAAGCTGATTTTAAAAATAGGCAATGTTTGCGCGCATGCCTTTTGACATAATTGCAGAGCCAGTTTTACCTGAATTCTTACTTTTAGTTCATATTTAGAAAAGTCTTTTCTGATAGTTAAACAATTTGGTGGTTGTTATAAAAAATACTGTACGTCGAAGCACAGAAACGTTCTGCAAATCCATAACCATGCAAAATGGTAGATTTTTTGCGATTTTTGTTGTAAAAAAATACAGGCCAAATTTTGAATTTCAAATTGTTTACATTGATTTCAATTATACTTCTTAATAGAGGACTGGACTGTCACTTCTTAACAGAGGAAAACCCCGCAGGGGGTGCAGACTAGCTGCACCTATTGAGAGGAATTAAACTTCCCTCGCGGTACCTGAGTCTAACACACACTTACACTTACACTACACTTACGACTTTAACTCTTTACACTCACATTTACATTTAGGGAGGCGATAATAGCCTCTTTTATTTAGCATTATTTAGTGCTTTTCGCATTAAAATAAAATGAAATAAAAACAAAATAGAGGAAAAATCTGTTAAGATGGTTTTGTGAAATTGTGTCTTTTAATATCCTCGACATTGATTTTTAAAATGTTTTCCAATAGTTTCTGAACAGCACTGTTAACAGTAGTCCTACTATCTTGCATCTTTAAAGAATAAGTGTACTGTAAATGAAAAAAAAAACAACACAAAAACAAAAAAAAAAAACACTCAGTGAAATTCATTTCGTATTTTGAACAGATTCAGAAAAAGTACTTATGCATACTGTAACGATGAATCAGATTTTCAAAAAAAGTGTAAATTAAATAGTTATTTATTTTGTAAGATTTTGATCAGCAGCCGTTTTGAAACTAAATAATTTTGCTGGGGAACAAAGTTGTCATTAAATCTATCAAAATTTATTTTGTTAGACCAAGTTTGAATCAAACTACTTGGCATGACGTAACATTTGAAATTTTAAAATGTCTACTAATATTTACAAATTTTAACGCTGATCGATGGTGAAACCAAATTTTCGAAAAAGTACAGTACATGATAAAAAGTTATAAATTTTAAAAGATTTGGAATGGCTATTTTGATAGTGTTAACGGATTTCGATAAGTAACGAACACGACCATGTAATTACCAAAATCGATTTGTGTGCCAAGTTTGAATAAATAGTGCACGTGTTTGAATGTGAGATTTCTAACGCGTCATTAATAATCTTGTAATATTGTGTTCAAAAAAATGAAATATAGCTTTCTGTATTTTAGAATTTAAGAACTGATAAGAGAAACCAATGAGACTTAACGTTTACAGCGGTTAATTTTTGTTTTCAATTCAGAAGAGTGTAAACTAACTTGTGACTACAAAGTAGTTTCGACAGTGTACATTTCGTAAATCCTTGTAATTAACTCCCACATTTAGCTAGTGCGTAAGGACTTTAACAAATAGGCCTACTACTCCTAGCGACAGTGTACACGACCGGGCCGCGGGCCTCGAGGTTATCTTTGTGGGTGCGTCCGGCAGTCGTAAAGCGGTGCTATTAAATCGGTGCGATTAAAATATAAACCTAACCTCGCCGAGTCTCATCAAAATCCCGACTTAATGAGTGTCATTTGCAACAAGTCCACGACTTCAGAGTGCCTCAAGCCTACAGAGTGTGCCGAAAGTTATGACACACTAGAACGAGTTTGCCTACTTTCAGGAACTAAGGTGTGTATTGCACTATCAAAGAAACATCATATTTCTTTGAACAAAGATCTTTGATTAAATAAATTTGATAATTTTATGGTGAATTATTCATTTTATCAAACGTTGATGAATCTTGGAATTGTTGTAATCTTTGACAAAGATTTTCCAAATACGCAGGTATTTTGATATTACGATGATATCACTCAAAATATTGTAATTTCCTGACTTGACTTTGTTCCTTTCATTATAGGCCTTTCAAACTATGAAGAAATTTAACATTGACCTTTGAAGATTTTAAAATACACTTACACGTTTTATTAATAGGTTAATATTATCAACTAGTCTTGTAATTAAAAAAAAAAATACGCTTTAGTCAAAACTGTAGTCTCAAAATAGTATAGGCCTAAGTCATAAATATGTGATGTATAATGTTATCACACATTTTAAGCCATTCTGTCTAGCCAAGGCACTGATTCTACAGTTTTTGAGTGTTATAAACAATTTTAAACGTGTTTCTAATAAACCATCTCTTGTGCTACGCCCACTTTGGCACAAAAGAGCTATAGTGGCTTTGTCTGTGTCAAAATTTATGCTGACTTTTACACTTGAAGTGATTGATTATATGAAATCAGCAAGCTGCTAATATCATTAGAGTGGTCCACGAAAACATAACCTCAAAATATATCTTGTTAATAACCTATGTGGTTAAAAAAATGTTTAAAATGTAAGGTGTTTTTTTTTTTTGATACAACTTTGAAAAATATGTGAAAAAATATTTGGTCAAAGTTTCATCAAATATTTAACAAATATCTTGAATAGTGTAATATGCCCCGAAAACCATTTTTTTAGTTCTAAAGTTTCACACGAATGAATTTTGTAATGTACGAGGTGTAGCTATTATATAACGAGACTGACGTTGTAAAAAATTTTATTTTCATTTTATACATAAATACTTATTATCACCTTCAATATACAACCCTTCTCTATCCCTACAACTCTCCATGCGAATTTTCATTGTTGGAAACAGTGCTGGAAGTCATCTTCTGTCAACTCCTTCAGGACTCTTGCCGCTTTTACTTTTACAGTTTCCACGGACTCAAATCTCGTCCTTTTTAATGCAGATTTCACCTTTGGGAACAGATAGAAGTCACATGGTGCAAGATCTGGTGAGTAAGGTGGATGTTCTAACACTAATTTTGTGTTAGAATCTTAATGCTGTACTTGGCCAGGAACCTCTTGACAGATAACGCGGAATGAGCTGGCGCATTGTCTTGGTGGAAAACATATGATTAGTCCTTCCACATTTCGGATAGTTTTTTCCTTACTCTTTCACGTAGTTTACCAAGTACCTCAAGGTAGTAATATTGATTAATTGTTTGACCTTCAGGAACCCAGTGAAGGTACACAATCCCATGAATATCGGAAAAAACAATAATGCTTTAAATTTTGACTTGCTGATTCTTACTTTTTTGGCTCTCGGTGAAGTTGGGTTCTTCCAATGAATGGATTGGCGTTTTGTTTCAGGATCATACGTAAAAAAACCACGATTAATCACGTGTTATTATCCTTTCCAATAAATTTGGGTCATTTTCAATGGCATCCAAAGTGTTAGTACAAACATTTTTGCGAGCTGCTTGTTGTTCAAACTTGAGAATTTTTGGCACCATTTTGGCACACACTTTTCGCATGTTCAAATTGTCATGTACAATTTGCCATACACATTCTTTATCAATGCCTACAGTTTCACCAATTGCACGAATACTTAATCGACGGTCAGACCGAATCAAATTAGCAACTTTTTCGACATTGTCATCCGTTTTTGACGTTGAAGGGTGACCTGGCCGCGAATCATCTTCAACGTCTTGTCGGCCATCTTGAAAACGCTTAAACCATTCAAAAACCATATGCCCGCGATAAAAATTCACTACCATACACTTCTTTCAATAAATTATAAGTTTCAGTAGCGGTTTTTCCAAGTTTGAAGTGAAATTTAACAACAATTCATTGCTCTATTATTACACTAACCATTTTTTATAACACAAATTGTGTTACAAAAGTTTTATGAAAAATCGTGTTTATTTTTCCATTAGGTAATAGGCCTATAATACGTTCCTTGCTGTATAAAGTAATGTTATTATGAAAAAAATGATTCAAATTTCTATACGACATATTTTGATAACGTTTTCAGGTTACATGAGTCAAAAAAGTAGTGTTTACTTTGAATTTTGTCCGGCTGTGTATCTGTGCAGACCGATAGGAATTAAACGAATTGACCACATAATGCGTGATGTATAGGTTAGTTTGTCCACATCTCTGGACCCTTCCTTTTTAAACACTTTTTCTTTAAGGACTTTTAAAAATTAAGAAAAATTTTATTTTCATCTCTTACTATTCTGATGGACAGTTGTCCTTAATGACCAAACAAAATGTTTGGGTTGCTAACTCATCGAAAAGTCCGTATATATTCACAAAAAAACAACAACGAAAAGAATTTTTTAATTTCATAAATACGAAATTTAAAATTAAAGAACTTTATAAATCGACAAACCCCGAAAATAAACGACTTCCTCCGACAGTTTCCTTGTCAGAATTACACTAAACTGAACTTTGTTACATGTTGTATATATGACAAAATGCGAAATTAGTCTATTCGGTTAATGTTAATTTTTTTACTATAGCTTCGTAACCGGTTTGGGGGGAATTGAATTTGGAAAAAGTTTGTGCAGTGTTTTTACAAAATCACAATATATAAAATATAAGTAAGCCATGTACTGTCACGGAAAGGATCTGCGCTTTTTGCAGGAAATCACTGCAACGTACTCAACCACTCGACTTTTGTAAAACAAACATTGGCTACTTATACCCACTGTTTACCCGGATTTAAACACGGCGCCCAATATAGATTGCGCCAAGTTTGCGCAGTAATGTTTGCATTGCACCGGGCCGGTATCGTGTGATGCTATTTGCTTGTCAAAGTGTTCGGCAAACATTGCTACCGCTAATGGCGTCATTGTGAACGCCGAAACTCCGGCCCTTTCGGCGCTACTGTTGCGTAAGACAGAATCCGATAATTAGAGGGGGGTGACCACAAGGGGGCAGCTGCGGGGAGCAGTTAACCGGAAACGTGTCACTTGACATCCAGTCAACTATAATCCTTGACGTTTTTAGAGTGTTTGGTTTCTTTTACGCGCTGCGGATCGCAATGAAACTCTAAATTGTTTGCGTTGTACCGCATAGTATGCATTGTGTCGGTAGCCTAATGTTTGTTACCGATTAGAATAGTGGAAATGTGGAGGGGCGTAGAGGGGTGTTACGAGAAGAGCATTTGTTTGCAAAGGTAGCGGTTACTTGGCTCAGTTACATTGTTCGTTTAAAAACAGAGATGAATCGAGAAGGAACCATTATCAAAAGCTGTTTACTTGGGTTGTATATTAACCTATTTAGTATAAAATGACCCATTTGCTGAGTAGTGGAACATAAATGCGAGTTATTATCTCTCATACATTATTGCGCTAAGCATTCCGATCGTTTCTGTACCAAAAATAAGGACCAGCTTTATTTTTACTACATACATGGGTACTACATACATAGGTATTACATACACGGGTACTAAATACATGGGTACTACATACATAGGTACTACATACATGGGTACTACATGCATGGGTACTACATACATGGGTACTACACACATAGGTACTACATACATGGGTACTACATGCATGGGTACTACATACATGGGTACAACATACATAGGTATTACATACACGCGTACTAAATACATGGGTACTACACACATAGGTACTACATACATGGGTACTACATGCATGGGTACTACATACATGGGTAATACATACATGGGGTACCTACAGGTTTATCAAAATATCAGGGTACTCTCTCGTCTCATACGTTTCCATTGTAAGGCTTTACTATAAAATAAAACCGACAAAAATTCTTTAAGCAAAATTCCAGAGCAGTATAAAGTGTCCCTATGAGAGTGCAGCGCAATGCAGGCATAGGTGACAAATAATAGTGTGTGTACCAAGACAGCTGATTGCTAAACAACATTTTTGAAAGTAATATATAAATTATTACTGCATCCAGGATTTGAATAATTATTGACCGAATTAGTTTTCAAAGTAGAATCGGTAAGACAATGTAGGCCCGTTCTAATACGTAAATGTTATTAAATAAAAGACTGGTTTTAGTAAACAGTAAATACTGCAGCCTAATTTAGTTATGTAATGTGGTCCGGTTACGGTTATGAAACGGTTCATTTTAAAATATTTTAGTGAGATACAACGTTAGAATCGAGTCATTAATTTTATAGGTTATAATTTTAAATAAAACAATAGAACAAATTAAGGTCTATTTTAGCCTATAAAATAACCTAAATTTAATGAATGACATTGATTTTTTAACAGGTCATGCAAGTATTATATATAACGATTAGGTCTACGTCTATGAATTTCAGGCAAGAAATAGTAGGCCTTCATTTTACTGAAGAAGATATTAACAGTAATCTTAAAATACAATATTGAATTAAAGATTAGTGTATTGTAATAATTAAATATTAGCCAATGGTATTATTTGAATTATTTTATTTACAGAATTTATACGATTAAATTATACGGATTTATACGGATAGCAATTTTATAAAGAAAGTCATAACCTCTTTTCTTTTTCGTTCATGTACCAACAAGGAAAATTATGATTACCGCATGTTTCATAGGTCATGTACGAGGTGTGTTGTTCAGAAAGTAACGAAAATTTTAATTTTTTGAACAAAATATTTATTTATTCTTCTACATTAAAGCTGTCGCCTTCAAAATAGTCCCCATTGGAGATTATGCACTTGTGCCAGCGCTTCTTCCAATCTTCGAAACACTTCTTAAACTCGATCTTTGATATAGCCTTTAGTTCTTTCAGCGATGCGTAATGACTGGCGAATATGGAGGCTGGGGCATCGTTACAGTACTGTTTTTGGCCAAAAATTCACGAACAAGCAATGAAGTGTGAGCTGGTGCATTATCGTGGTGCATAAGCCATGAATTGTTTTTCCACAGATGCGGGCGTTTTTTTTTTTTTTGATTGCTTTACGCAAACGGCGTTGAACTTGTAGGTAGGTATTGAACACCTGGTGGTAGGAATTCATGATGCACTATGCCATTAATATCGAAGAACAGTGAGCATAATAACCTTCACGTTCGACCGCATTTGTCGAGGCTTTTTCAGTCTTGGCGAACCAGAATGTCTCCACTGGGATGATTGAGCCTTAGTTTCGGTTTCATATACGTAAACTCATGTTTCGTCACCTGTTATAATACGTTTCAATAATTCTGCATCGTCGTTGACTTCATTTAGTGACTCCTGAGCAACTTCCATTCGCCGCTGTTTTTGCTCAAAATTCAGCAATTTTTGAACGAATTTTGCTGCCACGCGTTTCATACACAAAACACTGGAAATATTGTCATTCAATCGATATGCCAACATCATTAGCGACCTCTCTAATTGTGATTCGGCGATTGTTTATAACCATTTCTTTCACTTTTTCCACGTTTTCATCGGTTGTTGATTTACTGGGCGTCCAGGGCGTTCGTCATCTTCAACGTTTTCAAGTCCTTCTTGGAAACGCTTATACCACTCGTAAACTCTTGCTTTACTCATAGCAGACTCACCATAGGCCTTTGTTAACATTTCACACACTTTGTTACACTTTATTCCATTTTTTACGCAAAATTTGATACACATTTTTTGATCCATTTCTTTTAACAAACGAAAATCGCAGAGCTCATAAAAACACGTCTAACGTTAGTGGCTGTCACAGACAAAGTCAACAATGAAAACAGCTAAAAGTTTTATAATACTTCAAGGGCATGTATACCAACATAATAAAAAAAATGTTTGACAATCGGACTCTCAAACCCGCGAAATTAAAAAATTTTCGTTACTTTCTGAACACACCTCGTATATTTCAACTATAAGCCTATTTCATTGTCTATAAAGATGGGCTATAACACTGTTCAACTTCTTGTTGCACATTCGTTTATTTTTACCATTAACTGCGAAAGGTCGCACAGGCTGACTAATTATTGTTGCCAACATTTGCCACCATTTTTTTATATAGAAATAATACACAACGTTTGCAGAGTATGGATCAAGTCTTGTTCTCAATTGTCTAACCCAAAACCTAAACATACGAGTAAATGTTTAGACTTATGATAAATGGCATGTATTTTTCTACAAAAATATTTAAAAGAGTAACATGATGGTTCATGAAAAAGTATAACATAAATAGTAACATGAATGTTCTATCTTTAAATTTCTTAAAACTGAATAAGACTAAGTTCCGAAAATTTTGTTAGCAAGTACTGAAAACATCGTAAATACGGTTTTACACTTAACCTAGAGAATAGGCCTGACCTGTTTTCATTTTCTAAATTGTCAGTTTGCGTTTCGAAAAAAACTGCCGGAACTACAAGAAATTTAAAATGATTACAGAAACAAATAACCCGCTTAAATTTGTGTATGTACATTTCAAGTTATTTAAATAATTTGCTTTTGTTATAGCTGGCGTAATCTTGCCGAACTAAAGGAAATGTTACTGGAAGTACAGCGAAATTAAGAGTTCCAAAGAACACTGTCGATAAACAATTAAAGGTAAGTCAACTGTACCGAACAAGACGTAAATAATGAATTAAGGAAATACGTTAGTAGTAGAATATATTCAGAAGAAAGGAACTGTATAGGCCTATTTATACAAATTCAGAACTTGTAGATTTAGTTCAAATTTAAATCTCTCTAAAACGAGAGAGAGAGAGAGAGAGAGAGAGAGAGAGAGAGAGAGAGAGAGAGAGAGAGAGAGAGAGAGAGAGAGAGAGGGGAGGGAGGAGGGAGGAGGGAGAGAGAGAGAGAGGAGAGAGAGAGAGAGAGAGAGAGAGAAAAAAGTATTTTTCTATTATTACTGAAACTGGTTGCAGAACTAACAATCAATTATTTCTAACATACTTATACAAAATATCTGTCAACCCATCGACGTGCCTAAGTTCGTTCTCACTACAAGATCAATGGATGGTGTGAATAAAAACTTATAGCATTTAGCAAAACCAATAGCAGTTGCTTTAAGTAAAAGGTTTTACTGTTAGCAATTGCTATAGCTGAAGTGAATAATCTTCTGCCAATGTTAGAAATTAAATACTGAAAATAAATAGCAATTGCTTGTTGGTTTGAGTAATTTTTATCACAAACAAAATGTGTTTTTGTGTTTTGCAAACATGTTTATTCCAGAGTTTTGAAACATAAAATGAATTTCGTAAAATTCTGCTGTCGTGGACGGAACTAGACCACTGTGCATCAATGCTCCTAAAGATTTCCCTTACATTACATGTACCTTGGACGTTAACGCTGCAGAAACCCTCCCTGTTAACATAATCATCACCGCACACAGCTGGTTTGACAATTGGTAGGCCTATGAGTGCAGTAAATGCAGTTGGACAGCTAAAACGACCTGACCATTCAACTTTTGCGTTTTCAATATTCTTTCTAGTAGGGAATACCACCCACTCCTTAGATTTCTCTACAACCTTTCACAAAACGAAGCGTAGAGATTTTAACTGTTGATCTGCTTACGCCAGTGTCCTCAGCAATGCCATTTTGGTAACCTGGGTCTCCCAAAAAGTGCAAAAATATCTTCATCCTTGTTTAGGTGTCAAAGTTTTACCTCTAGTTTATGAGTGCCAAAAAATAATCTGCCATCCATTCGACTCCGTAAACCATCTTCCACATACCCAATGCGCTTTGTTGTTGTTGTTGTTTTAAGGCGAAAAGCATATTGAAGCTATTATCGCTCCCTAAATGTAACTATGAGTGTAAAGTGTTAAAGTTGTAAGTGTAGTGTTGTCAGTGTAAGCGAGTGTTAGACTCGGGTAGCGCAAGGGACGTCTAAATCCTCTCAATAGGTGCAGTTAGTCTGCTCCCATGCGGGGACACACCCAATGCGGTCACGATAGTGTTTTTCTTTACGAAAACGAAGTAGCAAATGGTAGAATGTTTAAGCAAGTTTTATTCACATGAATTTGCTAAAAATATTAGCAAACACTGGTCATTCTAGCAAATGCTTTTAGAAAAAAAGATGCTTTTTAATCACCGGAAATAAACCTTTTGCTTTAAAGTTGCCCAATAAAAGCTTTTGCCTGGGTTTATTCACATCAACCAACAGGCTTAGTCCAATGGTCGGCAAACTTGTCATCCAAAATAGCCAAATATAAATAACAGAAAATTGAAGTTTATTCAAAGAGCCATTTTTTTAAACTAAAGCTTTGCTTTAGTGGAGAGATTTTTATAGAAATAATTAAAATTAAAAGTACACACTCGATCTTGCCTTTGCAAAATAGTTTAACTAACGGTACATTAAATAAAACTTGGTACCATACTTATATATAGATAATATTTATTTAAAAATATAACAAGTTAAATAATATAAAAGGTATCCTTAAAAAAACTACAAATACTCCACTAATGTCAACAATGGCCCTGCATTTCCTTGAAAAGTAAGGGTGTCAGGTTTGTATGTTGTTGTCTCTAAATCGGTATAAAGACGCTCGAATTTTGAGCTCTACAATTCTTTATTTTTTAAATCCAGCAACTGCATTTCAATATTACCAATATCAATATTAAATGGCGAAAACTTATTTATGTTACCGTGGTGTTCAGAGGTTTTTTTAACAAAGATTAACGTTGCTGTCTTTGAAGACTTTGAACCTGATGAGAAAAGCTTCCTTCATGTTTAACAGTGTTGTTCTGAGATAGCAATTGTCAATATTGGACTTATTTTCTTGACAATATTTCAATAGGCATGGAAGTGCATTAGAGTTTCTCTTTCCAAAACATTCGGCATGGAAGTGCATTAGAGTTTCTCTTTCCAAAACATTCGGCAAAAAGCAACAATTTTTTTTCGAATGAAATTACTTCTAACATTAAAAAAAAATTCTCTAGGTTTGCGTTTCAAAAAGTTTACTCATCTCTTACAAGGCAAGTTAATAAATAATATTCCGTGCCTGTACTAAAGATTTCGTGGAAGAGCCGCAGCCAAGGAGTCAAAGTGCCGCGGTTTGCCGAACCACTGCCTTAGTCCGTTTGAATCTCCTCAGTACGCCAAAGTTGTCAAGCAACCAGGATGTCGCCTCATTAATTTGGTCTTGAAGTCGTCTTTGGTGGCTTGGCTTAAAGCATATCGTTGATTTCTTCTTCAACTGTGAAGATTTCTCGTCGGAAACGTCTAATCCGGATGTATCAAGGTGCAAATGTTACAGTTATTAAGACTTTTTTTTGAAATCTTTGTATTAATTCGATATTACTGTACCTGGAACAGCTCTAAAGTTTAATCCGATTAATCGAAATTGGCTTCAATATTTGTTTATAAAGTACCAACTAGTTACATAAAGTCAGTTCAGACTTCTTGTCTAAAAGTTAGAGCGTCTTTCTCAACCTAACTTTAAGTTCGTTTTTTTATTTACTTGTTCCTTTCAGTGCAGTTTACATTTAGATTCATGCCCAAATACTTGGCCAACAACCAAATCATCAAAGGATATTTAAAACCAGAGATCAAAGTAAGGCCCTTTTTACTTAGGCACCTGAGTTTATAGATTTATTAAAATACCAAAATCGATTTTTCCGTGATCACCAAGTATTGTACTTTCTGTAATGAAAGTAAAAATTAACTTACATATTACAGGAACAACACTTTTAAAATCGGTTCAAGAACGAATGAATTGAAAATTCTGTATTAATACAAAATCTAACAAGATTGCCTCCTTTATATAAAAATCTTCGTGTGTTAGAATCTATTATTCAAATCAATAGTGTACACACTAGAGGTTGTGCTAAAACAAGCAATCATCACACGAAAACCTAGCTATCGAATCTAAAAAAGATTTGGACTGAATCGACACACAAGTCGCACGGTAGCGATGTTGGGAAAAAATAAATTGTATCGTTTTGTGTGTTAATATAATCGTGTAGGCCTGATAGTATAGTGTTGTGATATGTGCTCCAATGTTTTGTTAACTTTGTGACAGCATAGCCAGAGGGTCTGACTAATTGTACGGCCTGAAGATGAAACTGCTAGCCTATATAGGCTTAAGGTGAGTTAACGACCACTCGACAATGAAAAATAGGGCATAAGTCTAATTATCTATAAAAGAGGCAATATTTGTTTTAAATTTGAGATTTCTATAAAAGCTAGATGAAATATTAAAAAGAGTTAAAGTGCTGGATTCTCTTGAGTCTACATAGATAGACACACAATGCATTTTTAGTTTTGGACCCATCGTCCAAATTGAATTCAACGAAATAATTTCGACAACAAATAAAAATGCCGGCATTTCCGAGGCTTTCAAATCGTGACTATCACCACTCACAGATCCATTAGTTGCTCTGTTAATCTTCCATATTTCATAGCAAGCAATGACTCTGTTATCTGGCCCAAGTTTGGGAATGCCGGAGTCGTGATATGTCAACAGCCAATTATTTCGAGCGTCTTATCTACAGGCTATTCAAATATACACGACTGTTTTTAGTCGTTCATTTATCTATGGGACAAATTACAAGTCAACAAGCCGGTGACATTTTGGTTTGTTTGTACAACCAAACCAAATACAAGTTGTGTTTAGGAATGTGGCAGCGTTCTGCCCCGTTCAGTTGCCGCGTCTTTCAGGATAATAACAATTTATTCCTTTATAAAAAAAAACTTATAAATAAATTATACTTATAAATAAGTCTTTTAAAATAACAAGTTGTTCTTAGTCTTTGGTTTTTCCGATCTTATAATAACAAAGAATTTCAAATATGCAGTATTCTCACGATCATAAACATTAAAATTTGCATTAATTAGCATTTGAAAATTTCAATGCATATTTTCAAAGAGCCTAAAATTGAATGTTAGGAAATTATAATAACTGAAATGGTCGCAATTGTGTTTTTTCAATTAGAATAAAAGAAGTTAACCAGGAGGGTTTAATTTATCGTCAAATATCTTCTCTAAAAAGTGTAGAAGTCGGTGGATGTAAATATTCATATTAAATACAAATGAGACGATACTCATCTACTAAATATTTGGGGACGATACTTGATAAAAATTCAGTGTGCAGGAATCATTATACTTGTAATATTTGCAAAGTGAATTAAATCGAATAACTTATAAATTCGCCTTAGGCCATTATGCCTACTTAAGATATTGTAACAAGTATTTTGAATTTGTTCAATCGCGCATGCAGTATGGGTTGTAATTAGTGGGGTGGTGTATATGAATCAATAATTAAACCAGTTGTTATCACTAAGAAATTGTTGATAAGGGCAATGTTTCCTATGAGTATAATTGAATATTCCTTTCCTTTATTTAAGTCATTGCAAATACTTCCAAGTAGCCTATAATGGAATATTCCTTTCATTTATTTAAGTAATTGCAAATATTTCCATTAAGATATTTGTAAGCTATATATTTATTAGTCGAGTTTCGTGACATTAGAATCAATTAGTTATTCTTTCAATGAATATCAATATTCAAAACATTTTTAAATGTTTTAATTTTAAAATGTTAAATGTTTAAATTTTAAGAAAAACGAAATTAATTTTTTTTAAATGTTTTATTTACTTAGAGAGTGAAATTGTTTAATAGTTTAAATGATGTAATCAGTAGTATAATAATTTTTAAAGGCGAACCCGTTAAGAGTTTAAGATTTATGATTATAAAATGATATTTGTTTGTTTTGTTTAACAAAATAAAACATTATGAAATATATGTTAAGTTTAGGCCATAGATAAAGCAGTGAAACTGTGATTAATAATAAAGAGAAATGTAATATAGAAGGCTACAATTAAAAAAAAGTATTGTTGAGTAAGTTATTTTGAGTTTGAATAAGTAACAGTATGAGTGACAAGAGGCATAAATACATTATAAAAGAATGTTTATTGTAGTGAAACCAACAAACATAACATTTAAATAAATAAGACTAAAGCCAAACATGAAATGGAATTCCAATTCTCGAAATTTAACTATTGGTAAATTGCAACCTACTTTGACCTACTTGAGGCTCCAGTATCATTTATTTAAATGTTATAGGCCTATTTGTCGGTTTCACTACAATAAAAATGATGCAGATTTTATGCATGATAAATATATATGATGCACAATGAATATATGCAGATTTAGTGGCGATTATGTTGGTGTAATACGAATTTGGAAAAGAATAAGTTAAAGAAAAATACTTCTGGAAATTCGCTTTTATCACGTCAGCGAGACAGCTGCTTGCACAAAAGTACTATTTTAACTTATATTGCTTTGAAAATATGGTTTAGTTATTGTAGGGTCTAATCTGCGTAGAACCTGCATGAGTTAGTAATCTATTTTATTTTTTTAAATTCTATTAAACAAATTTAAAATGCTAATTTAACAGGTATTAGCCTACGCTAATTGCGATGGTGAAACAATATTTTTTTAAATGTTAAGAAAAAATCATTTTTAATTGTTATTATATTGGAAAATCGCTTCTCTTACGTCAGCGAAACAGCTGCAAGTAGCGGTTGTTTTAATTGTTCGAGGGTTGTCCAACGAGGCGGCATATTTACAGCACTAAACGTAATGAGCAGTCAGAAAATTTCGAAGTCAAAAGCGATCAAGGGGGATCTGTTAAGCGCTTAAGTGCCTACTATAAATTACATTTTTAATTCCATTCATCTGTTGATGATCGCTGTTTTTCAATGTTTTTCTTGTCTTTATGGAGATGTGTTTACAAATATAGAAAATTACGTTATTTCCTTTTTAAATTTTAATAGCAACAGTTACAGGTGACAATGCGCGCGCACACCAGAGCAAACAGATGGCTTTGCTCGCGCCTCACTGCTCACTGCTCACTGCCTCTCCCTCCTAATTTGAGGACATCCCCTCTCGCTTTTTAATCAGACCATCTGACCTGGTGGAGTGTTGTGTTAGAGCTGATTAGGACGCCAGATTGCCGCCAATCGAGCAGCAGCTCCGTGACATATTGCGCGGCACCAGTAGGCTACACTTGCTTCCTACAGCTAAAATAACACGGCCATCTGAATAAACCCAAGGGGGTAGAGTGTGGAAAAGTTCAGGCGGATTTCAAAAAGCAGTATTTAGATTCGTGCAAAAATACATTTTTAAGTTTTTGAACGACAAATCCCAATTGCAGCTCCTCTTAATCTAACAAACTTAGATCTATTGACCTCGGAGGTCCATTAAAAAGTAATAAATTGTAAGAAGTCTTTATCGAGAAAACCCCTGAAAAATAATCGGAAACTTATTACCTCAAAATTGACTGCTTTTAAAATATCAGATTGGACACTGTTCACGTATAAAAAAATCCTTTCAGATAAATACTGACAAAAAGTAAAATCGGTTTTAAAGATTTCGATGAAATTCTTATCATTTACGATAACTTTTCAATCGTAAATTGTAATTTTGAAATAAAGGAAACAATTTAAAAAATTAATTGTAAAAAACGAAAATAAATCTTAAACCGTATGAAATCTTTTTTACCGTAATTTTTGAAACGAAAATATTTTATACACGGTCTTCAGTTAGAAATTTCCACCTACGGCCAGAACATAATTGAAATCTGGCTGACCTATGTTTTGCTGATTCGTCGACAGCTTTCATTTAACACAGACTTCAATTTAGCTTGGACTAATTAAGATCGATTAAGCACATCTAAAAGCCTACAATATTAAGTAGATTCGTACGTGCTTGCAAGTCCGAGTACTAGCGAACTGAAATACGAGTTCTCATCTTGATATTTTCCAAATCGATTTTTTTGGAGAAAACATAGAAATGTGTAGGGCTCACGCTTTGTTTGGTTAATTCATAGTAGTAGGTTAAGTAATGTACGGCTTCAGTGACAAAAATAATATTGTTTACCACAAATCATCATTGTTTATGTTGGTTTGTCATTGTTTACGATAAATTATCATTGTTTACGATGAATTATCATTACTTAAGACTAATTATTATTGTTTACGATGAATTATTATTGTTAATGTTGGCGTGTCATTGTTTACGGCAAATTATCATTGTTTACGGCGAATTATTATTGTTTATTTTGTATTTTCTTTGTGTACGATAAATTATCTTTTTTACGATGAATTATCATTGTTTATGTTGGCATGTCATTCATTGTTAACGAAAAATTATCGTAGTTTACGATTAATTATCATTGTTTATGTTGACTTGTCATTATTTACGATACATTATCATTGTTTACAATGAATTAGCATTGTTTATTTTGAATTTTCTTTGTTTACGATAAATTTCATTGTTTACGATGAATTATCATTGTTTAAGACTAGTTATCATTGTTTACGATGAATTATCATTGTTTAGGTTGGCTTATCATTGTTTAGATAAATTATCATTGTTTACGGCAAATTATCATTGTTTACGACGAATTATCATTGTTTACGGTGATTAACATTAGTTTTATCACTATATCTTATATTTGCAGGTTATAGCCCGTGTTAAACGAGGTTTTTTTCATTAAAATTATTTTTTTCAAAAGTGTGATCCACTGAGATTAACCATCCGTCAAAAAGTGATTCTGGAAATGTAATAGCTCATTTTCCTAAGGGAAATTCTCTAATAACTAGTATTTATTTAAATACGCATAGAATACTAACAGATATTTTACTCGTTTAAGTTTTTATAAAATTTTCATAATGCTGGTTTATCTGGTAGTAACGGGTCGTTAAATTTGGCAGTAAGAGAGTGAACCCAAATTTAGACAAAATTTAGTGACTTACTAACATATTTTAATCTTTGGGGTAGGAAATAAAGTGATGCTGTCAAAAATAAACTACTGTTGGGCCTGTTTCGTGTTTTTTTATGCACCTATTTAATTTGTATTAGCAAAATTTCCAGCTTAACGACAATTCTGAAAATTTTCTAGTAGGCTATAACAAAAATTTACCTATATAACAAAAAAGTTGTATTAACTTAATAACAAATAGATTACTTAATTCGTTTTTGAAAATTTAAAATTATTTGTTATGACCGGTCACCACAATTAACTAGTAATAATTTTTATGTCTAGCTGACATGTAAGGTGTTGGCCGTCACCTTACGCAATCCGCTGAGATTTACATTTAATACATATTTGTTTAAAATTATGTATAATAAATAAGTTCAATAATAAATATTTTAATTATAATTAACTCCATTTGCATACCCAACTTATATTTACAATTATTATTTCTTTCTTTAAAATTATGTATATAAATAAGTTGAATAATTAATTTTGTAATTATAAGTAACGCCTTTACACTATATACGAGACTCATCTAACATAAAATTATTTAGATCGTTTACATTTAAATACCTTGCACATTGTATATAAATAGGCTCATGAATAAAAATTTTAATTAATAATGAACGCCGTTATACTACATGCCCAGCCAAGCTATTATTTCACGTTTCACGTCCGTCTACCGTCCCACGATGGTGAAAAGTTTTTTAACTCAGGGCGTATCAGATGATTACGTTTATCACTTCATGTAACTTAAAATATTTTGACTGAAATGGGAGCCTTTTAGAATGCACGTAAATAACTTGATTAAATTGATTTGAATTAAACTTAAATTGATTTGAAGTCGATATTAATTTGTCTCGTTCTTCTAAAAAGAACAATTTTTATTTGTAAGGTGGTTGTGGTTATGAAAATGTCGACAATTATCGGAGATACCTTATCTAAGTACAGTGTGTTTTACACTGCGAAACGGTTACTTGGAAGTCCTTATCTAAGTAGAAGGTATTTTTGCATTGCGGAACAGTAACTTAGAAGTACGTTTTTTACGTAGAAGTTGTTTTGCACTGTTTGCACTGCAAAACGGTTACTTAGAAGTATGTTTTTTACGTAGGTGTTTGCACTACGAAACGGTTATTCAGAAGTACTTTATTTAAGTAGAAGGTGTTTTGCATTGCGGAACGGTTATTTGGAAGTACTTTATCTAAGTAGAAGGTGTTTTGCACTGCGGAACGGTTATTTGGAAGTACTCTATCTAAGTAGAAGGTGTTTTGCACTGCGGAACGGTTATTTGGAAGTACTTTATCTAAGTAGAAGGTGTTTTGCACTGCGGAACGGTTATTTGGAAGTACTTTATCTAAGTAGAAAGTGTTTTGCACTGCGGAACGGTTATTTGGAAGTACTTTATCTAAGTAGAAGGGGTTTTGCACTGCGGAAAGGTTATTTGGAAGTACTTTATCTAAGTAGAAGGTGTTTTGCACTACGGAACGGTTATTTGGAATTACTTTATCTAAGTACAAGGTGTTTTGCACTGCGGAACGGTTACTTGAAAGTACTTTATCCAAGTAGAAGGTGTTTGCACTACGAAACGGTTACTTGAAAGTACTTTATCCAAGTAGAAGGTGTTTGCACTACGAAACGGTTAGTACTTTATCTAAGTAGAAGGTGTTTTGCACTGCTGAACGGTTATTTGGAAGTACTCTATCTAAGTAGAAGGTGTTTTGCACTGCGGAACGGTTATTTGGAAGTACTCTACCTAAGTAGAAGGTGTTTTCCACTGCGGAACGGTTATTTGGAAGTACTCTACCTAAGTAGAAGGTGTTTTCCACTGCGGAACGGTTATTTGGAAGTACTCTATCTAAGTAGAAGATGTTTTGGACTGCGGAAAGGTTATTTGGAAGTACTCTATCTAAGTAGAAGGTGTTTTGCACTGCGGAACGGTTATTTGGAAGTACTTTATCTAAGTAGAAGGTGTTTTGCACTGCGGAACGGTTATTTGGAAGTACTCTATCTAAGTACAAGGTGTTTTGCACTGCGGAACGGTTACTTGGAAGTACTTTATCCAAGTAGAAGGTGTTTGCACTACGAAACGGTTAGTACTTTATCTAAGTAGAAGGTGTTTTGCACTGCGGAACGGTTACTTGAAAGTACTTTATCCAAGTAGAAGGTGTTTGCACTACGAAACGGTTAGTACTTTATCTAAGTAGAAGGTGTTTTGCACTGCGGAACGGTTATTTGGAAGTACTTTATCTAAGTAGAAGGTGTTTTGCACTGCGGAACGGTTATTTGGAAGTACTATACCTAAGTAGAAGGTGTTTTGCACTGCGGAACGGTTATTTGGAAGTACTTTATCTAAGTAGAAGGTGTTTTGCACTGCGGAACGGTTATTTGGAAGTACTCTACCTAAGCAGAAGGTGTTTTGCACTGCGGAACGGTTATTTGGAAGTACTTTATCTAAGTAGAAAGTGTTTTGCACTGCGGAACGGTTATTTGGAAGTACTCTATCTAAGTAGAAAGTGTTTTGCACTGCGGAACGGTTATTTGGAAGTACTCTATCTAAGTAGAAAGTGTTTTGCTCTGCGGAACCGTTATTTGGAAGTACTTTATCTAAGTAGAAGGTGTTTTGCACTGCGGAACGGTTATTTGGAAGTACTTTATCTAAGTAGAAGGTGTTTTGCACTGCGGAACGGTTATTTGGAAGTACTATACCTAAGTAGAAGGTGTTTTGCACTGCGGAACGGTTATTTGGAAGTACTTTATCTAAGTAGAAGGTGTTTTGCACTGCGGAACGGTTATTTGGAAGTACTCTACCTAAGTAGAAGGTGTTTTGCACTGCGGAACGGTTATTTGGAAGTACTTTATCTAAGTAGAAAGTGTTTTTCACTGCGGAACGGTTATTTGGAAGTACTCTATCTAAGTAGAAAGTGTTTTGCACTGCGGAACGGTTATTTGGAAGTACTCTATCTAAGTAGAAAGTGTTTTGCTCTGCGGATCCGTTATTTGGAAGTACTTTATCTAAGTAGAAGGTGTTTTGCACTGCGGAACGGTTATTTGGAAGTATTTTATCCAAGTAGAAGGTATTTTGCACTGCGGAACGGTTATTTGGAAGTACTTTATCCAAGTAGAAGGTGTTTTGCACTGCGGAACGGTTACAGTGGTCATTTGCAGCACACGTCAAAGCGTCGACAAGAACAGATTTTCGGATTCAGGGCTGCAGGGGTCTGACCCAGAACGGCGCTAGCTGTCATGTCGTGTTAGATATGACGTCAAGTTTATACTATACAAAGTATTGTCCAGAACAATAGGGCAGTAATTTTTGTTAGGGGTTGAAAGGTTTCGGTTTTCAGTCCCCCGCCCCGCTACAACTGTAGTGCGGTGTGTACGCTTAGCGGGAGAAGTGCTACTGTAGCCTTTGTATTGTTGAAATTTGACAGGCGAGATGATTCGCGAATTTGTATTAATTATTGGCTTAACGTATGGGAAGCGTTCGCATTTACTGGTGACAAAGCGTACGCTGAAAATAAGACTTTATAATAGTAGTGTTGTATAAAACCATAAAACATTGTGATGTTTTCCTTTTTGTGTCATTTGTTCCCAACTTAAAATCGTTGTAATAGAACACAAAGATACAATGTGAATTACAATTCCCAAAGTCTTTTCCTGGCCGGTAACTCCTCTGCATTCTGTACAGTGGAGTGCAATGCATTAAAAGTTCACTCCATTCTTTGTTAGTAGTCCAGCTGTCGTTCTGCTGGCATTTATGCATTTTTACTAATTCATTCATAGCCCAAGGTTGTTTCATTTATTAATCTTAATCGATCTTCTTCTTAAACTAAAGAAATTTAGATCTGATGGTGAGTTTGGGCTGGTGGGAAACTGCAATCCGTGACTGGAAGGCGGTCAGTCAGGTGGAATGCACAGAGTTGGAAGTGGTGTTGCCTAGGGCTCTGTTCAGATTGCGAATTGGATAGCCTGGATCCCCAAATCCCTGGGAAAGCTTCCACCAGATGATCTTGGGCTACGGGAAACTCAGGCACTCATTAAAGAGCACTGAGTTCTAAAGGTGTAACATTAACAAGATAGGAATGTGCCAGAGAGAAACTGTGTGTAGGTTATGTAGAAAGTTAGAGGTTTTTGCCAGCAGCAATAAACCCCCTGAGTGCTTGGCTTCCAGGATCCTTAGGACATCCTACAGAATATAAGATATTTTGTGAACTGCTGGAACTCACTGAGGGCACCAGTCTGATGAATTAATAACCAAGGTGCTTAGTTGCACAATAAGTCGGTTTATTGCACAGACCCGTTGATTGTTTATAATCTCATACCTCTAATAAATAATCTTAATCTTATCTCTTGATTAAAATTGCGAAAATTTTAAATATTAACGATATTTATTAATCCTCGTTACTATAAGATAGATCAGAGTTGAGCAAGAAGGGAAGGAAGTAAATGAAAGTGTTCCCCCTACATATAGTGTAAATATAATAGTTAGTGTAAATATACTACATATGTAAAAATATATATAGTAAATATAATGTAGGGGAAGTTATAGTCCAACCATTTAGTAAACGGCTTGTGAGAGAATTTCTCGCACATCTAGGAAAATTCCCCTCCAGCTTCCTCCAACAGTCCAGTGCCACAGAATTGGTCAATCTGAATCCACAAACTGATACTACTCAGCGATAGTGAAGGAAAAGGAGGGGAGCTGTAGCGAGAGAGTGGTGACTCGACCTCTCTCTCGCACATTTTCTCTCTCTGTTCCACTGGTGCTCTTAGCAGGCTGTTTTCTAAGCGGCTGATCTATAGTAGATGGGAGTCCCTATCGTGCCTACTGCGCATCTCGGAGGAACATTAATATCAGCCGTAGGTATGTTTATGGTTCTTTAGAAATGTTGAAACCCATTTCCTCAATTTACCGCTTTTTGTTTAAAATGATTGTCTAGGATAAACAAAATCTCATTAATATAATGTAAAAAAACATATAATTCTTTTTTCTAACTTTAATATAAAAGAAATTCAATTTGTGTATGTATTTACTAGCGGGGTACCACGTGCGGTTTCACTTGCACGCAATACTTGTACAATAAAAAGTATTATGAATAGTGACCGTTTTTATTTGTTTTATAGAGCGATATTTCTTTTTAATTATAAATAAAAATAAAATTGAAAGAGTGACTGCTCTTTTAATGTAGTGGTTACAATTAAATGTTTGTTAAATTATTTTTCTTTTTATATTCTTCTTCTTTTCTGCTATGATTATTATCACTATATTCAGTATAATGATCCGCCTTCCCTAGCTTCATCAATTCTACTTTCGTTGACACGTTTCAGAGAACCTCCATCTTCAAAAACTATATCTATACTTTGATATAGTGAGTATAGATATAGTTTTTGAAGATGGAGGTTCTCCGAAACACGTCAAACGAAAGTAGAATTGACGAAGCTAGGGAAGGCAGATCATTATACTGAACATAATATGTTATTTTAGTTCACTTTTGAATGTATGTTTATTTTTTGGCGTTATAGAGTTTTTTTATAAGTTTTCAAGAAAATCCTGTAATAAAAATACTTTTCCTATAACCTTTTATGGGATGAATTATGAAAAATGTGTTTCAGAGAATTTATCAAGAAAATTCCTTTAAAAAAATATGTTTTCAGCGCAAATTTTTACATCCTCTTTTTACATTTTCTATCTTCTTTTAATCCTTTTAGGCAATGACTTAGAGTAATTATGTCAAGGTCCGAAAAAACATATTTTTTCAGTAAAAACTAACCTTATCACGCATTTAGAGGTTGAATATTGGAAAATATTTTCTTAGTGCACCTTTACATGGTATTACACCTTGGAAATTTTACGTCTCTGTCATAGTTTTGGCTGTACTTCGATTATGAGTCAATCGGGACTTCTCTTACTTATTAGGATTTATTTGTAAGTTCACAAATAAAATTTTACTTCAATGACGAATTTGAGAACAATTTGATTGGCACTTTTGGAATCTGTATGTCTCCACTATTATTTTGAATTTTAAGAGGAAACTCGAAATCGATACAGAAACTGTTTTATTTGTCTCTATGAATCCATAATATTTTTCTGTACTTTAAATAAACACCATTTTTAACAACTGAAAATATTTATTTGGAACTGTACACATGGTAAATTTAACAATAAATCGAGTTGTAATTATCGATTTGGAGTTGTAGTTATTTCTTTGTTATTTTAAATGCAATAGGCCTGTTACTTTGTAATTTGTTTTTGAGAACGCCATTGCTGTATACATTTTTAGCTGCGTGCATATCGAGCAGTCAAATAATACACAAACGTCGAGGCCACAGACCGAGAACAAAGCAAGCGAGCCTAACTTATACAGCAACATATATTGCGTAACATTTTTGGTGAAGAGATTTTGAAAACGGTTGCTACTGCAGACACCGCATGTAGGCCTACTTGGGGTTGCCGCAACGGGAACAAATAATTGTGAAGAAGCAATGCGGTGATTTAATTACAAACAGCGTTCACTCTAGACTCAGCGTTGGCCCACGCCCCCGGGAGCCCCTAATGCAGTTACGCGGCGGGTTCAACGGGTTTAAAAGTAAACCGACAACGCTCAAATTTACTTAGTGTTGGCCAATTTAATTTTTGAAACATTCTACAAATTAAAAAAATCTGTCGGGGTTTAATGTTTCTAGATTATAAAGAGAACACAGATTTGTATAAATTTTGTAGGTATCTTTTATATAAAACAATTTTAAATATTACATATTTTTTGTAAATTAGTAAGATTAAAGTGATCACGCTGATGTGATGGAAACGTATTTTAAAAAACTAACACAATTTTTTTAAAAAAAGGACAAAAATCACACTTGTTACGAAATTTGTTAAACTAATCATTTCACACTGGCGGATATTCAAAATCTTTAAAAACATTATAACTGTTTTACTCTTTGCTTGTTTTAATAATCTGAAAACCTGATGACATAAGGTAGTACACATTATCGTATTTTCAATAAAGTTGTAAAGTTCAAATCGCTAATTTAAAATAATGTCAACAGTGATTATGATGGTGAGATAGAGTTATCAAAAGTTTGTAGCAATATAAGAAAGTTAGAACTGATTGGTTGAACATTTCGAATCTTTCAGGCGGATTTTTCTGAGTAACTAACGTGTATAAGTTTTTACCACAATCGTTTTTTGTGCCAAGTTTGAATAAAATCGGACCTTCCATAATAATTGTTTACTTTTTGTACCGTTATACATTTTTTGTATTCAAATTAATAGATTTTGAGGATTTAAAATAATTATCAACTTTATTTGCTTTTGTGTGCAACAATATTAACTTTTTTAAACTAAAAATACTCATTCGTAATAAACGTATCATATTTTAGCTAAAAATCTACCAAACCAAACACAATTTTTAATAATTATCCTATTTTTTATCATTTTCACAACCTCTTCTATTTAAAAAAAGTAAAAAATAATGTTTTACTTAAGACTCCAAGTTTCATAATTTGACGTTATTTAAAAGCTTGTTATGTTAACAGACGTTTACAAATTTTAAAATATCTTCGTGCTTTAATTTATAAACACAGGCTTCAAGGCACCAATAGAAAGTGTTTTGATCTTGAAGGTTCCGTGTAACTGGATCCTTATAGCCTGCAGGGTAGTAAACACCCCCACCCACCCTCTGTATAACACCACATCGGGGTTAATTTAGCGGAATAGAGTTGTGATTCTTTATAAGCTTGCAACAATAGCTGCAGGCTACCTTTCCTTCCCTTATGTAACGTAGCTTGTAATACAATATAGTACTTTGGTATTGATAACATGTGTTACGGCTTGTAATCACTAGTTTACATGTTAGAGGGCACTGTAGTGGAAAATTATGTACAGGATGTGTCGTAAGTCTGTGAAATAAAATGGAAAATCTCTGTACAAGTTCCTTCTCGTCTGATTTTTTTATGAAGATCAGGTTCCCAGACGTTGCGGTGCTTCCTACATGTGCTATGATAGCAGTCAGTTCGTTACTGTTAGGTCCTGTAACTTCAGGTTTGAAATAGTTGCACCCTTGGATATTTCCTTACGTTCCGTCTTTATTAGTCTAACGAATATAAATGTTCACCTATAACTTTTACAAAACAAAATTATAATTCTGTAACGTGAAATATCGCCGACCATTTGTGACAAAAATAAATAGGCCTACAAACAATACGCCTATGCAAATTTAAAATTTATATGCTAACTTAAAATGGAAAGTTAAAAATATATGTAATGTATTTTTTTAAATTAAAATTTAAATGTAGATATCACCTTTTAAAACTATAAATAAAATGAGCAACTGTTGTATAAACATTGACATGCAGAGCGGAGCCGAGCGGAGCAGAGTTAAGATGAACGACAACAGAAGCGGAGGTCGGTCAGTTCAAAGATCGTGTTTGTCTTTTATATCTAAATATTTAAGGCTACTGTAACGTATTCTAGGAAACTACTATGTTTAAAAACCGTAACGAGAAATAATAAGTTAGTAGGCGTGGCCAGTGTGGTGGGGAAACTGAGTCAGCTTCAAAACTGAATCTAGACAGAGTCGAAGTGACCTTGCTTGACTCTGATCAGCACCGTTACGCTTTCAGTAGCCGCACTTATATAAGATTCGATAGGTTAAAATTTTGAATGCATAATCCGCTTCGCATTTGGTGGCCACCCGGCCAAATCTACGAGGTGAAATAGTTTTAGTTTTTCTTTATTAGGCAGACTTAGTTTCTTTAATTTATAAACAAATATTTACCTATGTGTTTTTGACAAACTAAATAGAAATAATTTTTTCAGCCCTCGTATAAAAGTGACCACGTGATGTCTGTACGAGTTGCTGCTTTAACTGAAAGGTGTAAAGTCGTTTAACAGCTCTGTAAAGATAGGATTATATTGGTGGAAATCACAAGGCAAATACAGTCAGCGTCAGACATATCTGTTATTGAAGATAGCGTAACTTAGATTTCATTCTTCACATTGTGATTGCTGATTCGTTCACAAAGAGCAACGTTTTTCTAATTTGAATATAGTATACTGACTTCATGATTGTTCTTTTCCTTTTAAAACGACAAATAGTAATAACTAACTTATACCGTATTGTGGAGGCTGTGAATAATTCACAAAAAATTGTGACGTATTTCATTAAGTTACAGTAAATGTTTTTAAGTTTTATTTTTAACAATAACTGGTTGTATTGCGGTTTACAAATATCAAGTTAGCAACACCGCTCTTCAAAACCTTCTAGGCCTGCGTGACGCCTGCGCCATAGTCAATCAATTAATTAATTAACAATGCCACGCTTAAGTTTATTATCAATACCCGACGGTACTGGATATTCACTTATGTTACTGCATTCTGAAACGCAATAACATTTTGTTACTCTACCCTCATAACTTCCGGACACTGCACATTCTCACTGGCAGAAACAACTGTATAGCCTATATAAACAATAGAATATTTATCAGGAAACCGATAGCCTATTATCGGCTATCATGTTGTCTTTAAGTAATTTAAAAGGAGAAAATGTACAACTCTTGTTCAGGTTTCCTATAAAAATAATCAAGGTGCTCCGATGCTAAGTTAGTTTGAGCCTTGAGCCTATAATCTCACTGTATAGGAAATTGTGTGACTGAAAATGGAGAACGCTATCTATCAGAAGAGAAATGAACTATGTACTTTTAGGTTAGCTTATGTACAATGTAAATATGTACAATTATGTACAATATTTAAATTAAACTGAAATAATGTTTGTTCCTAGCACAAATCGACACAGTTTGTCTGATATTAACCAAATTTGGTAGTGATTTTCATTAATACGGCTGAAAAATACTGCAAGTTTCTTCAGCTAAAACAATTATGAATTCTTTTTTTGAGAAAGGGCAGGGAAATTCTCGTTTTTAAAAAATTGCTGTTAATGCATATTTCTGTTACTGTACACTGTTTTTTGACGAATATTAAGCAAGTTGTTCGTGGAATTCAAAATTTTGAAATTACATGGTTTCCAATTTTGAGTTTTCGACTAAACATTAGTAGTAAATTATAATAGGCCTACATAGAGATCTCACTGCATAGAAAACTGTGTGACTGAAAATGGAGAACGCTATCTATCAGAAAGGAAACGAACTATGTATTTTTAGGTTAGTTTTTGAGACTACAATTAGGTTATGTGTTATTTATGAATCACTGATGATATTAATTAGACATGTTAATCGAGTGTAAGATAAATTCAAGTCACTGCAGCAATTTATAGACCCAGTAATGGGCAAATAGTAGAAAAACGAGTTCAGAGCGCTCTGATGTCGGGTTTTCGTACTACGTGCATTTTACCTTTCATTGTGGCATCTTGATTTTAACATTGGGTGAGTGAAGGACATTCCCTAGTTGCATAAAGAATATGTTGATTGTAAATGTTGCACCAATTACATTTCTTATATACAAAATAAATTTGTCCATTGTTGTATTACAGATGTGATCATTGTAAAAGATGCATTAAAATGAACGAGACCGAAAAGAAATATTAAAGTTACAATAAATAATGTAGGCCTACTTTAACTTTAATTGAATAACTATTTTAATTGCATTATTTATAACATTTATTTATATATTTACACTGGCTGGCCCCTATAAAGGTTGTTTACGAATCCTGGCTGTAGTGTTTGTACGTTTGGTCTGCACTCGGGAGCGGTCAGTACAACTCTTAGTCTTCAAGATTTTTGAGGAAGGACAAACAAATTCGCTCCAATAATGAAAATGGTGCACTAAGCGTAATTCATTTAAAAATTTAAATTTTAAAGAAAATTTAAAAAAACTAAAATAAACAATGACCGAAGTCGACGTTTTTCGAATTCATTCAGGAACATTATTTTTTGACCGAGCGAAGCGAGGCCCCTGTTTTAACCCGACCGTTTGGCTTTTGGTTTGTGTGTTTCTTTATTAGTTTGTTACGTAGTTTTAGCCACACGCATTGACCGATTGTTCTGAAATTTGGTACGAAGATCTGTTTTATAAAGCCCAAATGATATATGTATAAACGTTTTTCCTATTTACTTTAATTTCAAGTTAATGACCTCTGACTTAACGATGATGAAAGTACTGAATTTTAATCAAACGCATTGGCCGATTGCTTTGAAATTTGGTACGAAGGTACCTTTTATAAAGCCCGAAAGACTTACGTGTTAGGTTTTTCCCCATTCACTTGCGTTTCAAAATGGCGGGCTCTGTTTCAGCGTTTTGCTGGTTATATCCTGTAATACTGGCTGAACAAAATCTATCATGGTTTTGACTGCTTCATGAAGAAGACCACAAAATTTCCAATAAAGTTGGTCAAGTAACATACAGTTTAAACTGACGGAAGAAGTTACGGCCGCTGTCGTGGAGCGCTGTGTTAAGGACATACTGAGAGGTCTGAACTACTGGTAGGCCTATTTAAAATCGTCATCGCGTTGCTAGGACAGGTTTGATCACCCAGTTGTTTTTAATCCACAAAACCACCCTACGTTTCCGTGCCAAAGCCAGATCAGTTGTTCAGATTATATCATTGCCTGGGTGAAATTAATTCACGGGTATAAATGTTTAATAACAACACAAGTCAGATGTATATCTAAGGGGTGGGAGGGGGATGATCGAGCCACTGATGCGTGAGCCACGCACCGCACGCGTGACGCGTGCCATCCTACACGCACATCACATAATTATCGTATTCATACTGACAAAATGGCCAGCCATGCGGACAACGACAAAATAAAATTCATCAGAACTATTATTATTAATATACTGAATGTTTCGGGAGGGAGGCGGCTTTGTAGGGTCTACTCGGAGGACGAGCGGTCGTGCGGAAACTGGCATAAATATTCTCACAGGGTTTATGTTAGAAACATATTGTTTATGTAAACAGACGAAAATTTAATAACGTTTTCGTTATTCATTTGTTGAAAGTGGTTCTTAAATGCAAAAAAAAATATTTCGAACGTCCTCTAAAAAAAAAAAAAAAAAAATTTCAATAATCTTAAAATCAGTCACGTTTTAAACATTTCAGCCTCAGGAAGGTTATTGTTGAGAAGAAACTGAAACAATCGCGGCACGCAGCAGTCTCGCTGACGTGATGGAATTAAATTTCCAAAAGTAATAGCCTATTCTATCTTTACCTTTTATTGAGATTCTGATTTCCACATATTGATAATTATTAAAATCTTTATATATTAGCATTTTAAACTTTTAAATTATATTAAAAATAGGAGAACTAACCTTATCAAACCAATGTCAAATTAATTTTACAATTTCAACGGATTTTGAAAATTAAAAATCCTAATTTATGGCAGTTTTAAAGCTGGCGATGGCGAAATCAGATTTTCAAAAATATCTATAACAGCAAAGTAAGCATTTTTTTAATGGTTTGAAATTAGTGTCATTTTGAAACTGTATAAAGAATTTTTCTGGTTAACAAACTTGCTATTACCAAAATCGATTTTTGTATCGTTTGAATCAAATCGGACTAAAACACACACACACACACACACACACACACACACACACACACACACACACACACACACACACACACACACATCTTAAAAAGTGATCTAATAAACATGATTACTACTATAATAAGTTAGTATTCCAGTTGATATTCACCAATAATATTAGAGATAATAATTATTATAATCGCTGACACTGAAGCAAAGCTTTCTGTAATGAACCCTGACCGCCGACAAGTTTATTTACAGATTTTTCACACTTATAAGAAATAAACAATTTATAACACCAATTTTTGCAAATTTTACTGCTAATTACGATGATGAAATCAAATTTTCAAAAAAGAGTTATGACAAAAACTTAACGTTTTTTACAAGTTATGCATATCCTCTCTCTTTACATTGGGTACAAACTAACAAAAATGAATACAGAATACTCTGTAGCCTATATTGTTCTGTATAGAACGTATTCTGTATTCATTTAATAATGACTAAAGTTTATCCACTCTAAATAATCCTGGGCTGAAACCCGACCACATTGCTGCTCTTCTTTTAACAACAAACTCAATTGTTTTTTTCTGTCTTAAAACCTAAACAGAATGACGCGTAAATAGGTTACTGATAATTGGAAGTTGTACGTGGTGTATTCAAAAAGTAACGGGAATTTTGTAATTTCTCGGGTTTTATTTTTCGTTGTTGTGTTGGTAAACTGACTGAAAAGTATCTGTACATTGTTAGCCACGTATCAGATGTTTATTTAGTCTATCAGCTGTAAAAAATGTTACATGTGTTTCGGTACGATCGGCGATTATTTATTTCTTTAAAATGGATAATAGAAATTGCAATAAGTTTTGCAGTAAGGATGGAATAAAGTGCAGCAATGTGTTAGAAATGTTAAATATTCCTTTTGATGAGTTTATGAGTAAAACGAAGGTTTACGAGTGGTGTAAGCGTTTTCAAAAAGGCCGTGAAGATGTAGATGACAAGCATATCAACAACGAGAGGATTTAGACGTCCCTCGCGGTACCAGAGTCTAACACACACTTACACTTACAACAATACACTTACGACTTTAAAACTTTACTCTCACACTTACATTTAGGGAGGCGATTATGGTGCCTCAGTTTATTAGGATGCCTCAATGTGCTTTTCGCCTTAAAATAAAAAAAAAAGGATTAAAAATGGAATCCATTTCATCGACCCCCCAATAGACACCTCGAATTCAATCAACCCCCTTCAAATTTCAATAGACCCCCAAGGTCAATAATGTACCGGGCCTACAATGTAACCTGGACCCCGTTGAGAACCCTTGGGGTAAACTATACAATGTTGTACTAGCTGTTTTAACTTTAGTCTGTTAAGGGACCTTGACAGTGCTCTGCGAGTGATACCTTGTTTGGTAAGACTCAAATGTAAAAGTTGTGGAAATATACACACTTCTTATTACTTCATTAATTTTTAAAAGTTTTTAATCTCCCACATCCTCTACAGTGATCTAAAGGTCAGAATCGACGCTCACTTCAAGACGTCGAGCCTGGGTCTTACCATAATGATTCATGGCCGCTCTAATTGCTCAATTTCCAATGGAAATCCGCTAAAAATATAGTTTGTTGGTTTTTTTAAAATTACAATGATACTATTCATATTTGTATTTTTAGTTTTGTTCTCCACACAGAATCTAGTTTAGTTAGCGTTCTCAAATTAGATCCAATTTATTTTAAAAGGGGCAGAAAATTTCATTTCGATAATAACTTAGGCAAGTTTATTCAACCTTACTCGTTATTTTACTATTATCGTTATTTTTATCGTTATTCACCGGAATCGATCTTCTTAAAAATCTTAATATTTCTTTAACACTTTTTTTGAAAACCTATCGATTGTATTCAGCATTAAAATTTGCATATTTCAAATATTAATTTATGGAGTTTTCAACGATACTGTAATGGTAAAAGTATAACATAATGCGCTCAAAAATTAATAAAGTATTAATATTATGCATTTTAAGATGTCAAGATACTTTTTATTGTAAAATATGAATTTGCTAGCGAAATGTTTGGTAATATCGTTATTCAGTGTTATTAGGTTTTGTAAAATCGTTTGCATCTCGTCAGCGAGACAGCTGTGTGCGTGGACAAATATATTTCGCATTTATTTAACTTAACGAGATCTGTATAAAATGTTACTTCCTAATTAACGAGAGGAACGCAGTTTCAAACCGGCGATAATAACGTCAGCTGTTTTTCACCTAAAAATTAACAATAAACAAGATTAATTCTGGGATCCATATCACCGCCATCGAGAAGAGAATACAGTAAAAACAGCTGTTCTCGACCTTATGTTGCCAATAGCGCCAACTGTTGGACTGCTCTCATCTCCCTACTGGTAATTATTGTAAATTGTGTTATTTTGCGTGTAGCGGTAACACTGGTTGGGTGATCGTCTGGAAAAAATAATCATCTTTTGAAATTGTACAGTACAATACACCGATGGTGTTCCCTCGTTGAAGCTGAAAGAATCTACACGTATTGTGGATTTGAAAAATGGAAAGGGGAGAGAACAAAAACTATGTTAGTAGTAATAAATAATATAAAAATATAAATAAAAAAATGGTATAAGAATATTATGCATTCAATTCTTTACACAATTTTCTAAAACTACAGACCGAAAAACAAGACAATCTGTGTAATTTATCAAAATCAGTTTTTGACTTTGTTTAAATTTCGTTCAATTATATTATATTAAAAAATTATAAATTTATAAAAAATTATAAAATTAAAAAATTAAAATTATATTAAGAAAAATTATAACTAAAGTCAGTGTTTTAAATTTCAAATAAAACAAATTTCAGGTTTTAGAAAAAATCGAAAACACCAATCGAGTTTTTTTACTTAGACTACTCTATCCGTAAATTTCTTTTTTGGAAATTTACTTTACTGAACTTAAAATATTATTCTTGGTAATACGACCAACATTAGAACAAACTCCGAAAAACCGATTTTAAAAAATTATATAGATTTTTTAACTTTTTTCGATACCGTCACGAATATTAGTTACATAGACCTAGAATTGCGGACTAAAATTGCGAACGTGAGCGTGTCAACAAAAAGATATATAACAGAAAAATAATTTTAAAGACAGCTCAAAAAGTTTACGATCGGCGCTAATTTCAAGGTCCCAGGTCTGGGTGTTACCATATGGCGCTTCAATTGCTAGCCGCCTCGGTGGCCTAGTGGATAGCGTACTAGGCTTTCACCCCGAGGACCCGGGTTCGATTCCCGGCGAGGGCTTGGCATTTTCATACGCTATAAATCATCCCATCGTCTGCATTAGCCCAAGTGTGCACAATAATCGGACGTTAAAAAAAAACAAAACAAAAAACAAAAAAAAACAAATTTGTAGACCTAGAACATAGGTCTGTTAACTCGTATAGGCCTATTAAAATTTCATAATATATCAGTATTTGCTTTTTTTCCATATTCTTTATATTTTGTTTTGTTTATTTTTGTGTGCAAACCATAATTTACTTTAATTTATAATTTTGTACAATAATTTAATTTATGAATGAGATTTATATAATAACACCACGCAATTATCGCTTTAATTGTAGAAATAAAATTTTCAAAGAATAATAATTTCTCGGTTTACTAAAAATTAAACTCAGAACAATTTTTTGTATTCTTTTCTCATCGTAATCAGTGTTAATATAAACACTGATTTTAGAATTTTTAATTTTCTGATAAAATATAATGAATAGATTTTTAGTATATTGAACAAATTTAGCAATCATATCTAGCTAATTTTGTTTTTGGGATAAATAAACTTTTAACCTGAAAACATATTTTTTTAGGTTAGAATCAGTTACGGGTCTGAATGTTAAAATAATATTGTTAATTGTGGAGAATAGCGGTGACTACAGTTATCCACGATTATTTTTTTTCTTTGAAATCATACCGTTATTCTGTATATTATGGTGATAACATTCTTGTGGGCACTCAATAATTGCTAGTGTATGGAATAATATAGTACTTTTTAAAATTGCTTTCTTTGCATTAAATATTAGATTTATACAACATAAGACGTAAGATGTATCACTGATAGGACAAATATTACATAAACTATATTTTTACTTTTATTAAAAAAATTATGATTTATTTGAAAGGCAATCTTCTTTCGTGATTCACTATGTGACGGGCAACTGGATCCTTGTTCTTTGTTTCATAATTAATAAATTTCCAATGAAAACATAGAAACTTTTATTTTTAAAAATGACTTAAGGACTTAACTAAAACACTTTATTTAATGTGCATTAGTAATAACACAGATATAAATGCCCGAAAACTACAGGATTTAAAAAAAAAATCGAAAATAAAAGTGACGCTCATAACCTCAAAATCAGTACCGCTTAGGTAACGTGTTTTTCACACGAAAACGATTAATTAAATGCGTGTTATTAATAATAAAAACAATTGAAAGTTGAAAGAAAGACTTATGAACCTAACACTGTTGTGCGTGAAAACGTAATACGGTTTTATATGTTTACTGTACATTTCCAATTTACGCTTAAAAATATGTAATACTAAAATATGATTTACGGTTGCGGTTGTGCTGCTTGTGGTGGCAAACTTGCTAACTGCACTGCGTTAAATATTTATTTAGTTTAGCGATGTAACAGGAATAAGACAAGGAAAAAACAGTCCAGTACATGTAAACAAAATTGTTGCTTAAAAGTATTTGTGTAAAATATTTTTTAAAAAATAATGAAATTGGTAATAAAGTGTTATAAACAGTGGATATATAAATGTTGAAATAGGCCTATATAGTTTATATAATATTTGTACTATTCAGTGATAAATCTTACGTATTAGGCTTATCTAAATAAATATAATATTTCACGCAAAAGAAAGTAATTTTCGAAATCGCTTCTTCTTGACTACAACTAGCAATTTTCAAAATCATCATTACAGCGACAATTTTTGAGTACCCGCAGAAATTGTTTCACCAAAATATTCAGAATAATGTCATTTTCAAAAAAAAAAACTCTTGGATAACGGTGATCTAGTATCATTATTACAACTAAACATAGTCTATGAAATAATTTACCTCTAAACAATACAATCACTCTTATGTTGTGAATACCTCATTTGACGTAACTAAGAAAATACAAAACATAATCATTCACTAATTGGGGCTCGTGCGAAATTTCTTTCGCACTACAAAGTTTAAAGTAAACACAGCCTTTTGAATAAGAGTAGTCGTTGGGATGAAGGCGGTAGTTGGAAGGAAGCGAAAACATGTTTAAAAAATAAATCGAAAAGCGATCGGTTTGAAATAATAATCACAAATTTATGAGTCATTGTAGTATATACATTTCAATACAGATAATTGTTTTTTAATAGCAATTTTTACAGGACATTGCAATATCTCGATGAAGAAGATATTTGATGTAAGGATGTCATATCCTTGTACTTTTTGTATTTCATTTTCTTTGATGGATACAAACATGTTATTTGATTTAATTACCCTTGAAAAAGCTACATATAATTGTCCGTGAGTAAAAGATGGCATTTGGTAAATATAATCCTGTTCTTTGAAATGTTTGTCCCTGCGACTTGTTTATAGTGATAGCAAACGCTATTTTAATAGGTAACTTCTATTATGTCAATTGAATAGGCATGCTTGGATCAGATGGTGTTAAGTTTACGTGGTATTACTACAGTTTTCCCGGAGTCAATCAACTGAGCATTAATTGTGAATTCATTGAGATTAATCATGATCGTAAAAAACTACCAGTGAGGGGACTGTCATAACCTTTAAGTTTAATGACTTTTAAGCACGTTGAAATATTGAAATTGTTCTAAGCACGTTATGCAAAAAAGTAGCATTTGTAATGGGATTGTTTATTCGTGATTAATAAGTTACCTTCGTAAAATATACAAAATATTGTCTGATTTGTGATGCCGCGCATGCGCATGCGAACTGCTCATCCGTAATTCCGTTTTGCCTAGGACAGTTAAAAGTGTCTTTTATGTTAAAAATTTTCCACAAACAGTACGTTTAGCGCAAAATCGTTTTGCAATGTCAGAAGCCGGTTAAAAAATCTTTCTAAAAATTTATGCCTGTACGAGAAGTATGTGCTGAGAAAAAGGGATGTTGACTCGAGAGAAATAATATATATATATATATATATATATATATATATATATGTGTGTGTGTGTGTGTGTGTGTGTGTGTGTGTGTGTGTGTGTGTGTGTGTGTGTGTGTGTGTGTGTGTGTCTATTCACTGCACCAGTTAAAATATTTTTACCCTCTTCAGCCGACTAAGTCTTTGTTATCTAAAAGTTATAGCAAAACTTAATGTTTTCATTCCAAGATCTTTGTGCAAATCAACGTTCTGCATCATATTTGTACATTAATTTTTGCAGTACATCCCAAAAAAATCGCTCCATACGTCAGTCCAGGTTTTGTCACCTGTTTATATGAAATTTATTATGCAAAAAAAGTTCGGAATTTCTTTCAATTAGCCATTAAATTTTTTTTAACTTAGTAAAATCACGTTTACTTTATTTTCACATGTTCCATCGCAATTTGCCATTTGAGTACTCAGCAGTATTCACGTTCAATAGTTCTATGGTTTATCGTAATTGGTATATAATTAACCTTATCATGATGGCTGCACAAGATAATCACCGTTCAGTGGGAATTTCTAGTAAAGAATTTGATATCTCAAAAGCACTGATCTTGATATATCATTCAAATGTAAATAAAATATTACATTTATTAAGAATAAATGTAAAAATATCCATTTTACAAAATAACTTTATCGATTGTGAAGCTTATAAAATCCTAATAAGATTTTCAGTTTTATAGGTTACGAACTTTTGATCCAATTACATACTACAAATAAGGGGTGCCACAAAATTACGTAAACTTTCTTACATTAAATTGTTCCGTAAAAACGGAAACATTTGTTGATCTGCACGGAATTCGGTCATGTATGAAGATTTACAACTCAAATCAGTGCGAAATTGGAAATATGAACAAATTATGATGAACCTATTTTGAGAAAACAAACCGATAATTTTAGCTTCTTAACCGATGTTTTTTTGGGGGGTGTAGTGACCAATGCGTTTTGCTTAAGTATATAAGGACTGCGCTTGAGAAAAACGTGATTAAAATCATTGAAAATAGTTTTCTATCCAAAAAAACCTTCAACAATAATTAATAAAAAATAAAATATACCTAGTCCCGAGATCTAAATAAATAAAATTTCATCAAAATCGATCAATTAGTTCAATACCCAGCGGGTGCAAGCACACGCACACACTCACATACGCAGACGGACAAACACCCAAGTAAACTCTAATTTTCTGTATTCAGTGGATATATCCATAAAAATCTCAAGAATTGTCGATTCTTGTCACTGTTACCAAACTTTTGTTATACTTCGTTTATTGGTAAAGTAATATAACATACGAATATATAATCTGATCTATTTTTTAGTGATTCTTGTTGTCTAGCAGCCAGGAAACTCATGGCGTAATCTTCGCACAATCATTGCACAACAATGGCACGTGCAAATAGACTGTGAGATCACGTCAAAGTGGCGTGTCAGACATGGGGTGGTTATCAAAGTGAGCGACAGGTGGCTAAGTGATAACGGCAGAGTGTTATCTCAAAGCGTGTTTGTTCAAATAATCCGTTTAATTAGGCTTATCGGGGGTGCCGTATGTCACCGCGCGATGACGCCCGTATGTATGTTGGCATTCCGCAGCTCCTGAACGGCTAAATCAGGAAATCACTTCCAAAGCCAGGCAGTCAGGCGTGTACAGGCCAAGGTTATTCAACAATCTGCGTCAAACGCGTTTGTGCGTGAAAAAGAGGTTTTCGAAAAAACAAATGTTATTTTTAACAATGTTTTTCTTTTTTTACAATTGATTGTAGGAATGCCTCTAATTTCTGCCCTCGCAAACCTCCATTTAACCTTTGGAGTAGCCTACATTGGCCTTGAGTATAAGTAGGCCCTACTGGTTTCAAGGGTGCACAACGTGAAAACTTAGGATTATCTTTATAACCACCGCAAAAATGGCGTCAAAAATATAGCCTATGAAAAAACATTACTTTCTAAAATGCATGGAGAAACAATTATTCGAAAATGGTATTTGTTAAGGATTTTTTATCTACTTTTCCTTCTCGTCCTTTCCTTCATCTTTTTAGTACATAATGTAAACTACAGAACCGATATGGAAGAACAAGATTTTGTTTGCTATTGTTGTACATAGGAAATACCTAATATTTTTCGTAGACCCATAGTTACAACGAAATGATTAGTTCTGCAGATAAACAAACCATAAAAAACGACGAAATATTACTTGTAAATATTACTGCCAGACCAATTTTGACTACGAAAACCCAATGTTGTTCATTGCAGCTATGGATATGGCCTTTGAAAAATATTAGTATGAATAACAATTTCAGAAGTTCCGGAAAAATAAATTAAACTATTGCAATATTTTAGTTCAACTTTTATTACAATGATCGCATTTCGTTCGTTTTAGTAAACGATGTTGTTAAATAGTACATTTTACAGATATTATGAAAAAGATTAGTTCTACTAAACTAAAAAACCTGAAAAAATCATAATCTTTAGACTTGCCATTGTGACTAGATGGAGCTAATTTTGTTGACTGCGGTAGTGGAATTAACTTCTGTATAAATTTCATGAAAGGATATTAGTTTTACTATATAAGAAATATTTTAAACAACAGAAAAAATATGTAAGAAAACGGCGAGCTCTAATAGCCTAAGAAAACGAATGAAGAATGAAGCCTGAATGGAGACTTAGGCCTATTTCCAATTTACGCTTAAAATATGTAATGGTTGTGCTTGTGCTGCTTGTAGTGGCAAACTGGCTAACTGCACTGCGTTAAATATTTATTTTGTTTAGTGATGTAACAGTAATAAGACAAGGAACAGTTCACTACATGTAAACAAAATTTTTGGTTAAAAATATTTCTGTAAAATATTTACATATATTCCCACAAAGCAGTGACATTTACATATATTCCCACAAAGTTCTACAATAATTACCAGCCTAGCCACACTCACGATATAAGGGTTTTTGCTATTTACTTTTTCAGTTTGGTCGTATTAAAAAAAAAAAATGTATCGTAAAATATTGATGGATCTGTAAGTTTTAAGTTCCTCTGAATCCAAAAAAGTGTTCTTTTTTCTCTGATGTCTGTTCATTTCTCTCCCTTTCCCTCATTTCTTTCTATGTTCGAAGTCACAGGCATACGTGTTTATGCTCATCTCTGAAGACTAAACAAATTGACCGATTTTGATCTTTCCCATTTTTAATTTTTCAAAAAAAACTGTTTTCACAACCGGCTCAAACAATTTGAATTCATTAAATTTTTCTCAAATTGCCTATTCGTCGTTATATAGTTTCAAAAAGGAGCTTTAAAAAACTTTAAAATTGATTTAATTTATAAAAAAATTATCAAATGTAGGTCAAGTATATCAAGCTTTGTAACTCAAGTTGTTGTGTAGGCTATATTTGAAATAAAAGAAGTTAACAGTTTAGGAGTAAATAGGAACAAACAAAAATAATCCCTGACAGCGATCGGGTTTGTTTTAGTGCTGTGCTTTACTCTGGAACCGTAATTTTGTCTTATTTGGAATTTGATACACTGTTTTGACTTTTGAATTTTCATATTTGACAAACGTTTTACTAGCAAACGTATGAACAATGTGTTTGTATCATTTATTTCTCACCAAAATCTAAAAATGGTTTAAAAATGCAACCAATATGGCGGCTTTCCAACAGTTTCCAAGCGCCCTCTCGAGGCTCCATTTAAAAACTGCAACTCACAGGTGTAATATCAGTGGTTAGTACAAGAGCTAATGGCGATCCGACCTAACCTCAAAGTAATTGGCGGGGTAATGGAAGACGGAGACAGAGACATCAACAGCGGTGACTTTGCATCCTCCCACCCTTAAAAGCTTCTCAGACCGAGATACATATCTCCACCCCTGCATACATTACACCCGGTCGCGGAAAATACACCCCCTGACGCTGCGTTTTCACTAATTTCTTCCACCCCTACTCGAGATGGTACGGCGAGATTATGTCGGTCAAGTGTCACGCGTTGCCGCATTTCGATGAATCGATCGTTAAAAGGGTAACACCTTCCGAGATAATCGAAAGTTGCGAATAGAGTGTCTTTGAGGCTTGTCAACCGGGGTTATTATATTAATGTGCTCGGCGACTGTGAACGCTAATGGAACTTTGACCGACAGATAGGCTATTTCAGAGGAAAATCAGTCAAAACGACGTACAAAAGGTCCGAACGCTTCTGTAGAACATAATTACTACTGTATTTGATTAATTACGGTCTTGCGTGCTAACAAAGGTTAATTCTTTGCAGTTATATTTTGAAACTTCTCTTTTTCGTAAAATGGGTTAGCAATAGCTACGCGAAGTAAAAACAAAACTTTTATCTCCAAAATTTTATAACCAAAATTTGATTTTTTATCCAACAAACACTTTTGGTTCCGTACAGACTTTAATTATTCACATTTTATAACAGTAATGATTCCAAACGCTATATGAATTATGTTTATTAGGTACAGAGAAATGAGATGGGTTTTAAAAAAATTAAAAGCAAACATTTTTTTTTGAATGTTCAAAGTTTAATTTTTGTAATTAATTGTGCTCATCTTTGGAGGCTAAAAAAATTGACCGATTTTGATATTTCCCATTTACCGGGACAATTTACACAGTAGTTTTAGTTGACTTCAAATTAAACAAAAAACGAATGTGAATCAGTCATCATTAATAGTAAACTTAAACTAATTGGAAAACAAACAATTATGGCAAAACCCAAAATAGGAGAAGTTTAAAATAATCGCGGTGTGGGGCTTTTTCGTTGACGTGTGGAAAAGAATTTACAATTTTTTTTTTCTTACAATTTTTGAGATTATTTTCACCGTTATAATCTGCATATATTATTGCATCGCAATTTATGAAAATTGTAACGTTAGTAAATTATGACTTTTTTTAAAGAAATTGCCACCATTTTGAAACGGTTGAACGGATTTTTCTGAAAAACGAACTTGACCATGTTATTTTTAAAATAGATTTTTGTGAAAAGTTTAAATCAAATCGGAAGAAATTTGATTGGCGTTTCAAAATGTCTGTCGTGAATTTTTCTGTAACTTTTTTAAAATTTGATTTCACTGTAGTAATGACTATGGCTCAGATATTTATTTAAATAAATATTTTACGATTTTTTCTGATAAATAAATATCTAAATATTATTCAATATTTTCAATTTTCTTCCTAAGAAGACACGAATATAAATATTAATACAATTTTCCAATGAACCGATGTTATAACTGAACTTTAGGCCTACAGATAACAGTTGAAAAGGAAAGTGAATAATGAAGCGAATGAATTATTCCTTCAGAATTAAAATTAAAAACAATAAAAAAATTACCTTGTCTATATAACTTCTAATTTGAAAACATTTCAACAATAATATAAAACTTGAAAAAAAGAATGTTGCTCTCTCAAGTACATTGGAACTAATACTATTACTGGAGCTTAAGTCATGTCCAGGTAAAATCGGAGGCTGAATCATTTGAAAATTTGAAGCGATACTAAAAAAAAATCAGAGTTATTCGATTTTATTACAGATCAGAAACAAGCTTCTTGGGATGAAGGAAGACGAAAATGAAGATTTTGAAGTGTTAAAAGATTTAGGCCCTTCAGACATTTCAGAGTGTAAATATGCTTCAAATACTGATATGCATAGAAGCTTCACGCATTATAAAACTTTGTTTCGAGATAATCGAAAAAGTTTTACTTTCGACTAGTGTCAACAAATGATTTTTCATATAAACTTGGTTTATTGTAAATTGTACCATTTGTATGGGTTTTGTGTATTACAAAATGTTAGTAAATATTAGTTTTAGTAAGTATTCCCCCTTTTTTGTTAGATGTTATATTTAAATACTTGCTTTTTAAAATAAATATACGGGCCATAGTAATGACAGTTCAAATGTAACTTTGTACAGGTTTTAAAATTGCTTAAAATCAGAGTTTTAAAAAGTCTTAGGTTAAAAAGTTAATATTTTTAAAATTTAGTATGGCATTATGCTAGCATACAATATCTTCAAGTTATTATTAAAACCAATTTTTACCTTTGTTTACGCTATGTTATTGAATGTGGTAAATTTTTGAAAATACGCTTCCATCAAGTTAGTGAAACAGATGTGCATTATTTAATTTTATCTGTTAAACATGAGGTAAAGAAATGTAACACTTCAAGAAGTTTTTTTTCCAAAAAGGGCTAATTATTGTCGGCTAATTATTTCCGGTCGTTGGTTCAAGCACGCGAGAGCAGAAGTGCTTGTTTTTCTTATATCCGATGCTTGTGATACTTCGCCTTGCACGACATCGGATGACATCTCTCTCAAGGCGGCACGAATACAAAGGGGACACAAATAGATGCGTAGGGTGAAGGATGGAGGATGGAGGACTCTGTTTTGCATCGGTCAACAACAACATGCCTGTGACGGTGTGGCGGCACTCACCCGGACAAACAAGGCTCAAGTGGTCGCCGGCAGAAGCACTCACTTTCTCACATAAATAACGTCTGTGGCCTATAAGCTAGCACACGCTGGATAATTTTGTTACTGAATTTTAATAATTATCGCTGTTTCGCTGATAATCAACGATAAACAAATTCCCAATAATATTTTGTATTTAATTTTATACTTTTTGAAAATCAGATGTCACCTTGTTAAAATCTGCACTAATTACTACTTTAAATTTAAAACTTGAGTATTTAAAATGTTAATTAAATGAAAATGTTAATAATAATATTGAATATTAGCGGAATATAAAAAACTTACTCGATATCAGAAGATAGTGTCCAAGTAATTGTTATTATGTGCCGCTATGAACGCTGCAAATTGCAAGGATAGGGGTGGAGATGTTTGAAGAAATATACAATAGGCTATTTAACTATAGTTTAACACTCTGCCGCAAGATGCCACCAGCAGCGAGCTCTCATAATGGTTATCATTTAAACACTTTTTTAGGTATGCAGTGTTTATTTTTATTTTCACTTTTTATGTAATTGTAAAATAATATTTTAAAGCCTTTTCTAGAATTAAACTACGCACATTATTTCTTACTGGCACCTTTATTCAATTTGCAGAATTTTTCAACACACAGATGAATCTTAAAGAACTTAAGCGACCAAAATACGCATCGATCCATCAAAATCTCAAGTTCGATTTGTTAACAGTCACCAAATTTTCTTTGCATAGTAGCCTAAGAACGTAAACAATTTAAATTGCGGTTAAATTTGAAATTGTGATTGTTCACTTGGCAAACCATTCTTAGTTACCTTGTTAACTTTTGTTCCATACACTAAACGCCTAATAGTTAATATTTTTTAGCTCTTAGACATAAATATCTAAAAAAAGCCTTGAAAGTTTTTTTTCATACATTGATTTTTATAATTTTAGGAGAAGAATGTTCTGTCTATATTAGCGCAAAGCATTATTTTCAAATCTCACTTTAAAGATTCCAAACGATAAATCGGGTTTACCCAGATAACAAAATTTTGTAGCTCATATACAGGTTAAAGAAAGAGAGCAATCAACTGTCGGCCGTCATTATTTGCACTCGCATAATTAGCATAACGAACAAAGTCATAAAGCTTGCTCGTGGAGGAGGCATTGTTTCAATAAATCATTAACGAGCGCAGCGAACAACGAGCTTGCCTAATTAATCACACGAAGGCCACCTGTCTATTATTATTCCATCAGGGAAACGTAACACACTAAGTACTACGCTGACGCACATAGCCTACAATTAGCTAGCCTTCTTTAATACATCCGCTGCTACCCGGGGCAGTTCCTCCAATAGGAGACAAGTACCACCGGAACGTATTTTCTACTTTCGTCTGATATCGCTACTGAATATCTCCGATCATTGTTGGATAGTTAATACGTCATTTTATTTTAACAATTAATATATTCGGCCGCCATTTTGGACCCGACTTAAGTTAACTTTTACTTTTTCTCTACAGGAAGTAAACAGTTAAACAATAATGATTGTGAAAAAATCGATTTTTAGATTTATATATCATAGCCTATTCGTTTTTAGGTTTTCTGAATCTATTCTCCTTGGATTATATTACCTGCCGCCGATCACTGGTTATATATCAGGTTTTGAAAGTGTCCTGTTGGGGTTGATGACATCGTGCAGTCATGCTGATGCAGACTTACTGGGACCAGAAACATTTGACTACTTTCTAGACTGACATATTTTATTTTTACAATATGAATATACTGACCGTTAATGCCACTCACTTCTGCAAACGCTTCTAGGTATCATTGTTGTTACTGATCCATCAGGCGTACTCCACCATGGACAGTTGCCTGCCCCGGATCTCTCCCCCATGATCTTATTTACTGTGTTTATGCAATAAAATGTATAAAACCTCCGCCTAAGTACTTGAAAATAGAGGTTATAATAATTTTAAATACGGAGCATTTTCGGCCTGTGCGAAATCTAAACCTTGCTACATAATCCAAAGCCTTGAATCACAGATCAAATTCGCCAACATATTAATAGTCGCGATTAATGTTACCGCAGATTGGAAAAACTTGTAATTTGCAGCAGCATCTAAGAATAGAGTAAAACATGAAATTATAAATTCAAAATTAAGATATTTCTATATATTGTTTAGATTTACAAAATCTTCAGTATTATGGCGTTGTGTTAGAGGTTAGGATATGGCAAGGTGCTAAGTTCAAATCCTGTAATGATTTGAATCAACCCATTAGTATAAACGATCAACCCGTTAACAATATAGTTTCAAAACTTCAGCATAATATTCTGAATTTGGCTAGTGGTTTCAATTTCTCTCCTGATTGGAGCTCGGATGTTGTCAGGGCTATTGATGGATTGATCAATAATGCCGTTGGTGCTGACGGTACTCCTATTAAATTTGTAAAGGGCTCCATTGAAACGACTTTATCGGTTGTCACTAAGCTATTATTTTATCATTAAAATGTACCTTTTTCCGTAGGTATGGAAACGTGTATTATTTGGATCTCTCAACAAATTCCAAATCACCAATTCTGCAGGAATTGCTGACTACACGCCTGTAAGTATTTTGCCATCTCTCTGTAAATGGTTCTACCCCCTCTATCTCTCTCTCCCTCTCCGTGTAGATGCACACGAGCTTCTGACAGCAAACGTTGTGATTCCGAGTAGTTTATCTATGAAAGTTTATCAAGTTTATCTATGAACATTTCTATAAACGCATACGTCTCCTGTTCTAATAATAATAATAAAGTTTTATTGACATGTTATTATATAGAAGAAATGCCTCTCCTTTCAGAGGTGAACTAAGTTGTTATAAATGTGCAAAACAATGGTTTCCAGTGGTACCAAACATAAATACAAAATATAAAAACTAAAACAGAGAGAAATAATAAACATATATTTAATATTTCCTTTTACAAAAATTTAGTCTGTATAGTCCTTTTTTTAACTCCGAACCACAGCATTCTTCTCCTAGCTTACATGCTCTATTTCTCACTTACTTTATCTACTAAATTCATGCCTCCATTGTGGTTCTGGTCTTCCTTTCTTCCTCTGCTTGTTCCTGGGATATCCCCAACAATGGTCTTGCTATCTTGAACGTGTCCAGCCCATTTCCATTAACATGTGTGTCTCACCAAATTCTTAAGTTTCACCTTCATCACTAGCTTTTTATTTCTTATTTTCTCCTTTTGATTAAATTCCTTCTTACCATCCTAATTGAGTGATTTCCGATCTGCTATATCTAAGATGTTTGTGATAAAAGCATGGCATCCATATAAAGTACCTGGAGATTCATAGCTCAATATTACCTTAGCTTTCGATTGACTTGAGAAACTAACTTTAAAGATTTTTCTAAGTTAGACCAAAAAATTTTTCCATCCTGAGTTTATCCTGTTGTTCACTTATATATTGCCTCTTTACTGAAACGATAGGCTAATATTTGACCCAAATATTTAGTTTTCCACGTATTCAATGTTAGTTTTAGGGATTTTCGCCGTGTTTTGTCAGGATCCAGTTTCAGTCCTCTACTTTTACTCAGTTTTGCCAGTTCTTCCAACATTTCCTGAAGATTTTCACTCCTGTCAGTCACCATCACTCATCAGGAAACCTCAAATTTGTTAAACAGTATGCATTTGCACTGATTCCTTTATGTAGACAATGTAAGTCTCTGAAGACTATTTATAAAACAAATTAAAAAGTTATGTTCTAATTATCTGGTTGAAAATCAGAATCAATTTCATCTAAATATGCGCAAACCAGTTTTGACGCAGTGGTTTTACATAACTGATTTAAAGAATTCATCAGGTAGGAAAATCGATTAATTCGTTTCAACTAAAATAAATTTTGATGCAGGCCGCCTCGGTGGCCTAGTTGATAGCGTACTGGGCTTTCACCCCGAGGACCCGGGTTCGATTCCCGGCCAGATCTTGGCATTTTCATACGCTATAAATCATCCCATCGTCTGCATTAGTCCAAGTGTACACAATAGTCGGACGTTAACTCCCCCCCCCCAAAAAAATGGATGCAGATTTTAACGCTGTTTTCGTTTGTAGATTTTTTTCCCGGCGAAAAACCGTTAAGGTTATCATCGCCGATTCGTTAGTAGAATCAGATTTTCAAAAAATTTCATATAAAAAAAGGCGTACACTTGTATCACGTTAGCCAGACAACGTGACTGCCCACCAAAGTGTTTTTCACTTTTCACTCTTCCATAGTTGACCTATTGTAGTTACCCCGTGTTCTATTAGTTACCACAAACTATAAGACAAGCAACACTTGAAGACTCGTAGCTTCAGCAAGGTAATTTCACCTGAGTATTCCTTTCCACCTGACTTGACCACTGCCGGAAATGGCAGAGACGTGTACAGTACTGAAGACACTTCCTTTACACAACAAACTGCTTAGGCCTAATTACACTCTCGATCGATAATCCTAGGCGTAGACTTAGGGCTAACCATCACTAATGAATCACACAGGGCCTGGTTACAAGGGAAAGTTCGCAATTAGGCTGCACTAATGTGAATTGGTTGAAGAGTCAATTTGTGATTTGCATAAGAGCAAAGAGAAAGACGGTGAAACTCTCACTAACAAAAGTATTAGTAGATTGTCAGTAAGATAATGCAACCTAATCCAAGCAAGACATTGTAGACGTTTTCGCAGTAACAAAAGCCAACAAAATTGTATCGCTTCCACCACAATCATAATAAAAGACTAACAGAATGTAATTAAAAATATTTCTAATAATTAGTTTTATTGAATATCAATAGTTTTCTCAAAAATATTAACAATAAATGGGTAAAGCTATGCATTGGATGAAATAAGTGTAACTGTTGAATCCAAGAACAGTGCACAAGTAATCATTAGCACATTTTTTCTTCTTTTATATGTTTCAATGTCTTTACTTTGTACCAATTATTTTTTTTATAGTTTTTTCGAGTTATACCAGTAATGTTTTTTGTATTTGCTATGTTTGAGTAAAAATTCTTCAGAATAGACATAAAATATTTTTCAACAAATCAAACATAACCGCTGTCTTAATGAGTCATTTATATTGGCCGATTTTCCTGTTCCGTTGGTTTTTGAACCGAAATTTTCAAAAATATAATTATTAATAATCTTAATCAAATCTTTTTTTTTAAATCACGTATTATATTATTTTTTCTATAACATGTTTTTCAAATTTTCAACTGTCAAAAAATTAGAGGTAGAATGTCAAGAAAAATATACAAAGTATTACTATATTCAGGATAATGATCTGCCTTCCCTAGCTTCGTCATATAAAAAAGCTCTTTATATGACATTTTATAAAGAGCTAGGGAATGCTAGTTCGTTGACGAAGCTAGGGAAGGCAGATCATTATACTGAACATAGTGATAATAATCCTAGCAGAAAAGAAGAAGAATATAAAAAGAAATACAAAATATTACTACATTTCAAATTTTAGTAAAATAGGTCCAGCCGGGCATTTGAATGAATGAATGGCTTTCTAGGGTTACGATTAAACTGCTGCCTTTGTAAATCTACTGCACCCACTTTACATTCTACATTCGCGAGTCCTCCACCAACACGCGAGTCCACCTCTTCATAAAGTCTAAGAGTTGGAAAGGGTTCGAGGTAAATGGTGACTTCCCAGTTCATTACTGATGTGCTTGCTGATGCTTGCTCTGCTAATTGCCTTTCAATTTTTTCCCTTACCATGTAGGTCCCTTCATTTCCCCCCTTACCTATCCGTTATACCATGTCCCTTATCACGGAGGTTGTGCTGCATTCAGCCAGCTTTTTGCTCTGCAGTGAGATCCCGTTCTTTCTATTTACATTACTCATTGGAAACTGAGTAGCTAGGGAAATCATTCATCCATCAGCACGGATCGCTTACACTTTGGAGTTAGTCAACTTATGTAGAGTAGTGTGTGTGTGTGTGTGTGTGTGTGTGTGTGTGTGCGCGCGTGTGTGTGTGTGTGTGTGTGTGTGTGTGTGTGAGAGAGAGAGAGAGAGAGAGAGAGTATTTGTATGGCGTACTTAGTGAGCTCCAGCGTCTGGTTACACACCAGCTCTCTGAGCTCCAAATTCACTCCGAGCTCCATATCCCCCCCCGGAGCTCGGTTTGAAGTAATATTGAAATCTTTTTTTTTTTTGTTTAACGTCCGACTATTGTGCACACTTGGGCTAATGCAGACGATGGGATGATTTATAGCATATGAAAATGCCAAGTCCTGGCCGGGAATCGAACCCGGGTCCTCGGGGTGATGGTGTACGCTATCAACTAGGCCACCGAGGCGGCCTAATATTGAAATCGTGATCAGGGCAGCCAACTTAGTAATAAACTAATAAAATATCATATTTTTATTCTGAAACCCAAATTGGCTAATTGAACTTAATACTGTGTGAAAAAGTGTATCCACCAGACTGCGCCACTGTAGGTTCTTACATACTTATACCCAGCTAACTGATCTCATCAACCAAAACGAGCTCCAGTTCGTGTGTGACGTACGAGTAGTGTACGCGTGCTCCGAGCTCCATCTCTCGTTTTATTGAAATCACTTGAGAAGCAGCGTTTTAATTCATTGGATGTTTAGGAATTACTTGATTGTAAATGATGCCATTACCAATGATAAAAATAGTTCTGCTCATGAAATATTTGGACATTAATATTATTATTTTTCTGTTTCCAATTAAATTAAGAAAGGTCTGTAGATACACTAATAATAAATGTTAAAACAATTAAGTACTAAATTGTACTGAAGTTGGCACAGTTTGCTAGTGACTATAAACTGAGTTACAGTATAAGGTGATTCCTGTCTAAATCCGATTTTATTTTATGGTTCTTGAGAGTGGATTTATATACTACATGATCACAATTTTCTTATTTCATATCTTAATACGTCCCATTTATAATATTTTGTTTTAAGTTATGACTTTACCTTTCAAAATACGTTTAAACAAAGGTCCTACCGTTTTTTAGTATTATTTTACTTGTTTTATTTCATACTTGTGTTATAAATTATTTTTTATTAAACTGTCTACTTAATTTAATGGTGTGTTCGTTATTTTTAAGGCACAAACAAATTTCGAAGTAATTTGTTATGCAGTATTATGATTAAATAAATAAAATTTATACAGTATATATAAAATTCAATCTAAATGAGAGTATAGGTTTAGCATATTAATTTAAATATATAGGTAAGTGTAATTGTGTATTAATTGCGTAATTGTGTAAAAGTGTATTAATAAGTTAATTGTGTACAAACTGGCTGTAGATTAATCACTAACTTTAGAAAAGTTCAATAAATTTACAATAATTACATAATTTTGTTCGATGTCGTGTCGTATATTAATATATATTAAGAGGCAGCTAGTAAAGTGAATATATCTTAGTCCAGTGGTCGGCAAACCGCGGCTCTTTGACTCCTTGGCTGCGGCTCTTCCGCGAGATCTTTAGTACAGGCACGGAATATTATTTATTAACTTAGCCGCCTCGGTGGCTTAGTTGATAGCGTACTGGGCTTTCACCCCGAGGACCCGGGTTCGATTCCCGGCCAGGGCTTGGCATTTTCATACGCTATAAATCATCCCATCGTCTGCATAAGTGTGCACAATAGTCGGACGTTAAAAATATATATATATATATTCATTAACTTTTCTTGTAAGAGATGAGTAAACTTTTTTAAACGCAAGCCTACAGAAATTTTTTTTCGATGTTAGAAGAAGTAATTTCATTCGAAAACAAATTGTTGCCTTTTGCCGAAGATTTTGAAGAGAAACTCTAATAAACTTCCATGCCTATTGAAATATTGTCTAGAAAATAAGTCCAATATTGACATTTGCTATTTCAGAACAACACCGTTAAATATGAAGGAAGCTTTTCTCATCAGGTTCAAAGGCTTTAATAACAGCAACGCGACGTTAGTCTTTATAAAAAACCTGTAAATGCCACGGTAACAGAAATAAAGTTTTCGCCCTTTAATATTGATATTGGTAACATTAAAATGCAGTTGCTTGATTTAGAAAATATAGAATTGTGGAGCTAAAAATTCAAGCATCTTTATACCGATTTAGAGACAACATACAAACCTGAAACCCTTACTTTCCAAGGAAATGCAAGGCCATTGTTCACATTAGTGGAGTATTTGTAGTATTTTTAAGGATACTTTTTATATTATTTAACTTGTTATATTTTTAAATAAATATTATCTATATATAAGTATGGTACCAAGTTTTATTTAATGTACCGTTAGTTAAACTAACACATATTTAGCAAAGGCAAGCTCGAGAGTGTACTTTTAATTTTAATTATTTCTATAAAAATGTCTCCACTAAAGCAAAGCTTAAATTTAAAAAATGGCTCTTTGAATAAACTTCAATTTTCTGTTATTTATATTTGGCTATTTTGGATGACAAGTTTGCCGACCATTTGTCTTAGTCCATAGGCATATAGGCCTATAGCATTTACAAAGGGCGTTTACAACTAATGAAGGGTATAGATTAGCCCTACTTAAGCTGGGGAGGTTCGGGGACTTCCTTTGGATTTTTAAAAACTTTTACGCTAAATGGCCTACTAAGGGTAAGTTTTTGTAAACGGCTAAAACTTGAGTGATTAGTGAGAAATATGATGTTTTTAAATACCTGTAAAATATGATTTTACCTTTCAAAATACGTTTACACAAAGGTCCTACCGTTTTTTAGTATTATTTTACTTGTTTTATTTCATACTTGTGTTTTAAATTATTTGTTATTAAACTGTCTACTTAATTTAATGTTGTGTTCGTTATTTTTAAGGCACAAACAAATTTCGAAGTAATTTGTTATGAAGTATTGTGATTAAATAAATACATTTTATACAGTATATATAAAATTCAATCTAAGTGAGAGTATATGTCTATACCATATTATAATATCATTAGTGACGGTAGTTCAACTTGACTAAAAAAAGTAAATTCCACTAAGGGCTTAAAGCAAATGGACTCGTACTCGTCCTCAGCGCAGGTCTTGTGCTGTGCGCTATAATTAATAATTGACTTTTTTCAATATTCTTTCCAGAGTACTTCCGAGCATTGTGTAAGATGATCTTTCTAATATTTTAGAGGCGCAATAAAAATATTTTTTTTACTTAACTCCTAAGAGATCTACAGTTGGCCTAAATCTTAAACTTTAAATCTATTTATCGGTTTATTTGTAAGGTAATACAAATCTGTGAAATTTAAGATAGGAATACGTTCAATAAGATAATTGTACACAAAATTCAGGATACAGTAATTAATGTTCGCGGCACAATCGGGACACAATCCTGACACCAACAGCTTGCGGGAGGAAATATTTTATAAATTGTTGGCGATATTTCTTGTCTCTATAGACATGTCAATCTTACAAAGCTGTAAATATAAGAGGTCTTTAGACATAAACATTAAATTTGTGATAATAAAGGCTACATTGTTTACAATTACAAATATTTTGAGAATGTACATAAACACAAATACGGGACGTGCGGCTGGCACGTTTTGTCTACCTAATACTGTTTGAGCTTATCTACTGAGCTTACAAAGAAACTGAGTTATTGGTATTCTTAGTCATCGGTTTCTGTAAATATGTAACCATTTGTGACTAAAAATATACCCTAATTTTAAAATACAATATTTGATTGTATCTATATACCGTGATTGTACTGTATTCCTTTCAATCTAGAATACAAGCTCAAATAATATGGGTATGGTTCGCGCTAAATTTGAATGCTTTACACTGCAGCCATAGATTTGTTGTGATACGTTATCAACTACATGGAGTAAACATATACGTAAAGCACCAATAATACTGTGAAAAATGAGTGTTTTCTTCGAAATCATTTCCTTTAGGTTATGGAAACTAAACAAATATTAAATCAGTCTGAAGATTTCAAATGAGTATGAAAGCTATGAATGCTACAGTTATACTATGTAGTAATTTTAAACACAAGGCCTACAAATCATTTTGCTAGTATTTTAATCTAATTTACAAACCAAATTTAATTAATGGTATAATGAGTTAATATTGGTGAAAGTGTTCATGTTGAGCCTAATTTTTGCAAATGTCCTCCATGACAAAAATGATTGTCTGGTCGTATGTTAAAAGTAGTTGATTAAAAATACAACCTCCGTAAGTCGTTAAAGCTTTATAATTATTGTATATTACAAGTAATTGCTCCATTTATTAGACTGTGAGTTACCTAAAAATCGCAAACCTAACATTTCTATAGTTATTGTTAACTTCCGGAAGTGTCCAAGTAAAACATTTACCAACTACTTTTGTTTATATTTTTTTTATTTTCCGTAAGAATTAATATCTTCATTCATAAGAAATATTATCATTTTGTGAAAATATGGAATGAATTAAAAATTAATGTAGGAAATCTAACATTCGAATAAAAAAAACCAGAATGAATACCAATAAATTTAACCAAGATATATACATTTAATTAATTGAGGTAAGTCAAAAAAAAGGTATATATACATATACATATACATATATATATATATATATATATATATATATATATATATATATATATATATATTATATAGCCGCCTCGGTGACCTAGTTGATAGCGTACTGGGCTTTCACCCCGAGGACCCGGGTTCGATTCCCGGCCAGGGCTTGGCATTTTCATACGCTATAAATATCCCATCGTCTGCATTAGCCTAAGTGTGCACAATAGTCGGACGTTAAACACACCGATAATAATTGTATTACAATTGTATTAAATGCAAGATTTATTGTGGATCGCACAAGTCAGAATAGACCTACATGACGCAGAAATAGACTCAACAGACGTTGAAGACAGGCACGTATACAGGAGAAAGATGCTCGGTTGGAAGGTCCCAGAGAATGAAATCCCAAAGAGAGCAGGGGTAAAATGGACGGAGGAGCGGAAGAGGATCCATGGGGACAGGATGAGGGAGGTGTGGAGGATTAGAAGGAACAAGACATGAGTTGGAGTGCTTTGCGTGATCCAGCAGGGTCTATACGCAAATAATAATAATAATATATATTATTGTATTTATAAAAAAATAGAAAATTATATATCATTGTCCCATTCATCACTAATACAGAAAGTCAAAGTACAATTATTTGAATGTTATTGGAGGTTTCAAGCGATTTGTATATAGCCAAGAAATAATCACTTTATACTTAATTATTGTTAAGATCTTCACATTTTATGTCTTTTCACTATAAAAGACTCTGGCTAAGATCTTCAGTGAGATCTTAAACCGGTTATGTATATCCAGCTGTTACTTTATAAACACAACAATAATATAATTTGTGAAATATTGAGCTATTTGAATCTATTCGTGACAACTATCTTTAAAAATGAATCCATTTAATTGAACCGAATGAAAAAATGCTATTGCTGTTGGAAATATTTATTAGCCTAAGTAATAAATATAAATAATAATAATAATAATAATAATATAAATAAATATTTATTACTTAATATTTATTAAGTAATGAGATGTTTTCAAAGAGCCTTAAAATTATTGTCCATACTGGGCTATATGTCTGCAAATTATGAGATCAGTGCACATTTAATGAGCCTACTTCTCAGTTATCCAATTGTAATATGTAAGACCTCAATTGCGATAAAAGAATTGGTGAAAATAAACTTATTGCAATATTTAAAATTTAGGATTTCGAAGATCAAATTACTTTTTTCGAGATTTTGACAAAATTTACTTCAAAATTTTATTCGGAAAAATAACATTTTTTTGAAGTAATACTAGGCCTACTGTAAAAATCGGCCGCCATTTCCAAACCGTTGAAACACTTTACGGTGTCACCAGTTCACGAATTCATCCAAGTAAATAAAAGAAGAAAGGTTTATAAAAATTTTATGAAAATCAAAATTCATTCCAGAGTTATCCCACCAGCTAACAAAAAAATAAACTGACACTGGATTCGTGTTCTATGATTCAGGATCACATGTCATATTAGCATAGTTGGTATTACTTGTAATATAGCTTAATAGCTTTTTTTCAAAAAGAGAGAATAACTAAAAAGAAAGATTTTAAACATTCTATTGAAAATTCATAAACAAGTAAATAATGGTATAATAAAATTTGAGATGTACGTCATATTCTACTCAAATTAAACTTATAGGCCCTACCTCAAAATACTTAAAATTGTTTATGATCTTTAAATTATTTTTTAGTATTACAAAAAAATTCAAAATAATTCAGAAATAACTTTATTAAAACTTTTTACTATTTAATATTTTGTTAGTACAATAGTAAAACTGTAACCAATGATAGCCTCGTTTCGAAAAAATGTCAGTTGCCTGGCGATATGGCGAAAATAAAATACAAGCAAACTCTTTTGAAGTTGTTACGGTAATATTATGTGAATCTAAGCTTGTATTTAGATCTAGAAATTATATTCAGTATTGGATAATAGCATATAACAGAAAACCAAACGGAGATTCGAAGTAACATTACAAAATCACAATGTACACGTAAGATGTGTAGGTCTATGTTGGTACCGTGTCATCATATTGGGCAAGTAAATGTAGAGACATTTAAGTTACTTTGAAGCGATAATATAAGCAAAAAGGCAATAAGGAAGTAGTGCGTCTGCGTAAATGCGGAACTCAGTGCCTAAATTGTGCGTGTGTGTGTATAAGGGAGCCTGTGAACTTATCCTACATACCGGAGCTCACTTCAAATTGAAGTTACGTGTGAGAAAATCTTAAGATTTTTTTAGTTTTGAGGTGCTGGTTATAATCAGGGATATTTTAGAAGAAAAGGTGAATGAGGTATTTTTCCTAAAACTACTGGAAGTGGGGGAACTCGGAATGGCTAAGTGTGATATAGGAACTCGCCTAGTACGCCAAGCACGTATGTGTGTGTGTGTGTGTGTGTGTGTGTGTGTGTGTGTGTGTGTGTGTGTGTGTGTGTGTGTGTGTGTGTGTTGAATAAATGATATGAGCGACTTCAGCTGCCTCCGCCAATAGCTTACACAACTTTCTAGGCACCACTTTGTTAAAAAATGAAGGTAAATTGAAAAATAGCCACTGAAACTCCATTTTATACAGTACAACACTTCCATAATAATATACCCTTGGCTTATTAATTCGAAATAAAAATAAAAGGTTGAACCGACTAAATTAAAAACTTTAGTTTTGGATTTATATAGAGGCCTCTATGAGGTGAATACTGGAAATAAATTGAAACAAAGTTACGTTTCAACAGTAACGTATTTCACTTTTATAAGTTTTTGTTATCTGTAAATACACAGATTGTCAACTAGTACACAGAATTAACGGCGACTATTAAAGTAGGCCTAACACTAACTACGTAAAGGATA
>CM040191.1:38575640-38615640 GCA_022606455.1 Callitettix versicolor | reverse complement strand
GATTAGGCCAAAATTGCTAAAGCCAGAGTTGCCACACACATACACAAAGTTTGAGTTAAGGTGTATACAAGAAAATTCAGGCCTCCTGTATAGGCCTATATACATACATACTAGGAGAAACCATTGCTGTTCATGGGCCAACACCACCAAATTATTTAAACTGTTACCACAGAAGTCAATAATGAACTTAATTTTTATTTGTTATTGTTTTATGTACAGCTGTTATGAAAATTATACTGTTACTAGCTGTAACCCGTTGCGGCTTTGCCTGCAATTATAATGTAGGCAATAAAATTTATAGTCGATTTTCAAAATCAGAATAGGTTCATTTCATTTTGATATATTTCTATATACAATATTATAAGATTTATGGTTTTCGGCCAAGACATATAAAATTTTTGCTACTCGATACTCTAAAACTGGGTCCCGTCATATTTTAATAAAATACAGTATTATTAAAAAGTCACTATTATACAATTAAATTGGATTATTATTGTGTTTATCTCAGGTACCTAAACCGTGTTCATACCAAATGTAATATCAATTGGTCCAGTAGTTAAAGTGTGATTGAATAACAAACAAAATAACAAAACAAACTTTCAGGAATATAATATGATTAGCTGTTACCCGTCACGGCTTTGCTCGCATTCATAATATACATTAAAGGTCACGTATCACCGTGTAAGGACCAACAACCGTGTCAGGTTATGGTGTATTTTTTTTTAAATAAAGGTTTTTAACGCATCACCGTGTTAGGCCTAACAACTGTGTTAGTTAAGTTATGGAGTACTTTTTAAAAAAAAATAAAGTTTTTTTCCTGAATCACCGTATTAGGTCCAACAACCGTGTCAGTTAGGTTTGGAGTACTCTTTTTAAAAAAATAAATAAAGGTTTTTTTAATGCATCACCGTGTTATGCCTAACAACCATGTTAGCTTATGGAGTATTCTTTAAAAAAAATATAAAGTTTTTTTCACGTATCACCGTGTTACGAACAACAATCGTGTCAGTTATGTTATGGAGTATTTCTTTTTTTTTAATAAAGGTTTCTTTAACGCATCACCGTGTTAGGCCTAACAACCGTGTTAGTTAAGTTATGGAGTACTCTTTAAAAAAAATTATGGTTTTTTCCTGCATCACCGTATTAGGCCAAAAAACCGTGTCAGTTAGGTTATGGAGTACTATTTTTTTAAAAATTAATAAATGGATTTTTTAATGCATCACCGTGTTAGGCCTAACAACTATACTAGTTAACTTATGGAGTATTCTTTTAAAAAAATATAAATTTTTTTCACGCATCACCATGTTAGACCTAACAACCGTGTCAGTTAAGGTTTGGAGTACTCTTTAAAAAAATAAAGATTTTTTCACATATCACCGTGTTAGGCTTAACATCCGAGTCAGTTAGGTTATGTAATATTCTTTAAAAAAATATATAGGTTTTTTCACGCATCACAGTGTTAGGCCTAACAACTGTGTTAGTTAAGTTAAGGAGTACTCTTTAAAAAAAAAAAAAAGTTTTTTTTCATGCATTACCGTATTAGGCCAAACAACTGTGTCAGGATATGTAGTATTCTTTAAAGAAATATAAAGTTTTTTTCACGCATCACCGTGTTAGGCCTAACAACCGTGTCAGTTAGGTTATGCAGTATTCTTTTAAAAAATGGGTTTCTTATCACCCAAAACCCGTGTTAGACTATTTTTATTGTTTTACCGATCTACAACACGTTACCGATTTTCGCCGGTAGCAATTTTGAGGTTATGTTTTTCACTTTTATTTTCGATTTTTATCGTACTTTTCGTGCTTTCATATTTTGGATTCTTGCTTTTGGGCATATAATAAAGCATTTTAGTAACAAAAATATCGAAAAATCCAGGATATGCTATACTGCATATTTACCATTTTTCATATAATGTAATTACACAAATATTGGCACAGTAATATTTTTAATTAATTACAAATACACAGTAATTGTAACATTACAAATGGCACTCTGCATAGGGATTTTTTTACATTTAATATTGAAAATTCAACACAAAGAAACAAATTAGTCAGTTTTGAAAAAAATTTCAACCAAAATAATTGAAAATGTTACATTAAAAGCAATAATTTTGCAATAAATAAAACACAGATTAAGATTTGTAAAATGGGATTAGATCTATGTTCATCTCTGTTGCCTAAATATCATGTCCAGTAATTAAACCTAACTATAGTTAACACATGTCACAAAACTAAATACCAATAATTATTTTGGGCTGGGTAAGTAGTATAATGACGTTTTTTTAAACGGGAATGAGCCTATGTCTATCTCAGATACTTAAACCATATTCGTACCAAATTTCATCTCAATTGGACCAGTGGTTAAAGCGTGATTGAATAACAAACAAACACAAACTTTCAGAAATATAATATGAATAAGATTAAGATTACCATGGAAACCAGTAACGATTAGAACTTAATTATTAAAGAATAAAATAAATACATTATGATTATAAATAGGATATATAATAATTATGTAATATATAAAAATAGGAAAATAAAAATTTCACGAATACAGAAACCCTCATGCGTAAGGTAAGAACAGATAAAAACTGGAAGTCCCCTTGTATCGGGAATCTGCATACTTAAACCCTTAGCCATGAGCCTTTAGCGTATAATGTTCTTTGGTTTGGGATCTGGATGGAATAGGGTAGAACGGTTAGGGGGTGACAGAATGATGAGTTCAGGTTCTGATTCTTCCCTAAGGTTTGGAGGTGGATGTGGATCAGTAGCTTAGGCATGGGCAGGATTCTCCAAGTTCTGTAACAGCCTGCCTCTACGTAGTGGAGTGCTTCCTGCTAGTTACTCATAACGTATGTCCCAACTACTGTATGATTAACTTCATATTTTAATCAAAGTTAGAAAATATTTTCAGAATTAAAATATAACAGCTCTTACGGTCTTCTTGAAACGTAAAAAATCATGTTAACACCAAAGTGCACTGAACCAATACGGTGGCATTATGTTGATGAATACTTAATGTTACGTGTCTTTTTAATTGGATACGAAAGATAATTTATACAGGAACATAAATTAGTGTTTGAGCTTTTAAGTGGTATTGGAATTACGTACATTTTAGCACTGATAACACGATGTACAATATAAGCGTCAGTAATGTGCTGAAACTATTGTGAGGTATATTTTTTAGATTATGCACATATTTTATGTGAATGTGCGTCACTAAATTAGATTTTTTGAAGTCAGCTGTCGAAGTAGAATTGTAAGCACATATGACGATGTATCACCTCATTTACGACATTAACATAATATACAATAGGCCTGTGCGGCAAAACAAATAAATAATGTAAACGTTACACGAACTTTCTCAGGTACATTTAATATATTTTCCGTAAAAAATACGGTTCAGGGATTATCGATTAAAACAGCAAAATCGCCCTAATTTCAAAATTGGTGATGAGAACATGCAATTTTGAAATGATTAAGCTATTAAGAAAATCAATGTTAGTTTTTCGGTATTCGTTTCCATTATTGTTACAACATAGTTAGCATTATTGAATCGTTATCGTAACCATAACCGTAACCATAACCGTAATCGTAATCGAAATCGCTATCTTTATCTTTATCATTATCGTAACATTATCTTTATCGTAACCTTAACCGTTATCGTTATTGTTATTTTCATCGAAATCGCTATCGTTGTCTTTATCATTATCGTAACATTATCTTTATCATAACCGTAACCGTTATCGTTATTGTTATTTTCATCGAAATCGCTATCGTTGTCTTTATCATTATCGTAACATTATCTTTATCATAACCGTAACCGTTATCGTTATTGTTATTTTCATCGAAATCGCTATCGTTGTCTTTATCATAACCGTAACCGTTATCGTTATTGTTATTTTCATCGAAATCGCTATCGTTGTCTTTATCATAACCGTAACCGTTATCGTTATTGTTATTTTCATCGAAATCGCTATCGTTATCGTTACCGTTTCCATTTCCATTACCGTAATCATAATTCTAATCGTTATCATTACTAATATCGTTATTGTTATCGTTATCGTTATCGTTATAGTTAACGTTAACGTTATATGTTATCCGTAACCGTTATCGTTATTGTTATCGTCATCGAAATCGCTATCGTTGTCTTTATCATAACCGTAACCGTTATCGTTATTGCCGTTGCCATCGAAATCGCTATCGTTGTCTTTATCCGTTACCGTTACCGTTACCGTTATCGTTATCGTTATTATTATCATTATCATTATTATAGTTATCACTATCATTATCAATATCACTATTACTGTAATTATAGTTATCATTATCGTTATCGTTATCGTTGTCGTTATCATTATAGCTATCGTTATCGTTATCACTATCATTATCAAACGTCTTCCCAGTATCCATTAGATGTTAACATGTTTTTGACAAGTCTTTCGATAGCCAATTCTCCGACCGTGGCACTGATGCTGTTAAGTGATGCGCTCAATTAGCCTGTGATAGTTAACTAATTGCAATGAATATTTTACGTGTCCTTTTGATTGGATGTAAAAGGTAATTTACACAGAAATGTAAATCTTTTTTGAGCTTTTAAATTGTATTGGAATTAGGTACATTTTAACACTAATAATACACGATGTACAATATAAACGTCAATAATGCTAAAGTGAATTCTACATGATAGCCTCCGATCGTCTTATCACAATAAATGTAAAGCCTTGCCCACGCTAGTAGTAGATAAAACAGCGCAACTGAAATTATGAACAAAGATCTGTGATCATCAATAGGAAATCTGGATCACGGTTGTTAGAATAAACCGTATATTTCAAGCTTAGTGACGTCACAGGCACCAACCCGCAGAATAGGCCAAATTTTAAATGAACAGGTTCATTAACACAGTAATCTGAAGCACTTAATATGCTACAACGTTTTTCACCTTCCACCAAATAAATTACAAACCCTTATAATTTTGTAGTAGGCTTAATATTGTTTATGTAAAAATAAAAAAACAGGTTTTATTTATTTGTTTAATTTTTTTTTACTAAAAAGGACTAGTTAATTACAGGTATGTGTTAAATTATTTTAAACGATAACTATCCGTAAGTAAAAAATTTTCAGACTTTTTAAAAAAGTGACGATTGTCTATTTTTTAAATTAAAAATTCACAAAAATACATAACACTGGAAATAATTATCTTGTTTCAGATTGTACCAAATATGGCCGATTTAGTAGGAATTTTGAAACGAATCTTTTAATGTTAACTTTGGTGAGAGGAGTAAATAGAAAAAAGTCTACCGAACAGAAAAACGAAACGGAAATATGGAACGAATGAGCAAACAAATTTCGTCTTCCTATTTCTGTTTCTTTCTTTTCTTCCTCCTTTTTGATACCAGTACACAAGTATTATATGAAAACATTGTGTCGCTTTGCTTTCGATATTTTTCCTTAGTTGAAGAACACGTGCACGTTGTAACCATTTATTTGATTGTATATTCGAATTAATATAAACGTTCATAACAACTATTGTTAATATTTCTAGTTTTTAACAACATAACCTTCAAGTATTTGTTTATTTAAACAAAACAAGATATTTGTAAACATCTTCAAACTAATTATATATTCCTGCTTCGCTTCTGTCGGTAACTCCCCGCGTTCCACTCGTGTACTTTTTGTTGACCGCAATCCATTAAAAAAAACTAAAACTTGTTTTTAAAAAAATATATTGTTGCTTGATTTGCGTTTCTACTCGAAGGAAAAAATTATAAAGTTTCATCATTTTGCAAAAGAGGAAGTACTGATGGAGAGATATAAAAGCTTCGAAAAGAATTACGAAAATATGGGACCTTGAATTTTGTACACGTAAAATGAATATGTATTAAGGAAAGGTAGGATCAGTGTTGAATATCAAATTAAAGCTCTTTGCAAGTTTGATAGCATTTAGTTTTGGAAACAGAAATTAAATATTATATATAAGTCAAATAGAAGATTCAAAATCATATTTTTACAAAATACTTGCTTCAATTACTGTTTTTTAATCCGTCCCTTTGCTTGCCAAGTAATTTATTTGATTGTAAACCAGCTGTTTCGCTGACGTGATGGGAAGGAATTTCTAAAAACCAACAAATATTGACTTGCATCACAAAAGAACATTTTGATCAAACTTTAAATTAGGCCTAATTTCGGAAAAAGCTTGGTCAAATCTGTTACTCAGCAAAGTCTGTTCGTCAGTTTTAGAATGGTGATAGTTTAAAAACTTGAATATTTATTTAAACTATTGTAAATTTTTTTATTATCGAACTCCATTTTTGCGTTTTCAATCAATTTTTAAAAAAATCTAAGTTTAGGGTTGATTAAAACATTTTTAATAATCGCGGCACGCAGATGTCTCGTTAACGTAATGGAATCAAATTTTGTTACCTTAATAATTTTTTTTTTTTGAAACTCTGATTTCACCATCCTTGATGCAGTTAACAACGCTGATTAAGTTGGTGAAATCAGATTTCAAGACAAAAAGTTACGAGTTTTCGAAGATTCAAATTAGTGGCCATTTTGAAACTGTTTAGTGATTTTATTTAATTAAGGAAGTTATCTCTAAGCTATTAAGAAAATCGAATTTTTTGTCAGGTTTGAATTGTATCGAAATAAAATTGCAAACGTAAGTGTGCCTTCACAAACACACACGCACGCGCGCGCGCGCACGCACACACACGCAATGTCCAAATTATTTTAAAAATTTTCTTAATCTGAATGTAACATTTTATTAGTTTCCAGGCTGAGTGGGTAGGCTATGTGTGATTTAAATACACGGGTGTAAACATTTTGCATAACTAGCGCCCTAATTTGACAGATTGAGTCTGTAATTAAATATAATACAGGCTCTGACACATTAGTCAGCTGTTATCGCCATAATGTTAGCTTTATTCTATAGGTATAATAAAATCCTATAATTTTTTTTCAGTATTAAGTATTAAACCCTGTTTTGCCAGTTAGGTTCAGAAATTTGGAGAATTTTGAATAAATGTTTCTTTTCTCGTGTTTTAGAGATTTTGTTGTGAATTTTCAAGAAAATTTGACAATAAAAGTACTTTTTCTAAGCTGAATTTTATGTTATTTTTAATCCCTTTATGAGATGAATTTTGGAAAATGCTGAAAAATGTATTTCATTATTTGTGTTTTAGAGTATTTATGTTAAGTTTAAAGAAAAATTCGACCAAAAATATATTTGTTCAAATAAAAAGTGTTTTAATTTCTTTTACCCCTTTAGGCTTTAATAAGGTTAAATCATTTCTTAATGTACCACTATATGGCGGTACTAAAGTACCCTGCAAATTTAAAGTCTCTAGTTATTAAATTTTCGGCTGTGCATTGGTCAGTCAGTGAGTCAGGACATTGCTTTTTATAGAGAGAGAGATAAACGGCCTTCAAACATGATCTAGAGGCAGGATAGTTTCCATTTGAAGTTCTCAAGTCTGGATCTTACCATGATATTCAATACCTTTTCCACATGTAAATTTGCCAGATAAAAAAAATATAAACCTATTTTTTTTGTAAGATAATTTAATACTAGTGGTAAATTAAACAAACGTGCCTAATTTCCCTGAAGCCTTTAAATTCGTTTATTATCTAGACAGAAGTTCACTGACGCTAGATCCATCAAAATATACTTTTCTACGATCAACACACTTTCAATAGATTCAAAGTGCTTTGTACAGGGAGAAAGTAAAGGCAGTTTTTTTTTACAATATCAAGTAATTTTCGGGTTTTCAATTTTTACATAACTTTAGTAATTACGCTTCAAAGAGTTGAATGTGAAAAGACAAGAGCACCGCTAAACATAACAAATTTGCTTTATAATCAGACTTTTAACACATTTTTTATTAGCTTTAGTTAACGAAACACGGAAACCAAGTTGGGAAGTAATGAATTCCGAAAGGAGAGTAGATGTTGGTAAGTACTACAATTAACTAGAGACAAGAAGAAACACCTGACGTAATGACCAATTAGGTTAATTCAATTATGAATAATTAATTAAATCACAACCCAAACCTGTTCGCCTTGTTTGTAGGGACTGAGTTGACATCAGAATAAACGTGTTCATAAAGCCACCCACAGCTGTCAGAACTCACTATACTGTACGTGAAGGTCCGATACAAGATAAAACAAGGTCTACAACTGATGCAAATATTAATTAGTATAAACTACAAAAACAAGTTGATGAAAGTGACGTGTGCTATTAAAATTTCGAACGTTTTGTCGTGTTGTCAATCCAATGTCTACGTATGTTTAGGTTTTTTTAAAGCCTGTAAGGTTGTTTTTAGGTTTGTACGTTTTCGCTCTTTTTGTAAGGCTTGTACACGTGAACATCAAGAAAACACGTACGGGGCTTCAAAAACATTTTTGTATCGAACAGAAAATTACGAAACCTGCCGTTATTGTTAGTTAAAACGTGGAAACGTAAATGATGCAAAAACATTAACCAAACTTTGTCACGTTTCATTATTTCACCGGAAATCCGGTTCGGAAGATCTCGAAAACCTTCAAAAATCAACGTAACTTCTTAAAAACCTGTTCATCAAAATTTGGCCTATTTTAACAATATAGAAAAAACCTACACTCTCAGTTTTTCTTTTTTGCTTCATTTCCTTCCAAACTGTAAATTTCTTTTATTTAAAATTTAATACAACGACTTTAGTCATGTCTTTTCTAATGCGACGATTTTCAATTTTCGATAAATTTTTAACTGAATTTCTAGTAGGCCTATATAGTGGTTCAAACATTTACTCTGGGTTTTTATGAACTTTTCATTTAAAATAAAAGTGATCAATATAGTACTTAGCGGTGGTTTTGAAAAAAACTATGTTAAATTGTTTTGACTGAAAAAAGTCTTGAAAATAAAATGTTTAAAGTTTCTGAAGCATCACCAAACCAAGCCAACGTAACGCCAAATCGTTTAATTTTATCTAGCATGTGAGCAGACAAACAGGCACACAGATAACTAATTCAAAACCATTAAACTCGCAGGCCGGGCGGCCACCAAATGCGGAGCGGAATGGAGATGAACGGCAAACCGGAAGCGGAATTCAGTCAGTTTAACGTAATTATATATTTGAAACTAAACAGATTCTAATCAGGTCTACTGTAACAGATTCTAGAAGACTGCTCTGTTTAAAAACCGTAACCTAGGTAACGAGAAATAATAAATTTGAAGTCGTGGTCAGCTTGGTGGGGGAAGCGTAGTCAGCTTTAAAACCGTACCCAGACAGAGTCGAACGTAGCCAGTGACGCCGTTTGTCTCCGATCGGCTCCGTTACGCTTTCAGTAGAGGGAAACATAAAGCGGTAAACAATGGTCAAATTAGGCTTACATTTTGTAGCATTTTCTGCTCCGAATACTAAGCCTATTGATACTACCCTATTGAAAATAACGATTTAAAAACTGTCGGTGAAAAATAGGCGAAAGCCTTTACAATTTTAAGGAGTCGTTATGAATTTATAATTTATTAATTATGTAAGTTTCCACACACTTTAATAGTACATTTTCTTTAAATTTAATTGACCGAGCGAAGCGGGATCTCTGTTTCCACTCGACCGTTCGGCATTTGGTTTGTGTTTTTATTTATTACGCAGTTTTTGCCAAACGTATCGACCGATTGTTTTGAAATTTAGTACGAAGGTACCTTGTATAATTCCTGAAAGATGTATTTGTAAGATTTTTCTCCTTCACTTTTGTTTCAAGATGGCGGTCTCTGATTTACAATAACCGGTGTAGACAGCTTCAACCGAACGCATTGACCGATTGTTTTAAAAAAATTGGTAAGGAAACGTCTTGTGTAAAGCCCAAAGGACGTACTGTATGGCATTTCAAGATGGCGGACTCTGATTTAACGATGACGATTGTACTCAATTTTAATCGAACGCACTGGCCGATTGTTTTGAAATTGGGTACGCAGGTACCTTGTATAAAGCCCGAAACAGGCAAGAGTAAAATTTTTTCCATTCGCTTCCGTTTCAAGATGGCAACTCTGATTCAACGTTGAGAGCGTAGTTGCTGGTTATTTCCTGTAATTCTTGCTGAACGCAAAATTTATCATAATTTTGACCATTTAATAGAGAAAGAGCGCTAAATTTCCAATAAATTTGTTCAGTAACATTTTTCGAAAATATTACGTTTTCCGGTTAAATTGTCGGAAGACGTTACGAGCGCTGTCGTGGAGCGTTCTATGAGGTCTTACTGTTATTTGAACTACTAGTTAATAATGGTATAAAACAGCTTAATATATTACAACAAACACTATATAAACAATATAAAACAGCAAAAAAAAAATATTCATACCGCCTATATGTAAACATGTTTTTAGAACACTGGCGCGGAAAACTGCTAGCGACTCCCACGGCGGAGTTCGTTGCACATTGTACAGGCACCTGCCCCAACACAAGGAAAGGGTTGTCACAGGAAATGTGTTATTAAGAGGATATTGTCTCAAGACGTACCCGTATGTCCTTGGTGACTTTCTCACGCTACCATTGCCAGAACACCTGAGCGCCTGATTAACTACCGCGCATGCCTACTGATATTTTATTGCTAATTGTTGCCGGAGTGTCGTCTGGACTAACAAGGCCAAAAACTAATTTGTTGAGGTGCGTCCGCGGTGAAGTTTGTGGAATGACCTTGCGCTGAAGACTTCAACACACAAAATTATGTTCGGAAAAGCCTTTAGGCCTATTTTTTAGCATGTAACACACAAACTTTCTGGAAAATTGTAGCCTATAGCTATTTTTTTACTAAAATTTCTGTTACTAAAACTATCGACAACAAATCTAAGCGCATTTGAAAATGTAACTTAATTAGTGTAGAAATCTGCATAAATTAGTAGGCGAGCGCCCCTAAAATAACGCTTAGTTTTCGAGATACTGACCACGTCTGGAGAATATCTAAAATCGGTCATACTTTATGTTCTCGAGGGTGCTGAATCTAAACCGCAGAGTCAACGGCGATGTTAAAAATTACAACATTTTTTTTCATAATGTATATTTTAATCCGAAATTTTACAGAAAACTTCTTTGTAATGTATATTTTAATGGAAAGTAGTTTAAAAAAGTAAACTCGATGCTTCGTCACACAACTTTTATGTCAGAATTTTATAAACTACGATCGCATAATTTAAAAAAAAATCATGTAACTGGACAGAATTCGTTAATGAACTTCGGACAGTGCTAATTGTTTTTGTAATCCTGTCGAGTATAAACTAAGAACAGGATTTATGTTGTGTCGAGTAAACATAACAGTAGGCAATTTACTGTTAAATTTCAAAAAGAATTATATAGATGGGACTAAGTTGTAGCGAGTTTAAAACTAAAAAAACAGAAATCGTTTTTCTAAATTTATAGGTTAGGAATGCATTTTGACCACGTTACACTACTTTAAAAATTAAAAATAACACCGAATTCAGATTCAAGACACTCAAACATAAAGTATGGCACAAAGACATTTTTAAATTCTGGCCACTATGTAATGTTAGGGGTGGCTGCCTCTCGCCTATAGTATTTTCAACATTCAAATAAGGAGCCCACATTAAAAATGTTAATGTACACACACTACACGCTATATCGCTATATAAATAATATACGTAGAGCGTCAGACCTGCTTTCGGCCAATAACTTTTCTAAAGGCTGTTTAAAATTTCCTAAACAACTTTTAACCCTGTCTAAGCTTATCAAATATAGGCTAATTAGCAAACAATTTGTTAAAAGAAAACACAGTTAATTACATCACTAATTGAATATACTAATTCAATAGTACTCAGTTGAAATACTGTAGTACTAGTGGGCCCGTGTGACCTTTTGTAGTTAAAATAAAAAAGAAACAAATGTACAACAGTGTACAGCAAGAAGTTGAACAGCGTTATAGCACCTCTTTATAAACTAGGAAATGTAGTTGAAATATATAAGACCTATGAAATGTGTGGCTATCATAACTTACCTTTCCATGAACGAAAAGGAAAAGAGGACTTTTTTTTATGAAATTGCTATTTATAATTAAACGTAAAAAACATGATGCTAATCAACAAAAAATTTTAATTAAAACACAATTAATTATGTTAGCTGTTTGTGTTCATTGTAGTCAAATACACTAAAATTGATTTGTTATTGTTTACATTCATCGTATGCAATGGTTATAAGTATAACTTCAGTTGATGTACTGTAGTACTATAGTGTACCCAGCGATCTTTTACAGTTAAAAGGAACAAGAATATACAACAATGTAAAGAAAGACGTTATAGGTTGTTATATTATCACTACATTACACTGAACTCATTATAAACTTGAAGTAGTTGAAATACGAGGTGTGTTCAGAAAGTAACGAGAATTTATAAAATTTCGCGGACTTTGAGAGTCCGATTGTCAAACATTTTTTTTATTATGTTGGTATACATGTCCTTGAAATATGATAAAACTTTCAGCTGTTTTCATTGTTTATTTTGTCTGTGACAGCCACTAAGGTTAGACGTGTTTTTATGAGCTCGGCGATTTTCGTTTGTTAAAACAAATGGATCAAAGAATTTGTATCAAATTTTGTGTAAAAAATGGAATAAAGTGTAACAAAGTGTGTGGAATGTTAACAAAGGCCTATGGTGAGTCTGCTATGAGTAAAGCAAGAGTTTACGAGTGGTATAAGCGTTTCCAAGAAGGCCGTGAAGACGTTGAAGATGACGAACGCCCTGGACGCCCCAGTACATCAACAACCAATGAAAAAGTGAAAGAAATGGTTATGAACAATCGCCGAATCACAATTAGAGATGATGATGTTGGCATATCGATTGGATCATGTCATGACATTGTTTCCGATGTTTTATGTATGAAACGCGTGGCAGCAAAATTCGTTCAAAAATTGTTGAATTTTGAACAAAAACAGCGGCGAATGGAAGTTGCTCAGGAGTCACTAAATGAAGTCAACGACGATGCAGAATTACTGAAACGTATTATAACAAGTGGCGAAACATGGGTTTACGGATATGAGGTCGAAACTATGGCTCAATCATCCCAGTGGAGGCATTCTGGCTCACCAAGACCGAAAAAGGCTCGACAAGTGCGGTCGAACGTGAAGGTTATTTATGCTCACTGTGTTCTTCGATATTAATGGCATAGTGTATCATGAATTCCTGCCACCAGGTGAAATGGTCAATAAGGAGTACTACCTACAAGTTCAACACCATTTGCGTGAATCAATCCGAAAAAAACGCCCGGATCGTGGAAAAACAATTCATGGCATTTGCACCATGATAATGCACCAGCTCACATTTCATTGCTTGTTCGTGAATTTTTTGCCAAAAACATTACTGTAACGATGCCCCAGCCTCCATATTCGTCAGACATGGATCCGTGTTACTTTTTCCTATTTTCAAAAATAAAGAGAACCTTAAAGGGCCGTCGTTTTACAGCCGTAGATGACATTAAAAGCGCATCGCTGAAAGAACTAAAGGCTATCTCAAAGATCGAGTTTGAGAATTGTATCGAGGATTGGAAGAAGTGCTGGCACAAGTGCATAATCTCCAATGGGGACTATTTTGAAGTCGACAATCACTGTAGAAGAATAAATAAATATTTTGTTCAAAAAATTAAAATTCTCGTTACTTTCTGAACAATCCTCGTATACATGGCCTATGAAATATGTCGTAAACATACACTTTCATTGTTGTTAGATGAACGAAAAGGAAAAGAGTTAGGACGTTTTTATGTAATTGCTTGCTACCTGTAATTGAACGTAAAAAACATGAATCCTGTAAATAAATTATCCAAAATATTACTTTTGGCTGGTAGTTCATTACTATAATACAATGTCGGCGGAGGCAGCGATGGGCTTAGCGATCCCACCATACCTCTAGCTCATACAACTCTCACTTATTTACTCAACACACACACACACACACACACACACACACACACACACACACAACCGCAGGGGGTTCAGACTAGCTGCACCTATTGAGAGAATTTAGGCGTCACTCGCGGTACCCGAGTCTCAGAAACACTTACACTTACAACACTACACTTACATTTAGGGAGGCGATAATAGCCTCTATGTGCTTTTTGCCTTAAAATAACAAAAAAAACTACAATACAATAATCTTTAATTCAATACCTGTATTTTAACATTTCATTGCAAAACCATTTATGCCTGCTATTTCGTATCAGTATGAATATCTCTTAAAACAGACGTTACAGCCTAGTTATATTCAATATTTGTTAATAAAGCTATGTGTTTCGCTATGTTTAGGTTATTTAATACATTTATGTTTAAAACTACAGGCTAACCTATAAAGTTAATGATTAAATTCTAATATTGTACCTTATTCAAATATTGTATTTACAAATATAACCTACTATAAACAGATTTTACTTTACATACCTAAATTAGGTTACAGTATTTATTGTTTACTAAAAACAGAGTTTTTTATTTAATAACATTTACGTATTACTGGCCTGAATGTCTTATCGATTCTACTTTTAGAACTGGTTCGGTCAATAATTATTTAAGCAATAATTTAAATATTACTTTCGAAGTTTTTCCAGCTATCAGCTGTTTTGTTACATAAACAATTATATGTCACATGTGCCTGTATTGTGCTGCACTCTCACGGTGACATTTTATACTGCATTAGGAATTTTATTGGTTTCTATTGGTTTCATTTTATTTTCAAGTGTGTGTCGTGAGGTTTACTTGGTGTTCTGACGAACCTGTAGGCACCCCCTGTATGTAGCTTCTATAACGCAGGTTTTTATTTTTGGTACAAAACCGATCGGAATGCTTAGCAAATAACATATGAAAGATTATCGAAGGTAGGCTATATCCGTGGTTTTATATCAGCTGTTTAGCTAAATATTGAATATTCCCATTGCATTACTAGGAATAGCGAAAGAAATTTTTTCATTGCACATTAGACCTTACGTTTTTTATTTTTTTTAAATTGACGAAAACTTATTTTCTTGAATTGTTTCTAATTGTAACTTATATCTTACAAAATCTCACTTTATGGAGTAAAAACAAATAGCCTAAAACATTTTAAAACTTTTTACAACAGTGTTTTTTATACACGGTAATAAATTGCATACACTTCAGCCTAAATTAAGTTATGCATACACTCTGCAGCCTACCTAGTTATAAAAGCACGTGGACGATGCATGTGCGTGCGACGAGGAGAGGGTGGGGTAGTGATGGATGCCCGACCGCTCTGTCTTGTTTTGACAAGCTCACGACGCCAGTAGACCTCGCCGCACTTATTTACAGCCTTGGACTTTTGTAATTGCCTGAGGAATCGGTCCTTTATTGCCTCGACCCTCCCAAAGCACGGTGGTCCCGCGGGCTTCCGTGTAGCCTTTACCATGCACAAAATTTCTCAACGTTGGCTACATGTTACAGCCTCTCAGCACCCACACTGGAAGAACAAAAGCAATCGTCAATGTGAAATAAAAGGCTTAGTTTACGCGTATTTCGAAGGATTATTGTATTGAAAAATGTTACAACTAAGCCTGTGTACCATATGATGTAATGGAAACTTCGGTAGCAGTAAAAACTAAAAGTAAGTATTTTCCGGTTTTTATGATAATGTAACAAAAGCATAACCTTAAATTTTATAATACCCATAATTTGGATTCCCCGTGGTTTTAGTGCGCGAGGATTTAGCGGAAAAGAGAAAACGGCAGTGTCGACACAATCACCGACACCACCAAAAAGGAGATCTAATCTCTAAAAGGAGATTTGTCTGTCCATCAGTCTTTCGCTCGAGTGGTCAGGTCATTCAGGACAAAAGTTTTAAATGTAACATAGGAAGAAATGTAGTAATTATGACAGAGTATCAATTGATTGTTTCTAGAAAAAACATTGTTTCGCCAAAATCGTATCTGGCGTCTTCGAGGTACTTCGCGCCCCAAGCCTGAAGTCAAACCTCCAAGATGATAGGTTCGATTTTGGCGAAACGTTGGAACGGAGTTTCTTCTAGAAACAATTGTATCGAACTGTACGCTGGATGTACACCGGTTTTTTTCAATGTGATTCACATTTTTCCATTCGTCTGAAGGATACGTATAAACATAAAATCTCTCTCTCTCTCTCTCTCTCTCTCTCTCTCTCTCTCTCTCTCTGTGTGTGCGCGCGCGTGTGTGTGTGTGTAGATAATAATCCTTCGAAATACGCGTAAACTAAACCTATTATTTCACATTGACGATTGTTTTTGTTCTTCCAGTCTCTCTCTCTCTCTCTCTCTCTCTCTCTCTTTCTTTCTCTCTCTCTCACACACACACACACACACGCACGCACGCACACACACACACACACACACACACACACACACACACACACACACACGTGTGTGTGTGTGTGTGTGTGTGAGAGAGAGAGAGAGAGAGAGAGAGAGAGAGAGAGAGAGAGAGAGAGAGAGAGAGACTGGAAGAACAAAAACAATCGTCAATGTGAAATAATAGGTTTAGTTTACGCGTATTTCGAAGGATTATTGTATAAAAAAATCTTACATCCAAGCCCGTGTACCATATATTATGTAATGGAAACTTTATATATATATATATATATATATATATATATATATATATATATATATATATATATATATATATATATATAGGAAACTTATATATATATATATATATATATATATATATATATGTATGTGTGTGTGTGTGTGTGTGTGTGTGTGTGTGTGTGTGTGTGTGTGTGTGTGTGTGTGTGTGTGTGTGTGTGGTTACATTTCAAAATTCAGTAGTTAAGGCTCAAAAATACTGGGAAAGAAACTGGATTTTCGAAGGAACGGAATATCTAGAAACTGTAAGAATACCAATGTACATCAATGTACCAATGTACCAATGTACAATTTCTTCCTGTGCTAACACAGATGTACGCTAAAACTACTTTACCATAATATAGCCTATTCTCTGTTACTGCCATATTTATATTCTCAAATGCATAATCTATTTTTAATGAGCTACGAAAACTAAATTTGTATTTCTTCTGTTCGCCTCCCTCTGAAATGTAGGCTACCGTTACTAGTGTCACTGCCCTACACTTTACGTTGAAACAGAAAGGCGTAAACCAGGCTCGTGAGAGAATATCACAATTCTTGTTTGTATAATATTTCTATATATTGATATATAAATAAGATTATAAGATTTGTAATAATCAACAACTAACTTCGGGTATTGATCCCACAGTTTGTCTGTTGATTATTTTAAAATAAAAATATAGTTTTAAATAAACTTTCACCATTAAAACTTTATTAACTCAAGTGTTCGTGTGACGTTTGTTCACGCGGTAAGAATTGTCGGGATTTTTTAACGAATTTTCATTTGAAAATATACATTATTGGAATGGCCATCTTGGTAAGCCCCCAGAACCGACCGGTGGGACGAATATCGGTTTTTATTTGAAGAACACGTTTTGAAGGGTTAGTAAACATTGTGTGTAAGTGCTCTAGCGTTTGCAATTTTGGTCTAATTCGATTTACGTTTGGCGAAAAAATATTTCGGTATTATGCTAGCTCGGACAATCCAACGAAATATGTTCAAACGTTTCTAAGGTTTAAAAAACCCTTTTATCTTTCAAAATCTTGAAAACCTAATTCCAAAGTCGTTATTTGCGTTCAAATTCTGCATAAAATTTCACTTAAAATTCTGCACTTAAAATTTCATAAAAAAATAAAAAATGAACATGGCGACGTTCATGGTTAATTTTATATTTTTATTTTAAAGTCCAGACATATTCGTTTAATAAAAATTCATTTATTGAAATCATTAAGAGTTTGGTTAATACATAAAAAAAAGAATTGTCTGTATTAATAAGTATTCTGATTAAAACATGTTAACGGAATGTAGCTTTACTCCCCATGTGCTGCCCCATGTACTCTCCCATGTTCAGAATCTATATACAGAATCTATATTCAGAATCTGTATACAGAATTTATATTCAGAATTTTTATGCAGGATCTATACATAAAATCAATATTCAGAATCTATAGGTATAGAGAATCTATATATAGAATCTATGATCAGAATCTATGTTCAGAACTTATATTCAAAATCTATGTAAAAATTTATATTCAGAATCTACATACATAATTTATATTCAGAATATGTAATCAGAATAAATTATGTATTCATTTCCACTAAGCAAAGTTAAAAGAAACCTAAATATAAAAACCTTGTTTTTAACAATAGGAAGTGGGCTATATAGCCTAAATATGGAGTTCACAAATAAAAACGAATTTTAAATTTTGATGTATACGTCTGTTTTCAGATAACCTGAGCCCAAAAAGTGGTCTGTCTGTCTGTATGCCTGTGCACATCACTAGAGACAAAACAAATGAAACAAATTCAATGAAATCGTCGTGTACTTCAGGTTTGTTCATATATAGCCTATAACTCGTTTTCTATTTTAAAAAAAAATCATTTTTTGATAAGAACAATTAAAAATGGGATTTTCTCAATCAACTCTATTCGATTTTGATAAAATTTTCTTCAACTGTAGTTAACAATTACCCAAACAAAACGTAGGCTATATGTCAGAATATCCACAAAAAAATCCGGTTTGTGATCAAAAAAAGCCTAAAAACAGGATAATTTATCAATGACTTAAATCATGAATTTTTATATACGTTCAACATTTATTTGTTGCTTCCAAACCAGAATTATTTTTAGAATTTTTTAAATGTAAGTTAGTGTTACGTTTTTGCACTATTTGTCATAAACTAGGCCACCTCTATTTATAATTCCTTATTAATTACGGTATATTCGTGGATCTCCTCAAGACACAAATTGTATGCCTTATTCTTCATCTGCGCAGATATTTCAGTTGTAATTTTGTTTCCATTAGAAACTAAAATATATAAATCTATTTTAAGGTCACAGATCCGTAGATCATTGAGGGTTACAAATAGGGACGTAAGTGATAACCAAATACCGGTAGAGTATCGATACGTACTTTTCGATACATAGTATTTCTTTTACTAATAACAGTACTAGTAATAAGGTACCATAAATTATTTTTAGAGCTTAAACAACACTATTAACGGCCGTCGGTAGGTTCGAACCTGAGATCTCCCTACTTTTAAAATACCATTAAACCATCCCGAGATGACCATAATACGCTGTAAACACGTTCCTTAACTTCGTCCAGTCATCTTACAGAACCTAGATGTTTATATCTCAGCCTTATTGGTAACAAATTAGGTTATGTCATAGTTATAATCTAATTTTTTGGATTTATTGTTTTTTCTGTTCATATTATAATTATGACTTGTATAGGCCTACTTTTTATTCATAGCTTTTACTTGTCCATATATTATGTATTAAATATATATATATATATATATATATATATATATATATTTTTAACGTTCGACTATTGTGCACACTTGGGCTAATGCAAAAACGATGGTATGATTTATAGCGTATGAAAATGCCAAGCCCTGACTGGGAATCGAACCCTGGTCCTCGGGGTGAAAGCCCAGTACGCTATCAACTAGGCCACCTAGGCGGCCTAAAAAAATAATATTTGTAGGCTATATGTACGGTACATATTTTCATTTACTGTTTTTGATACTTTTATCTTACATTTTTACATTTTTGTGTGTAAGAATTTGATCTGTGTATTTTCGTTTTATCGTTTTCGACATTAGTATTATTAATACTTTTGATATATTTGTTAAATTTATTGTTTTGCTTTTAATACGAAGTAAACGGATTAAGTACAAGGCCTATATAAATTATCTACTATTTTTTTCTTCGTATTACTTTCGATAGTAACGTCAGTAAATTCCATTCGATTTTCCTGCAGTATCTAGTAAAGGTATCGATACTGTCTTCTGATATTTCATCCCTACTTACAAACAGTTTTACAAAATGTATTTCCCATGCTGTTTGCAATGACGCTCGTTCCCAGAGATTTTTACAACTCAGAAATACCAGTAGCCACAGATCATCAGTTTGGAGTAAAATGTTTGACTTGAAACCAAAGAACGTTTCTCCGAACTGTGACCAAGACAATATTTGACAGCGCGGGTCCTCCTACTTGTGTCGGCGATAAGCATCTCTGGCATCTGTGGCTACTACGTAAGGCTGATAACATCCGTGGCTGTCAATGTTTCGGTCAACACCAACAATCAAAACATGTCAAATTTGGGATTTCAGAGCGCTTCGGTGTTTCACACACAACAAACAAATGGTACAGAAATATTGAGCAAATAGTTTTATTCAATTAATATTCCAAGTTTTTATTTTTGAAAATCCTAAAGAAAGATAGTAAGTGATCCGTAAACATTCAATCCAGAGTTTTTTATGGATCTATCTCTTTTCGGGTATGAGTCCAAAATAGTAGTTTTAACCTTCTTTGTCTGTCCATCTGTGTTTGCCCACATCGTTAGAGACTAAATTAATTGAACGATTTTTAAGATATTTGTTTTTCAGGTCTAGCTTACCTATGACTCGGTTCACTTTATTAATTCTTTAAAAACAATTTTAGGACGCACTTTTTGTTAATAAACTGTTAAAAATCAGAGTTCCACAAAAGAAATTTTACTAAAACTTCAATAACTTCCAAAGTAATACGAATTGGAGCACTAGGAAAAATTTAAAAATCAGCCTGATTTCTCAAAATTTGTTCATCTGAATTTACGGAAAACTCCCTATAAAGCTAAGAGGCGTGATATCAAAACCCGCTACTGGCCCTCATTTTTTTCTTTAATATTTATTTTTCTGGAATTATATGTATAAATATGTTGACTAATAAGTATTTAACCTAATTATAATAAACCAGTAATACTACATACCCGTCTGATCTAACACATTTTTTTTGAGCGTCTACAATTTAATTAAATTCTGATATTTCTAAAACACTGTATATAAATAAGTTCATGAGTAAAATATTAAAATTATAAATGAACGCCGTCGTACTACAAGCCCAGACCAGCCATCACAGTTATTAGAATATTAAGACCTGGATTGACTAACGCAGCGGTTTTCATATTATATAATCGAATTTACATTACTCTTGGAGATTTCCTCTGGGAAATGTACTATTAGAGAGGCCATCATGGCAAGACCCAGACCATGAATCGTGTGTGTGACTTTCTTCTCCCATTTTGATCATGAACAATACATGATGTTTTATTGCCTGTGATGTAGGCCTAGTTAGTGTTCATTTTCAATATCAAATGTGTAATTTTAGTATTATACTAAGATCATTAATATAATTAGACCAATACAAACCGACAATATAGACTAATTTATCAATTTTTAAATTCCCACTTCTGTCGGTGAGCCCCTACTGCTATATTTTTTTTAAGCGAAGCTTTTAATGTTTGTTTCGGTGAGAGGAGTGAATAAAAAAAAGTCTTTTGAACAGAAGAATGTAATGGAAGTATGGAACGAACAAGTAAACGAATTTTATCTCTCTATTTCTGTTTCTTTTTTGATATCAGTACACGCAAATTATTTGAAAACGTTGTGTTGCATTGGTTTCGGTATTTTTTCTTAGTTGAAGAACACGTGCACGTTGTAACCTTTTATAATGCATTCAAAATTAATATATTTTTTTATTTTAAGGCGAAAAGCACATTGAGGCTATTATCGGCTCCCTAAATGCAAGTGTGAGTGTAAAGTGTTAAAGTCGTAAGTGTGGTGTTGTAAGTGTAGTGTTTGTTAGACTCGGGTATCGCGAGGGACGTCTAAATCCTCTCAATGGGTGCAGCTAGTCTACACCCCCCTGAGAGGTCTAAATTAATATAAACGTTTATAATAATTGTTAATAATATTGCTAGTTTTTAGTAATATAACCTGAAATTTATTATAGCCTATCAGCTGTTCAATAAAGTCAGTTGATCGTTACGAATTAATATAAAACAACTGATCTTTTACTATAACTACAGTAAATAATATCTAAGTTCATGTATTTATTTAAACATAAAGATATTTGTAAACATATCTTCAAACTAATTAGCCTATATATTTTGCAAAGGTATAGTTAACCAAAGCTTCGCTTCTGTCGGTAACTACCCGAGTTCTACACGTGTACTTTTTAATTTTGTATGACTTGCTTTATTATCCATTATATTTTATATGACTGAAATTTAAAGAAAATTTGATGAACTGAGTTTGAGAAATTAATGAGTTTATTTTCCCGATTTTGCAGTCGGTAGCTACAAAATTGGCTGTTTTGGATAGGCCCTATATAAGTTTGACTGAATACCAGAAAGTTTGTGCTAAGGTTTTGCACCATTTATTTTGTAATTGGTACAATTCATGTAGTTTTGCTCCAATTTTTATTTGAGAAATATCATTTTGTAAGTTTTATAATGTAGATTTGAAGAAAATTTACTTTTTTCATTATAATATGTCATTCGTTGATTTAACGATACAAAAATATAAATATGCTTCTAGCTTGAAAACAGCATTTTACATAGTCAGCTGATTTTATTTAAAGTTCATATTTTGCATGTTAACCATGATCAGCTGTTAATACGCGTATTAGGTTTCCCTCATCTCGGCCTATAACACCCCATAACGCTGATTGAACTAACACAATGTAATTACCAAACATGTTACTAATTAAAACAAAATTAGTTAAAATAGTCACTTTAGTTGTTTGTATGCCAAACAATTAATTATTAAGAATTAAAATAGAATTAATAATGGTTTAATATTCTTATTATTTATATAAATGGCAGACAACAATGACAATAAATATTGTCTGAATTGAAATAGCCTACTTGAAGCTATAGGTTTAAATTTTACAATTGATACGATTTCATTCAAACAAGGTATACAAATTTTTAGTGAAAATAATTTGGAAAAATCATTTAATTTTTTCAAAGTGGTGACAATTCAAAATCGTTTTAAAAAATCAAAACTTTTGTATTACATTTTATGAAAACCTGATTTAACATCATTATCAGCAAAACGTTGGCAATTTTTACGTGGTCAAAGTTAATGTTTATATTTTTTTTTTGTAAAACAAAAATATTTTTTCGTATTTTAGAAATTAGCCTATATCACGTCGGCGATTCGCACGTTCGGGACCTTTGTTGATGTTGTCAACAGAGCACGTATTTATAAACTTGTTGAAAAGGATCGAGGTGGTCGAGATACCTTTGACGTCATTCAGTCTGCACCTTAAAGTTATGGGATCGAGACTGAAGTTACTGCCGTAAGTCCTTTCCGTTACCGCAGATCTTTCATTCTCATTGGTATAACAGGCTTAAATTATGGAACAAAAAGTAATACGTAAAAAAGTTAAAATTAAAAATATTTTTATTACTCATACGTACTTATCTAAATTATCAATTTTTTATAGCGTATTATTAAGGATCATTAAAAATGATGCATTGTTTACGAAGAAAATATTTGAAAAACCGAGTAAGTAGCTATTGTGTAATTTATTGTTATACAATTTAAAAAAATAGTAGTCGATAAAATTTAAACTGAAAATTTACTAATAAGGCCTTCTAATCTAAAATAATTACAAAATAAAAAATGCATATAAATTTTACTGTTAAGTCTATTTACAAAAAAGAAATATAATAATTAGTGTTTGTTTAAAAAATCTTTAATTATCGTAAGGAATAATTTTTTTAAATACAGTTACTCTATGACCTTAAGAAGGGAAAACTTACACTTAATCCTTGGCATGGGTCTAATCCGTGATTACTGCCTAATACTACATTTTATAGGTTGCTTAGATATTATAAAGAAACTGTTTTATGAAAAAAAAGTATAAAAAAATATTTTACGAAACATTTATGTACTACATTATAACATATTCAGTTAGTAAACTAACTTATTTGTTGTATCTTCTTTTGGGTTCGATTTTTCTATTACTAAATAATTTTTAAAACATTATGTACAGCCTGATTAAAAAGTATTACTATGAAGTTTGATTTCCTTACTCATAAGCCTACAGTTATCAAACTATTTTCAGTCAACCTTTACAATTCGAATGTCATTGTCAATGAACTTCTCTTTGTTATCCGTGATATATATCTTGTTATATTCCCTATTCTGAACAGTGAAATCTGTCCTTAATTCGTTTTTCTCAGAAACTATTCAACAATAACTATTTGTGTTAAACATTTATTCTTCACCTAATTAAAAGTTTCGAGTAATCTGTTAAAAATAACTATATGCTCTATCCACTGGCAAACTTAAGTGCTGTTTAATGTTCGCGACAAGACATTCACCAAAGTTCAGTACAGGAGGATGTCAAAACGAGTGTTTAGACATGAATACATTCCTTCTTCATCAAGTGTTCGTAGGAATTGCACCTATTTTGAGAGGGCCTATATTGGTAAACCCAACTATTTTGTAGTAAATAGTAAAGGTCTCATGTTCTAACATTCTTCTTGTACAAACCTCTGTATGATCATAATCTCTTTCTTACGTCAAAATGGAGTTCTGAAAATTGACAGTTTTGTTTTAAACCGAAATCAATGAAAAATTTAGAATCTATAGAATATAGAATATGGAAATATGGAATATGAAACATGGAATGTAGAATATAGAATATAGAATACAGAATACAGAATACAGAATACAGAATACAGAATACAGAATACAGAATACAGAATACAGAATACAGAATACAGAATACAGAATACAGAATACAGAATACAGAACACAGAACACAGAACACAGAACATAGAACATAGAACATAGAGCATAGAGTATAGAGTATAGAATATAAAATATAGAAAAATCTATAACTATCGTAAAAGATAATTGTATTTTTAAAATAGGAAATTAATTGGGACTGCTAAGAAATAAATGTTTATTTGGTTAAGTGAAGCATAAAAACTAAATACGACTTTATTCACAAATATGCTACGTGTTTGGAATTTCAGACAAATTCAGTATGGCGGCTTAAGGTATGAGAAAATTGACATTATGTGTAACTTATATGAACAGATCTCGTTGATGTAATTTATATTAATTAACAACATTGAATAACATCACAAAAAACAAATATTTTGATACGAATAATCAAAGTTAAATACAAATTTATTTCAGTAAGAGTTTAAACAAGTTTCTTACCCGACAATATTCTTTCATGCGAAGTCTATACGTTTTTAAAGACTCCCTACGAATATTTTCTTAAGTGTTCATTTCATGGTTTAGTCAGCCTGGATATTTCCATCATTGAAGCTCTAATAACTAATTTTCCGACTGAATTTACTTTTAAAAACTGTTTATCACTTATAGTCAAAGTGCCGAAAAATGAGCAATAATTTGTCAACTTTTTTGTCATCTGACACCGCCAAATTGAATTAAAATAATAATACTAATAAATACTAATTAGTAATTTATATAATACAACATTTTGTATCTAACCAAATATAAAACAATAATAATATTATGTTTCCTCTCTTTTGAAAGTAAAATGAGTTTATAACTGCTCTTTATGGTTAACAAGATTACCAAATTTCGCAACTATCCGGTTTTTTGTTTCAGCACTGCGTGTATATGTAGGCCTACATCACCGACACCGACAGACAGGAGACCACTTTACAATCATATAGATAATTCAGATATTTCCTTTTCCCGACTTTATTGCGTCGGTCAAAATCATATTCAGTTTTAGTCAAAGGGTGTTTATTTTTTTTATTCGGATTAGAATCGGCGCTGACCAGTTAAAAATCAGACCCATTCAAAACGTAAAACGTACAAAATGTGTAATCCTAGCACGGAACGGGGAGGAAAGGGATAAAAAAATTCCCTTTGATGTTTTATAAATGTTCGGCTATGCACTTTGTAATGTAAATATGCATTACGTATCACCGGGTAAGACATTATTTATTCCCGGCAAAAATAAAAAAAAACTTGCAAAAACGGGATTAAACGGGACCGGGCTGTAATTGCAGAGTGAATAACTTTTAATTACCCTGCGGGATCAAGGGTTATTTTAATCTGTCAGTTGTCCGCGCGCGTATCAGGCATTCGTTATTTATAAAGTGTTGTGTTTTTTTTAGGTTAGGTTTTGTCGGTTGAAATGTTAACGTTAAGCCGAATAGTAACCATTGTGTAAGCACGAGTCTGGTTCCAAAATTGGATGTTGGAGGACCTATCAGACCAATAGGCGCTGGGTTATAATAACAGATCAGAAAAGATTACTACAAATAGTTCAGCAATTTACTAGACGGATCGCTGCAATTTGAACTGTTTTATCGCAATAATACTGAACCAGGAGCCTGAGCGAAATTTCGCACTATGAAAGTTTGAAGTACACACAGCGTTTTGAATAACAGTGGTCGTTGGGGTGATGGTGGTAGTTGGAAGGAAGTGATATGTTTAAAAAATAAATCGAAAAGCGATCGATTAACAATAGATAAATGCACGACGGAAGGAAAAAAATCATATATATTTGTGTAAAAACAGTGTTCAAAACATGTGTTTTGTATTCGAAATAATTGTCCCGGCTTGTACGGCGGGTAGGGATAGGAGACTGTCGTAGGGTTTAATGACTTTTAATGACCTATAAGTTTAATGACTTTTAAGTAAATATTGAAGTTGTTCTAAGCACAGCACGTTATGAAAAAAATTCATTTGTAATGGGACTGTTTATTTGTGATTAATAAGTTAGTTTCGTAAAATATACAAAATATTGTCTGATTTGTGATGCCGCGCATGCTCATCCATGATACCGTTTTGCCTATGACACTTAAAAGTGTCTTTTATGTTAAAATTTTCCACCAACAGTACGTTTTGCAGTGTCAAAAATCGGTTAAAAAATCTTTCTAAAGATACTCATTTATGCCTGTACGAACAGTATGTGCTGAGAAAAAAGGAGGTTGACTTCAGAAATAATAGGTCTATATGATTATAAAGTTCACGCGCGATTCAAACAGGACTGAGGGACCATATTTTTACGAACAATGGGGGCAGAGCGAAAGTTTGCTTTTAATAAGAAATTGGATCTTACTATGTTCAGTATAATAATATGTCTTCTCTAGCTTCATCAATTCTTCTTTCGTTGACGCGTTTCGGAGAACTTCCATCTTCAAAAACTCTATGGAGTATAGAAATAGTTTTTGAAGATGGAGGTTCTCCGAAACGCGTCAACGAAAGGAGAATTGACGAAGCTAGGGAAGGCAGATTATTATACTGAACATAGTAACAATAATCCTAGCAGAAAAGAAGAAGAATATAAAAAGAATTTCAAATTGGATCTTTTAAAAATTTTGACAATAAAACTCTCAGAAGCCCAATTATCAAAATCTTTTCTACATATTTTAACCGACATCAGTTGTTCTTTTAGTGAAAAGAAATTTTTTTATTTAAAAACAAAATTAGAACGTGGTCTCTTTCCAGTTGCAAATGGGCCTATTACGTTTTCACCCTCAAAAACTTATTTTTTCCGCAGTTATTTTGCAATCTACTTTATTATGTGTTATTTGTTCTCGCTCTAACTGTATCAACATTTTCCACTACTTCTTCCATCCTCGGACATTCGATAGTACATTTTTGGGGAGTTTTACTAATTTCGATGATTCTATAGTAGTGAATTCTTTCGTTTATTTTTTTCATTGTTTCCAGCATTTGAATTACAATCTTTCTGAACAAACATTTAGTGTTTTCTTATTCTTGTCCTAATTGTGTCACTGTTATCCTCTATCTTTTCCCTTCCAATGACTATTTTACTCTGTTTCCCAATTATTAGTCCTAATTATAGCTTTTCCCCGGATATTAAATATAGGCCTATATAATGCACTTTTAGAAATTTTGTTTAACAGTTGGTGTATTCATAACAGCCCGTGTAACAAATTTTAATAAACATATTATACGGCTTCAGTGTAAATTGAATAAAACGAAAATACCTATTCCCTGGTCACGGTTTCTAGACGTACACTCGAAGTAAATATACGTTTACTTTATGGTAAATGTTACACTGGTTTCGATCATAAATCTTTTATAGTCTATCGGTAAAACTTGAGTAAAATCTAAGAAATTTATATTGAAAATTGTCGATTTTCGCTGCCGAACTGAATATTTAAGAGAAATATCAACACATAACCTCTACTCTTTGTTTACGTGTTAAGGTATTTCACTTAAACTTCTTTTAAATATTTTAACCGAACGTGAAGAAGTTTGTGCAGCGGTTTTGCACAAGTTAGTTCAACTGTAAAAAGACGTAAATAATGTATTACAAGACTGGATGAAAAATCGTCGCTACATTTAGTTTTCATAGTTTGTTTAAACTGTGTTGAAACAGTGTTTTCATTTAAAAGAAACACTAAAACTAAGGAAAAGAACGTTAGGTGATTTTGAAAAATTGCCACATTTTGGATGTGTGTGTGTGTGTGTGTGTGTGTGTGTGTGTGTGTGTGTGTGTGTGTGTGTGTGTGTGTGTGTGTGTGTGTGTGTGTGTGTTTGCACTGCATTGGAGACTATTGACAGATTTCCTTGAACTATGGCATGCACGTCTGGTTTTGACGATATCCTTTAGGCCCCTACATATTTTTTTGTTTTTGTAATTTTTTTAATCAAATATTGCTCACATGTAGTTCACAGTTACCCAAATAACTAGATCAATTTGTACCTGGTTACTTTTTTTAAGTATAATGTCCGTTACGTCAAGGGATCGTTATATCTAAAAATAAATCGATTCCGCAGTTATCGAAAAAGAATAGCCAAATTTTCCAAAATTGATTAATCAAATTCGCTTAATTGTTTCTTAAAGTAGTGCAGCAAATTTCAAATGAAAGAAAGTTACGGTTGGTAGCAAATGGAAAAACGAAAGATAAACCGTGACCGCTGTTTGGGTTGTTTGTTTTTCCCTTTACTCTCGCACTATAAATTCCTATTTTTTAATTTTGTACTCTTGATTTCAGTTTTTCTTTTAACACTCTTTTCAGTAGTTTTCTCAATAACATTCTCTCACCATTTTTCCAAACAACAGTAAATTATTCTCTCTATCTTATCTCCTTCAGTTCCTATAACATCATTTCTTCTGTTATCCTCCATATTTTCTTATCACCACAAGATCTACCTCGTTTTCTCAATAATATCTATTAATTTCTCCTAATATCCATTAATTTTCGTATCTTTATGTGTTTATGTTTATGACTTCCAAACAGTAGTCCATTATTCTCTCTATCGTTTCTCCTTCTACTCCTAACGCGTCATTTCTTATAGTATTCTGTTATCCTACATCATTTCATATATCCTTTCTCAATAATATCAATTAGTCTTTTCCAGCATCCATTCATTTACGTATCCTATGTGTCTTAATGTTTATGTTTATGACATCCAAACAGTAGTCCATTATTCTCTCTATCTTTTCTTCTTTTACTCCTAACGCGTCATTTCTTATAGTATTCTGTTATCCTACATCATTTCATATCTCCTTTTCTCAATAATATCAATTAGTCTTTCCCAGCATCCATTCATTTACGTATCCTATGTGTCTTAATGTTTATGTTTATGACATCCAAACAGTAGTCCATTATTCTCTCTATCTTTTCTTCTTTTACTCCTAACGCGTCATTTCTTATGGTATTCTGTTATCCTACATCATTTCATATATCCTTTTCTCAATAATATCAATTAGTCTTTCCCAGCATCCATTCATTTACGTATCCTATGTGTCTTAATGTTTATGTTTATGACTTCCAAACAGTAGTCTATTATTCTCTCTATCTTTTCTTCTTTTACTCCTAACGCGTCATTTCTTATGGTATTCTGTTATCCTACATCATTTCATATATCCTTTCTCAATAATATCAATTAGTCTTTCCCAGCATCCATTCATTTACGTATCCTATGTGTCTTAATGTTTATGTTTATGACTTCCAAACAGTAGTCCATTATTCTCTCTATCTTTTCTTCTTTTACTCCTAACGCGTCATTTCTTATGGTATTCTGTTATCCTACATCATTTCATATCTCCTTTTCTCAATAATATCAATTAGTCTTTCCCAGCATCCATTCATTTACGTATCCTATGTGTCTTAATGTTTATGTTTATGACTTCCAAACAGTAGTCTATTATTCTCTCTATCTTTTCTTCTTTTACTCCTAACGCGTCATTTCTTATGGTATTCTGTTATCCTACATCATTTCATACATCCTTTCTCAATAATATCAATTAGTCTTTCCCAGCATCCATTCATTTACGTATCCTATGTGTCTTAATGTTTATGTTTATGACTTCCAAACAGTAGTCCATTATTCTCTCTATCTTTTCTTCTTTTACTCCTAACGCGTCATTTCTTATGGTATTCTGTTATCCTACATCATTTCATATATCCTTTTCTCAATAATATCAATTAGTCTTTCCCAGCATCCATTCATTTACGTATCCTATGTGTCTTAATGTTTATGTTTATGACTTCCAAACAGTAGTCCATTATTCTCTCTATCTTTTCTTCTTTTACTCCTAACGCGTCATTTCTTATGGTATTCTGTTATCCTACATCATTTCATATATCCTTTTCTCAATAATATCAATTAGTCTTTCCCAGCATCCATTCATTTACGTATCCTATGTGTCTTAATGTTTATGTTTATGACTTCCAAACAGTAGTCCATTATTCTCTCTATCTTTTCTTCTTTTACTCCTAACGCGTCATTTCTTATGGTATTCTGTTATCCTACATCATTTCATATATCCTTTTCTCAATAATATCAATTAGTCTTTTCCAGCATCCATTCATTTACGTATCCTATGTGTCTTAATGTTTATGTTTATGACTTCCAAACAGTAGTCCATTATTCTCTCTATCTTTTCTTCTTTTACTCCTAACGCGTCATTTCTTATGGTATTCTGTTATCCTACATCATTTCATATATCCTTTCTCAATAATATCAATTAGTCTTTCCCAGCATCCATTCATTTACGTATCCTATGTGTCTTAATGTTTATGTTTATGACTTCCAAACAGTAGTCCATTATTCTCTCTATCTTTTCTTCTTTTACTCCTAACGCGTCATTTCTTATGGTATTCTGTTATCCTACATCATTTCATATATCCTTTTCTCAATAATATCAATTAGTCTTTTCCAGCATCCATTCATTTACGTATCCTATGTGTCTTAATGTTTATGTTTATGACTTCCAAATAGTAGTCCATTATTCTCTCTATCTTTTCTCCTTTTACTCCTAACGCGTCATTTCTTATGGTATTCTGTTATCCTACATCATTTCATATATCCTTTTCTCAATAATATCAATTAGTCTTTCCTAGCATCCATTCATTTACGTATCCTATGTGTCTTAATGTTTATGACATCCAAACAGTAGTCCATTATTCTCTCTATCTTTTTTGTCCTTTTTCTCCTAACGCGTCATTTCTTATGGTATTCTGTTATCCTACATCATTTCCTATCTCCTTTTCTCAATAATATCAATTAGTCTTTCTCAGCATCCATGCCTGGAAGATCTACAGATTCATTAATGGGCTTTAATCTACAGATCATTGAACCAAATTTCTTATCCAAACCGCCGTACTTTTTTGATATTTGAGTCTTCTCGTACTCTAATCCTAAATACTACAGTGAAGTGATTGACGTTTCAAAAACCCCAGCTTTCATTCACTGTCTACTAAATATTTCACATAATATTTTCTGTTTCACTTAAAGTTATATTGTCTATTTTTTTCTTTTACAACGAACTTGTTCAAGATATTGCAAAAATTTGTTTTTTTACTAAGTTTATTCCAAAGCGGACGAACATCGCGAATTCCATGAAGTAAAAGCACGCACATTTAAACCGTGTGTGAGTGCTCCAATCGCTCATTTTTAATGGAAATTAGCAAAAACGTAGGCCTATTAATTTTTCTCCTCTCCTGTTTAATCGATTTCAGAAAGTAATGCAATGTTTTGTTTTTCATTTACTTTTACCACACTTTACGTTGGTTATGAAAATGATCGTGTTGGTTTTTTCATTTTCAAGCTTTATGTCCCTATAAATAAAACATAGAGCTCTCATCCAAATTTAAAACACGATGCCAGAATGAAAGGTAAAATGCACGTAGTTCCAAAATCCGGCATCAGAGCGCTCTGAGCTCGTTTTCCACTATAATTTCCCATCCTTGAATCTATAAATTGCTACAGTGTCGTGAATTTATCTTACACTAGATTAAGATGTCTATCAATATCAATATTGTTTCATACATTAACAAATAACTTAATTCTAGTCTCAAAAGCTAACCTTAAATATTCATTTCTCTTCTGATAGATAGAGTTCTCCATTTTCAGTCACACAATTTCCTACACACTGAGATCTCTACATATTATAGACTCAAGAAATATAGGCTTAAGTTATACTACTAGGAAACTAGAGTAGGTAGGACGGAAAGGTTCTTTGTTCCTAAGTACATATTCGTACATGCATTTACTGTAGGTCTACTCATTTGATTTTTCATTTCATCTTCACTTGGAGACAAATGCTTTTATCAGGAAATTTTATTTAAAAAAACATTATCTTTTAATTTGTAAAAGTATTTATACAATTGAGCAACACATAAGTTTTATATTTAAAATACACCGCTAATCCAATCGTCGTATAAAATATTTATTGCAATGTAGTCTTAATACGGATAATACGTAGGAGCCTTATCCTGTATCTTTCCTTGACGTAGTTTGATTTCTTATGAAGCCTTTAATATGTTTTGCAGTTTGCTACCTTTTAGTATCTTTTTTTAATACTTTCTTCAACACTGATTCCGATAAGTGACAAGTCTTATTAGTGAAACACAGATGTTTTCTTATTTGGCATACGCTAAGTAGACTCAATAAAATTGGTAATTGTCCTTTAAGTAACGTATGTAGTAAAATTTCTAGAGTATTACGGGTAGAGTTAAAGTTTTTTTTTGTTATTTTAAGGCGAAAAGCACATTGAGGCTATAATCGCCTCCCTAAATATAAGTGTGAGTGTAAAGTGTTAAAGTCGTAAGTGTAGTATTGTAAGTGTGTGTGTTAGACTCGGTTACCGCGAGGGTTACCTAAATCCTCTCAATAGGTGCAGCTAGTCTGCACCCCCTGCGGGGTTAGATGTTGTAAAGACTTACAAAGTTGCCTAAGCGTAAGGGCTAAACTTATTCTCGAGACTCATGACTAAAATAATTGCAGGTCAAAAAATTTTATATTTCTTCGATATTTATAGCCTTCGATAGGCCCTATAGCGATATATAGCCTTAAATATCCTTCGATAGCCTACGAATGGCTGTTTATTTGGTTAGGTTTGAAGTAGTTGGTTACTCCATAACTGACATAGTTTGAAAGCAGTCTGTCTTAAATGCAGCGTAAAATGATGCATAAATCATACAGTTTTCACTAAAAAACTGTAAATTATTTTTATTAAATAGGTGAGCCTACGTTTTGTGTGAATGTATAGCAAAATAACGTTAGGTGTCGCTTGTAGGCTAACTAACGTTTAAAATGCTAAACTGATTGCACCATAAAGGCAACGGGTGAACGGAGACGTCGTGTTCTGTCACGACCAGGTAAAACAAATAAAAATAAGTGTAAAACATCGTAGAGACCATTTTGTGGCGACGGTGGGCGGAGCTTGTCGGCACGCGAAGACTTATCATCTCGTCTCGGCCAATCGGAGATCAGCCTCGGTTGGCTACAATGTTAATCAAGTTTTTTTTAATATTATTTTCGATAAAAATAGGGTTATAAAAATATACGATCGGATTTAATGCGAAAGCTGTTTAACCGCGTCTCTAGGCTAATTATGTGTAATCTTTATAAACAACACAAACACATAAAGTTGGGTTATTTTGAAACTATCTCTTCCACGAGCCGTATTTCTTTAACTTTATTAGTTAATTATGTAAAAAAAAACAGTTTGACTTGCTATTACGAGGAACAGTGAACTACGCGGTATAAAATGTTCCTTGATTACAGACACTGGGACGAATTTTGAATAAATAATCGCTTAAGATTTGTAACCTAATGCTTGCCTGAGATCAGAACTTATTTTTTTCACAACACAGTTGTACGTCTTGAATGCTGTGATTGGGCAAGTAGTTTCAAAATTTCCACTATTTTCCTGTAGCTGTAATTTGTTGGGAATCGGACGACAATTACAAAGACGTTTACGTTTTTTTTTAAATTGAAGTTCTTTTTTAGTCACCAGGAGTTCAGGCAGTAGGACGAATGCCAGCGTTGTAGCAGTGTTGACATTCATTTTGAGTTATAAAATTCGCTGTAGATAGGCCTATATTACTGAGAGCCGAGTTCATAGATAAACTATCAAATAGCTGTATTTTTGGTTATTGTAAGCCAAAAATATTTTTTTTTATTTCAAAAACATTTATGCTGCTCGTTTTACTATGAATATTCCTATATTCTACTTAATACTACTAATCTACTTCAACTTAATCGCATGAATTTTGTAACACGTCGAAAACGACCCGTGAGAACAGCCAGGGAGAGTGGATAAACGAGATAAAGAGCTCCCAGGTAAACTGTAGCCTGTATACTCCACGACTTACTTTTTTTGTGTCAGACTAATAGGTTTATTTAATATATTCTTTTAAGTAGGGCCTATGGTTAGGTTTCTTAAATTTTGTTATACTATAGAATCAATAAATCTAGTATTTGTAATATGGAAATTTAATTTTTATTTTTCACAAGGAAAAATTCCTCACTTAGTAGCTATATGGGAATTTTTTCCCGACCTCTCCTTGCTTTAAAAAAAAAGTTCATGTGTGAAACTCGGTGAGTTATCGAGAGAAGTGAAACTTTTGTTAAAGATATCTTTGCTGAATATATAATTAGTTTGAAGATATTTTTACAAATATCTTGTTTTGTTTAAATAAATAAATACTTGAACCTAGCTTAGATATTATTTATCGTAGTTATAGTAAAAATTAACTGTTTTATATTCATTCGTAACGAACAGCTTATTTCACTGAACAGCTGATAGGCTATAATAAATTTCAGGTTATGATGTTAAAAACTACCAATATTAACAACAATTATTATAAACGCTTGCATTAATTTCGAATGTATTATAAACGGTTACAACGTGCGCGTGTTCTTCAACTAAGGAAAATACCGAAACCAAAGCAACAACGTTTTCATATAATACGCGTGTTACTGTTAGGCCTATCGAAAGGGAGAAAGAAAAAGAAAGACAGAAATAGGGAGACGTAATTCGTTTACACGTTCGTTCCATATTTTCGTTACATTCTTCTGTTCGGCAGATTATTTTTCTATTCACTCCTTTCGCCAAAGCTGAACATTAAAATCTTCACTTCAGTAGTAGATGCCATATTCCAAAAAATGGTGTTGCAAAATTATTTAGAAACAGTTAAAGTTTTACATTCTACATTCATTTAAATATCTTCCAGTTTCAAGCAAGATGTTATTTATCTTCTTCTTACAGTACAGATTAAGATTTTTCATGGGATTCACCCATTACGGATGGTCTTCTCATAAATCGATATTTAGCTTCATCTATGTAAATATAGGCCTTCAATTAAGCAATAGTTCGACTACCATAACAGACTTCCATTGATCCTCTCCATTTGTTAATAAACTTCTTTAGAGGGATTAAGTCTTGGATTTTCACTGAAAACACTCTATTTACACTAGACTTTCACAAGCGGATTTCCACTGGATTATCACTTAAATTGCAACTGCATAACTTCTATTTATGGTAATTCTTCAATACATAGATGAAAGGTGCTTTGCAGGAAGAACCACAAAGTGAGGAAACAGTACTTTTTTTAGTAGGCCTACTAAACTTAGGCAACTTGGTAATTGAACATGAGCAATTATCTGGCAGAAGGGAAGGATAATCCAAATGGTCCTGAACTGTCGAGTCTAGTAGGTAGTGGTCTTGGACTTGGACAGCTCCATTGCCCCGGCGGATTTGTTCGTACCAGCAGCAGCCTACTTCTTCAGGAAGTACTTCCATCTAACCACACCTGTCGGAGAGGGTCTCTTCAGCAGTCTAGTTATTAATGAGTTCGCCTATAATTAACCTTGATCAATTCATGGCATCGCTGTGTCTATGTTTCCACTTGTCAACTAAAATATTCACACAATGAAAACTTCAGCGCAAGATTAAAGCAAAATTCGAATTTACACTTTAAAATTAAAACGATTTTGCCTAACTGGTTGCGATACTCAGTCATCATTATTTATTGGTTTTCCTAATCTACCAAACTTTTCTGAACAATGTTTGAACTCTGTTGAACAAACAAGTTGAACAATGTTTGGAACTCTATAATCAAAACAGTTTTTGTTAGTTAGCAGAACAAAAAGCGGTCGGGGGCAAGAGTTTGGTTCCATGAATTTCTGACCGTCAACCAATATTTTTGGTTGACTATTTGTTGAATATTATTTGACTTTTGTTGAATATTATTTGTACCAATTTGTTAATATTATAAGCTTTATATGAAGTGGTGCAGGCCTATCACTTCATAATTGTAAAAGAAATATTACATGAATCATACAAAAGGAAGCATAAAATAAAATTATAGTTACTAAATAATAAGAATTTTTGTTGAAAATTGATTGAAAACATCCAAAAATTTGTTACAATTAATTAATCAAAGTAATTTTATAAACAAATCATTTCTAAAATGAAAAACGTTTCTGCCATCATCGGGTCATTTAAAGACAACACAAAAATAAAAATAAAAGTAACAAATTCTAAACTTACTTCCCACTGTTTTAATGAATTTTAGTAGAACAATAAGGCATTGGAATGGTCTTAACAGTCAGGCAGAGATCCAGGACCATGAATGAGAGCTTCATGATCTATAAAATACATATTTAAGGTGTTATTACAATTTGATAATTCGATAAAACACACATATAGTATACGTAAGAGCTAGACTCGACTTGTTTAAACCTACACAAAAATTGTTTTCGTAACTTAAGCTTGGAGAAGTTTATTATCCATAAAAATACGTTCTTGGCGGCCATTCAAAACTTTAAAAAAAGAAGAGGGTAGGCATTGTCAGACACTAACGAAGTTATTTGCTTGAAAAAGTCAATCGTTTATTCAATCCTCAACAAAACATTACTTGGTTAACTCAATAGACTACGCCAAACAAAATCTAGGCCCGTGGGCCTATCTGTCGCCACCTAAATTAATAAAGAAATTTAATCAGGAAAATACAGCCTGCTATTGTAAAAAAACTGGAAATTTGTCTATTTTCTAAAAATCTTTTCGTCAGAGTTTGCTTGCCTTTCATAAAACCTTAAATATTTGCCTTTCATAAAGGCCTTGATTATTTTCCTTTCATAAAGGCCTTGAATATTTGCCTTTCATAAAGGCCTTGAGTATTTGCCTTTCATAAAGGCCTTGAATATTTGCCTTTCATAAAGGCCTTGAATATTTGACTTCATATATTAAATTGTGTAGCGAAGAGGAACTGAAAAAATGTGTTAGAACCAAATTTTGAGTTACCTACTAGTTTTGCCACTTTTTTAATTTCTACGCTAATTTGAGCCTTGAATGTAGGCTAACTAAGGTGCAACGATTATTTCAAACTCTTTTTTCATTAGTGAATTGGATTTCAACAACCTTGTGCAATTACTTTACATGACTAACAAAACATTTAAAGTAGTAACAAACATCCCTATTTGAGGGGGGATAATGATGTATTTAAATCTAGTTTTGAATGCTCTATTTGGGATAGTTAAAACAAAATGTAATTATTTCTTATACTTTTAACAATATGAGGTATTAAAGTATTATTAATGTGTGATTATTATTAATTAAAAACTATGTTATTCAGAATTTGAGTCATGTGACAAATTATTTTAAAATTCTTTTAGACTAGAGAAAAACTACAAAAGTAAAAATGAAATCTATTGAGTCAATCCAAAAAAGACATTAAATTAATCTTAAAATACTTAGAGGCCTAATGCATTAAAATATGTCTTTAAGAAAGTAAACCAGGTGCAACCAGAAAATAATTTATCAGTTTATTCTTTTGGTCGTTAAAAATATAATTTAAATGTATTTTCACTTTATTTATTACAATTTTGGTCCGATTAGACTTACACTTGACACAAAAAACAAATTTTAGTAATAAAAAAATCCATTTACAAGTGTTTCAAAAGGCAGCAATTCAAATCTTTAAAAAATCGTATCATAATGTTTATATTTTTAATTTCGGAAAATCCGATTCCACCATTTTAGTCAGCGTTAAATCAGTATAAAAAAGGATTTAAAATTGTTTTAAATTGTCAATTGAAACTAACAAAATGGTGCCAATGTTAATGCTTATATTTTCGATGCAGCCTAACCTAAAAATTCAAAGCAATCATGTAGCCCTACTGACTACGATCTACAAATGGGGAAAAGTAAATGATAAAAATTATTTTAATTTTTTGAAATTCCTTTTCATCAAGTCAGTAAGAAAAACAATTTAACACTTTATAACAATAAAAGATAGCTATTGTTATGTAGCCTACAGCATGAAGGGACATGTATATAACAGAAGCTTTAATTTGGCATCCCTGGTCGACCTTAAAATGCAACTTAATTAAAAAAATCTCGTTCAATTTTCTATGAAAATAGGAATTAAAACTGAAGAACACTGAATTTTGTAAATTATTGGAAAATTGACTCGCTAAATGATGACTTTGACAAGTAATTTACATACTTCAGTCAAAGTGCAGCAGCAATAATAGTCAAGCAGTGTTAATAATTAATATACCTTAACATAAATAAACTGGAACTGATAGCGTTTCTTGTGATTCTTTCTTGAATTAAAATGCAACAGCTTGAGGTATGACAGTGTTATAAAAGTTTATGGAAGAACACGTGTAGGCCTATAGTTAGTTTTTGAATTTACCTATTATAGATTAGCCAAAGCCGATTTTTATTAAATTCTATACACTTAGGCTTAATCTAATTTTAGAAAAGCGTTCGCTTTATCTGATCTTTTATCGTAAGCAACCATAAATTAAGGTTATTTACTAATTATAATGCTATAAATATTAACCAATATAAAATATTTTCGCTGTATTTTGGTCACGAATTCATTTGCAATAACACAAAAATTACTTTTGTCGTGTTGTAATTATTATATATATCGTAATATATATTATATATATATATATATATATATATATATATATATATATATATATATATATATATATATATATTCCAAAAATTAAAAAACATAAGGTCTAATAAAATATGCAATGGAAATTGTTACGCTATGGTGATGAGGTGGAGGGAAATCAATAAACAGCTGATTTTGCTCCACAGCTCTTCCTTCGATAATAAAATTTCAATTAATTAATTGATGTTTATTGATGTTATTGTCCTATTATTTACGATAAATAACAAATAGATTATTTTATTAATTTTTGTTTACACAGTCTTTTACTAACGTAAATACTTTGTGCCAGTTAAACTAATGAGAACAAGGGATCGGATTTAACGGCAAAGCTTACAGCAGTAACTACTTATAACCTTGAAGTGCGCCGTTCAGAGACGCACCAGACTAACCGGTATATTAGCAATAATTGTATTTTAATTCTAAGGCTAATATTGAAATACTTATAGATTTTGGAATGCAAATTAAGAAAGCGATAATTATAATCGATTGTGATTTAATTAATAACATGTTTAATAATTAATTACGAGTTATTATATGAAATCAGGGATCGGTATAACTATCCCAATTAAAAAAAACTTATAATTTTCAAATAGCTTTTAAAAATCCTGGCATTTTAGACGTTGTTCTATACTCTATAGTAAACATGAATATAGTACAGAAATAGGGGGCTCTGTTCCCTAGCCGCTAAGCGTCCCAAGCCTTGTCTTACATTTACTTACTATCAGCTAAATATTTTGTTTTCTTTGTTTTTCTTCTCAATGCAATCTCTATTCATCAAACTGAAGTAACTAATAAGATAATATTGGAAGGCCTAAACAGCTGTAGCTCGGCTAAATGATGACTATAATCAGCTGTAGTTTGACTAAACATATGATTTGTAATCAGCTGTGTCATAAACGC